>CAWUFW010013445.1:0-476035 GCA_963921515.1 Calotriton arnoldi
TAGCATAACATTTCTATTGCTATTATCTGAAATTTCTCAACCCGCACAACTCTCCTTATATTTGCACAATATGGGTTTTGCGTGTCAGCATCGATCAAAAATAGGTGCCAAGCAATAGACATGTCTAAAGATAGAGAACAATATTGATCTGTACCAAGAAGCTTTGTCACAGATGTTGGGCATGGCAGTAGTCTCTCTCCACGAACTATGTACTATTGGCCCTCGGACGCAGTAACAGTTCTGCCAACAGGATGGGAAAATCCATCAGCAGCCAGCCAGAGTAGAAGGTTGTCGTTCGCGACAGGGATTTGAGTAGTTTGTTGTTTATGAATGTGAACTTCCTTAAACAGAGTACAAAAACATTTTAAAATGCAGGGGTCTATTTATACAGTGCACTTTGTAGTACATTTAGTAGTACATCAATAGTACTACTCACATACTACAAAATGCCATTCACAAACCTACGTGCAGAACCTCTGCCTCTAACTCTCCTATCTTATCTGTGCAGAGAGCTCCACCCCAGTTGCAGAGGTCTCCACAGGCATAGGTCTACATTTTAGTAGTAAATGTGGTAGAAATGGGGGATTAGTGGGTAAGGTGGGGTTTAGGGAGGAACACGGGAGGAGATGTTAAGGGACATGCAAATAAAACACCCACCCACAAAAGTGTAAGACCATTGCTATTCACAAACTACATTTCTGAAGTTACTACAGCCAAGAAGGACCAAAAACAGTTGTAGATGTATTCCAGCACAGGCTTGGAGTAATCCCAGAACCATACATGGCCACCCGCAACACACTCCCATAGGCAGCCCATAGGAAATAATATTAAATAAAATAATGTACTTTGGAAATATATATACATACATTATACATTGTATTTAGTAAACATTATTCGATATTATACAAAAAACAATGAAACAGCGATCCTATATAGCAGCCACACCTCCCTCATAATAACCCAATTAAAGTCCAAAAAACAGAAGTTTTAAGCCATGTAGTGAACACTTCCACCTGCTCCCGGTGTTTCCAGAGAGCGAACCAAAGATCAAGAAAAGTCCATCCACAAACGTGGAGTGCACCACAGATATAGGTTTCTAAAGTTAGTCCATTCCATCCATATTGTACATCATATATTCTTTATTCTTTCACAAAGGTAGTATAAAAACAGCCAAAGCGTTTCGTCCACTGCCTGTGGACTTCATCAGGGCGTACTAAGTTGTCATGTTGATCTCTCCAGTAAATCATCAGAGAGTCATCTCAAGCCGCGTAGTTCACGATTGGCGGTATGTTACTATGTATTATCGGGCCCTCCTATTTAGGGCTGCTTGAAAGTCCTAGTCCAAATGTTCGGATCGATAAAGAAATGGACACCTTGATAAGTGTCAATTGCCGTTCATCGTGGTGCACTCCACATTTGTGGATGGATTATTTGATATTATATTTTTTATGAAACATATCGCTTTTAAGGTAGCAGTTTTAGGTAAAAAGAGATATCAGGTAACCTTTTTAAAACCTAAGTACCTTTAGAAAAGTTTGGCTTGCTTGCTGATTTTGCTCACTTAAATGTCGAAATGACTTCAGTCATTAAGGAAAACACTTTCTGCTTGAAATATCCCTGTCATTTTGATCTGATGATCTGATACTGGTGTTGCAGACAACACAATTATAATTCTCAAACCAATCGCAATATCTAGTCTAAATTTAAAGCGTCTAATTTTCATAGCTAGGACGGCCCTGCACAAATAGGACACAAATAGGTGCCTTAGCCTCATTCACAAAGTGGTACAGGTGGGAGAATTTCACAACTCTGTGAATCCTTTCTAAAAACCTATCCAACTTTGGCTATTTCATGAAGTTGCCAAAGATAAAAAAAATAACAGGTCAAATATTTTGCAACAATACGTTTTTCAGGAGGAAAAAATCCTACAAAAACTTATTTTGCGGAAGAATTCTCATGAAAGAATGTGGGCCCGATTCACAGAACTAACTTACGACAAAATCCTAAACTTACTACCATTTTGGTATTCACAGAATGAACTTACTCATTTTGGTATTCACAGAATAAACTTACTCATTTTGGTATTCACAGAAGACACTTACACATTTTGTGTAACTTACACATTTTGTGTAACTTATTCATTTTGTGTAACTTACACATTTTGTGTAACTTACACATTTTGTGTAACTTACACAGTTTAGTATTCACAGAAGGCACTTACTCATTGATGAGTAAGTGCCTTCTGTGAATACCAAAATGAGTAAGTTAATTCTGTGAATACCAAAATTGTTGTAAGTTCATTCTGTGAATACCCAAATGTGTAAGTTAATTCTGTGAATACCAAAATTGTTGTAAGTTCATTCTGTGAATACCCAAATGTGTAAGTTCATTCTGTGAATACCAAAATTGTTGTAAGTTCATTCTGTAAATACCCAAATGTGTAAGTTCATTCTGTGAATACCCAAATGTGTAAATTCATTCTGTGAATACCAAAATTGTTGTAAGTTTAGGATTTTGACGTAAGTTAGTTCTGTGAATCAGGCCCAGAGTTTGCAGGAAAAATCTCACCCAAAAACTTTTTTTCCGCCGGAAATTTCACCTTCAGTAGATACTTTGGAAAGACATGAATCTGTGAAGGGTGTCGCTTTGCAAAATACCCTCTATGCATATGTCGGGCACGTTGGTTCGTCATCTAACCATGGGCAGTGCTAACAGTGGCCTGCTTGTAACAGACATATACATCCGTGGACCATAATCGGAGATCTCCAAATTAATAACGTCAGTACTTAAATGTCCCCTCCTTAGAATTTCAGAGAACAGGGGAATATTTACTTACGTTTACAGGGGTGGACGAAAGTGCGGCTACACTTTTGTCATAAACTGCAACAGGGATGATAACAAACCAGTATATGCAGTGCGGTTTCACTTGTACCAGTCTTGAGGTGGTACAGCTGGAAGTAGGCACATAGGGTGTGTGAGCAGTGCCAGACAATCCCTTTCTGAATGATGCATATACTCAGTTGGAACGTTGGCTGTTAATTTGGGAGTTGGTACCCTCACAATCGCATCTTTATTTAGCTAAAACACAGCTCTTAGGGAATATCTGTTCAAAACCAAGTGACTGTGGCACAAGCAGTAGAAATGTGGATTAAAGTGCAAGTAGTACCAACAATTTCAAAGTAAAAAAATAACACAATAAAATTAGCAAATCCAATTAGAGACATAGAGAAACATTTAATAGGAAAAAGTACACGAAAATAATCAAAACTGGATGAGGGGAACAGGAGATATGATTTTTTCAAGTTTTATGGCAGAAAGCACTAATAAAAAGTAAATCAAGAATGAAAAATATCAGTTTGAGGGACACTTAACAACTCATCTTTTAAATGGGGAGAGGAATGGGGGAGGGAGCAACTGAGTGAGGATGGCCTTTTAAAAAAAAAAGAGGCAAAGCAGAACAAAACAGCAAAGCCCAGTCCAAGTTCGCTGTCTGATAAGGGGACCATGCTGTACAGTATCAAATGCCACCGGTAGGTGCAATAGGAGGAGCGCAGGTGCATCTCCTTGAGCAACAATCATTTCCAGCTCATCCACTGCAAGGGCGACAGCTGCTTCCATCCCCCCTGCCAGGGCGAAAGCTCAGCTGCCAGGCAGCTAAACAGCTAGTCCCTTCCAGCAGAGAGGACAACTGTTTAACTACCACCTGTTAAATGGTTTTACCCATAAAAGGCAGAACAGTCATGGGCCTAATGTTGTCCATACTAAATCTATCTAGGTTGTCTCTTTTCAGTGGAGGTTTGGCAACCCTGATCTTCCAATCATTCGGAATGATCCAGGAGGAGTGAGACAGAAGCATTATTTGTCATTGCAGCGACTATAGATAAGGACACTGCCGCTCATTTATGACATTTAACATCGATGACACTGGTGGATTTCCTACACCAACTTACAATGACCTTCTTGGAGAGTTAAATACACCAAGTGGGTGAAACTAGTTTCAGAGTACCATTTATGAGCAGAGCACAGACACAGTGGACCTGAATGGCAGTGTCACAATGCATATAGTCATAATACCAGCAAAAAGATGTATCCAGAAACAGGCGACCCATCAGTGGAGACGATTCAGTGAAGGCGGCATGCTCTCCCACCCTATTGCACACGTGAGTTTCTGCGACCATGCAGGTGTGCACCTACGATATGCACAGGCATGCTCATTCCTTTGGTAATGCGTGAAAATAAGAAAAGTACCAAAACCCCTTCCCCTTTCATTCCTCCAAGGTAGAATTCACACTAAGCGGCATAACTAGGTTGGTACTCAGTCATACAGATGACTTTTACATTATGGGGGTCAATGTCTTGCCCTGTTCAGGTCTTGAATGAGAAAAATCTGCTTTACCAATGCAGCACTGGCAGCAAACAGTGCCCCCCGGTTCTCAGCGCCTGCCTAATCATAGATTATCTGTTAGGGTACTGAAGACCGACCTACCAATCACAATTGAGTAGCCCAAGAGAATCTGTATATCTCTCCATGCAATAATACCAGGACAATTAAGCTCCCAAATTCTGGGATTAGAGAGCCCAAGACTGACTGTAAAGACTGGTCATGGATAGCAGCAGCACTGGTCGCCAGCCCTAGAGGGTCCACCAGAGGGGAGTCGGACTGAGTATGGAAGAGCTCTCCCCCTGAATCTGCTGTCATGACTCCAACTGGGTTACACAAGGCCAGCGCAGAGGGTAGGGCTGGCAATAAGTACTTGTATGTTTTATCCTGAAATATTGCAGGCTTGGCTAGTAAAACAGAAGACGAGGACTGGCTGAAGTTTATCGAGCCATAACCATATGCTGCTTTCAGGAAACATGGGCACTTGAGGGAATCAGTGTTAATGGGTTTCTTGACATTAGCGTTCAGGCTGCCCTCTGCAGGAAGGGGCAGCCTTCAGGAGGGCTCAATGTGTGGGTGTCTTGTAAACTGAAATGTAAGATAGAGCAATTGGGGGTTGCCCTCTAATTTACAACATGTGAGGATCAGGTTTACGGGCCCAAAGGAGATGTGGCTGACATACTGACATACTGAAAGTATACATTCCAACAGGGGTGGTCCCCAGAGGTTCAGGCGATATGGGGGAATTTTGTTTCTTAAATTGCCAGTATTGGGGAGGATGTGGCTAACTGTAAATTGATAGAGAAGGGTAAAAGGGGGAAGTACTTGTTGTTGGCTTGTGGAGATTTCAACACTCAACCATCCAATACAATCAATAGTAGTGTGGTCCGAATGGAAGACCGCTGTTTAGGTACTCCTGAAGCAGCAATGAGCATTTAATCTATCAAGCTGGGTGGTGCATTCTCTGATCTCCTGATCAGTTGTGCTTCAACAATGGTCGCAATGGGAGCATCACCAAACGCAACTTTCAAGACGAAATGGAAGCCGTCGCCAGATGGATGAAGAACAGCTGCCTTCAACTCAACACGGACAAAACCGAGGTACTCATCATGGGCCCACACGCCGATGCCTGGAATGACACGTGGTGGCCCCCCACCCGCAGAGACCGCCCCCTCCCACGAACTACGCACGCAACCTCGGAATCATCCTGGATTCTGAACTCAAAATGGACCGCAAGATCAACGCCATAACCTCCTCCTGCTACCACACCCTCCGCCTCTTCCGTAAGACCAACAAGTGGATCCCCCCCGAACACAGGAAAACTGTCACACAAGCCCTCATCAGCAGCAGACTGGACTACAGCAACGCACTCTACGCCGGGATCAACAAGAACCTCACCCGCAAACTCCAGAACGTCCAGAACGCCACTGCCAGACTAGTCCTCAACCTACCGCACCACAGCCACATCAGCCAACACCTATGGACTCTACACTGGCTCCCCGTCGAGAAGAGAATCACCTTCAAGCTTCTCACCCATGCACACAAGGCCCTCCACAACACTGGGCCCGCCAACCTGAACCACCGCTTCGCGTTCCACGCTCCCCAACGTCCTCTCCGCTCGGCCCAGCTCTCCATCGCTATGGTACCTCGGATCAAGAAAAGCAGAACAGGAGGGTGCTCCTTCTCCCTCCTCGCGGACAAGGCTTGGAACTCCCTCCCTCTCCACCTCCGACAGACTGCATCGCTCCCTAAGTTCCTAAAGGACCTCAAGACCTGGCTCTTCGACGCAACACAGTGATCCTCCAGGATCTGCGGAACCCCCCACCCTGCCCCCTTGCCTCAGCACCTTGAGACCCGCTCCGGGTGAGTAGCCTGCGCTTTACAAACTCCCTGATTGATTGATTGTCCAGTTGATTGTTGATTGTGTTTTTTAAGAAGCACGTTTTTGTATTTTGAGTTGTTTTTAAATTACAGTTTTAATTATTGTAAGGCTGACAGCCGAAACAAAATAAATACACAGACATGTTGATTTCTTTGGTAATCCGCTTTAATGCGTGACCTTATGAAAAGTACCAAAAACCCTTCCCCTCGCATCACATTTCTCGTCCCATCTAATGCCTCCCCCGCAGTCTTTTTTTATGCATATGTGCATTTATACCTTTTCTAACGTTATCACTCCTGAAGTTATATAAACATTTATTCTTGTTTCTGTAACTCGGAAGTGTTTTAATGTATTTTTTTTAAATCCCTTCAGTGATCGCTGACGCTTTGGTTCTGCTTTTTAAATAACCCAATAAAAAATAAATGTGCAAACATTTTCTCATGCTAGCACAAAGTTAACACTTTGCAAGTGAAGAATTATTTTGAGACTCAAAAATAATAAACATAATTTCACAATCTTTCCTTATTGTCTCTCTGCTCTATAACTAAGGCAGTGTAACATTTCTGAAAACGAAGGCATGCTTTTCGTGACATGGAAGATAATCTGACAAATCAACAAAATTGGATTTTACTTTCTAAATTCACTAATATTTTCAAATAAGCAGAGTCTTCAACTGTTATCAGTGATTCAAAGAAAGAAAGATGATACAAATGGAAGCCTTAAAAATTTTCAAAACATTATACGCAATAAAACATTTTTTGAATGTGTTTTACCTTGCTTTATTCTAGTGGCTGTCAATGGTTCTGATGTGGGTGTTGTCTCCACCTCCGATGTACGCCCCACGGGACTTGCTGACAAGACGTTTGGCAACTCGCTTTTTGCTGCCCTGGCTGAGACCGCGCCTCCTGTAATGGCATCTGCAGACAGCTGTTGCATCTGACCCGGATGTTCACTGTCCAATTTGAAGACATGCTCCCTCCTCTCTGGCAGTTTGGCAGATATGCTTCCTGGAGGTGTGGGTGCTTCACACAACCTTAGTAGCAAATGATGCGAGAAGTCACTTTGGAAAGGTAACTGAAGGCAGTTCATGCTCATGATGGAATCAGAATGAGTTAAAGGAGATATCTATTTAGGCAAAGACATAAATAAAATATTGAAATATTAAAATCATTTCACATTGCAATTGTAAACATGTTATCATTTAAAAGTTCCAAGGGTGAAAGAGCTGAGCATTTGGTTGGGTTAATTTAAGTGTGATGTCTTCAATGAGGCATCACACACAATGGGGTGTATCAACTAATTAGGCTTTGCTGTTGTCTGATTGTTACATGTTTTGCACATGAACGTCACCCACTTATATTAGTACAATAGACAAACCACCTGACAACCATGCAGATACAGTCCTGGCGGCCAGGACAAGTAGGCGACTTGACAATACAGATGCCTACTCTGCACTTGTGCGTCATTTGTATGGGATTAGACAGGAAGTGTGTACACATGGTCAAAACATTGTGAGCTACAACTGTCAGTAAGGGCCCAAATGTAGCTTTGAAGTGATTGCATGAGATTCAGAAACCAAAAATAGCGAGTTACGAAAGCCCTCATTACGAGTGACCCTTTTACTTGTGATATATGTGGTAACTGATGTTACACACGCACATATTGTAAATATGAGTTTTGTGATAAATATCGGCAGCTGAAACCTGCTGATATTTATATGGAAAAACACCTGGGGGCATATTATCAAGAACGGCGTTAAAATTATCGCCGCTTTAGCGGCAGAAAACTGCCGCTAAAGCGGCGATAATGGGCTTGATAATATGCCCTTGAGAATTCCAATAGAAGCCCATGTTGACACCAGAACATGGGCTTCTATTGGAATTCTCAAGGCATATTATCAAGCCCATTATCGGCAGTTTTCTGCCGCTAAAGCGGCGATAATTTTAACGCCGTTTCTTGATAATATGCCCCAACGTATTTATTAGAACATGCTGATTTTGGGTGATAAGCACCAAAATCTGCCTATTATTCCCTGAAAACTCTTAATTGGGTGACATTAATGCACCCAATACATTTCGACTATTGCACCAATTACCAGGCCACTAATAATGCGGGCCTAAGTCTTTCAATTTATTTCATCCCAGGGGAACTGCACCAGGAAGTTACGATACCAATTTAAGACCAACTTAAGACCTGCCTCTGGAGATATTGTTGAGGTAGATGTAAGGCTTGCTTATGGAACAGCAACTCTTTCTTGATTCTTTTTTTGGGTCTGTTGGACCTAGGAGTGCAGGTCCATTACGTGTTGGACTTCCAGAATGAAGGTTGTGACAATCAGGGCTTTAAGTAGGCCGGGTCTCACCGGTGCTGAGCACCGGCAGTTTTTTAAAGGGGGCCTCGAAACGGGTCTCTATCGGGCTCTGTTTTGTTCTCAGGCGGTACGATTTTTCCCGGACTGCAGTGACAGCAGACACATCGATGTGCGCTGCTCACACTGCTCACTTCTCACTAGTGGAGAAGTTATGGCATGAGGTCATGTCAGGTGAGCGTTGTAGGGGACGGGAAACCCTTTAGAGAGTCATTTTCTCTCTGGATTTCCCTTCTCTTTTTGAAACTCAGGAGCAGCAACATTTTCGTGGTGTCACCAAGCCTTTAAGTAGAAGCTTTTTTATTATATACAAGCCAGAGTTGCTGCTTATTTATCTTATGTAACTAACAACCATTGACAAAGCTAATAGTTCTGACTTGTTGTAGGTATGATGTTACTTGTTGTATCATATATCTGGATGCAATGACAGAAACAGCAAAATACAAGTCGGGCGGCACACTATGCTAAGCACAGATTTTTAGCTTATGTGTTTTTTAAGCCACGCCCTTAATTACATTTGCCACGCCCCTTTGAGAGACCCCCAGTTTTTTCATCCCACTTAAAGCCCTGGTGACAATATACTAAAAGGATTAGGCACTATGTATTTTTTCCACTGGTCTGATCAAGGAATCACCTTTCTATGGCAGAGTCCAGGACTGTGTGTCAGATGGTTGTTGAAACTGGAAAACAACAAGCACCATCCGTATGTTTAACGTAGGTACACTTTATTGATACATTTTGTGGACTGTCCAAACTGTGATCTTTTGAGTGGCCATTTAGTATGCACATATTTTTTGCTTTATGATAACCCAAAAGTTTTGGTGAGAAAGTCAATGGCAGTGATGTCAGCTAGGGGCAGAGCTGAGGCCCCCAGAGGAGATTTGAACAAAGACCTCTTTTGACAGCGCCATCTTGGGTGGTCTCAGCATACTGTGCAGGAGGATTTGGATAGGAGTGCAGGTCTTCTCTCACATTTGTTGAAGCTATCTGAGTACGTTATTACGATAAACAGCTCTCCTGTTTTTATTGTGTCAAGGGGACCTCCACTTTATTAAATCCTAACTTGGTCACCCACATACTCTTTTAACCACCTGTGCACTACCCTACACATTATACTGCCCCTCACTTGCACTCACCACATGGCTAAGATTAAAAGATCTCAGCTAAAGAGCCCCTACTGAGGGGCCGGCCGGGCATTGCATCACCAGCCCGACGAGGAGCGCCCTATGATGAAGCATGTCACCCTCTCGGGTGTGTGAGGGTATTCAGATCTGATCACTTGGATCCCCCTGGTTCCCTCTGGTCATTTCATCAGATCCACCCACAAGCGCTCCCCTTCCCCTTGTCCACCCCATGAGGAACTGCATACTTCTTTACGCTATATTAAAAGGGTAGCCCAGGGCCCACAGCCCTACTGTATAATTGTCTTATAAGCCTCATCTCCTTCCTGAGATGTGTTCAGGCCCCTTCCTTTTGACCTCTCTCTGAGGCAAAAAACACTCTTTGAAGTGTACTGGGGAAGCCTGGCTCTCCCTCTCTCCAATGTTTCCCACCCATCTGACAGGAATGCAGAAATACACAAATATGTTTAGGGGATTCCTATACCTCATCTTGTTTCACCATGCAGCCCCGGGTCTCCCAAAATGGAACCCAGAGTCAGCCATGTGCTGTACCATTAACAAAGGACAAGTACACCCAGCACATGTATCCAGCATAAAGGCACTGCATTACATCCTTCATGTATTGTACTACACACAGGCACACATACACCAAGCACATGCATATAACATGCATCCAATGCAAAGCATGTCTTTCTTGTATTGTACCACTCGCAGGCACACATACACCCAGCAACATACACACACTGCATAGTGCCTCATTATCCCTGTATTGTACCATTCATAGGCACACATACATCCAGCACATGTACACCACTACACATGTGCACACTACACACCAAACCGATGTAGGCCAAGGGTGAGTTAAGCACACAGCAGTGGAACTTTAAATGAATGAGCCTGTAGGCCTCACTCCAGAGGCACAGGTAAAAAGGGCTGATTCACTCCTACTGTTCACTACACGGTATGCTGCCATCACCGTGCCTGTGCTGCTTAACTCCTGGTAAAGCAAGCACAAGGAGATGATGGACGGAGCGCTGAAACTTTTCAGACACTCACCCCCAGTCACAGATCTGGGTTGAATCCATCATCGTTCTTTTGCTCACTTCGCCACCTCAGTTCAGACCCAGCAATATGCAAATCAGTCTTGACCCTGTGCCTCATGGGAACAGTCCAGCCCGAACTGCCAAGCCAGGTCTTCCCTGAACCGGAAACTAGTATCCTGGGACCGGTTTCGGGATAACACCCCTCATCAGACAGGCTAGCTTGAATCCAGTGGCAAAGTGAACAAGGGACCCACGTCTGGGCACACCCTGCCAACTTAGGGCAAACAAAGCAAATACAAGGAGATGATGGACGGAGCGCTGAAACTTTTCAGACACTCACCCCCAGTCACAGATCTGGGTTGAATCCATCATCGTTCTTTAGCTCACTTCGCCACCTCAGTTCAGACCCAGCAATATGCAAATCAGTCTTGACCCTGTGCCTCATGGGAACAGTCCAGCCCGAACTGCCAAGCCAGGTCTTCCCTGAACCGGAAACAAGTATCCTAGGTCCGGTTTCTGGGTAACAACCCTCATCAGCCAGGCTAGCTTGAATCCAGTGGCAAAGTGAGCAAGGGACCCACGTCTGGGCATACCCTGCCAACTTAGGGCGAACAAAGCAAACACAAGGAGATGATGGACGGAGAGCTGAAACGTTTCAGACACTCACCCCCAGTCACAGATCTGGGTTGAATACATCATCGTTCTTTAGCTCACTTCGCCACCTCAGTTCAGACCCAGCAATATGCAAATCAGTCTTGACCCTGTGCCTCATGGGAACAGTCCAGCCCGAACTGCCAAGCCAGGTCTTCCCTGAACCGGAAACAAGTATCCTGGGACTGGTTTCGGGGTAACACCCCTCATCAGCCAGGCTAGCTTGAATCCAGTGGCAAAGTGAGCAAGGGACCCTCGTCTGGGCATACCCTGCCAACTTAGGGCGAACAAAGCAAACACAAGGAGATGATGGACAGAGCGCTGAAACTTTTCAGACACTCACCCCCAGTCACAGATCTGGGTTGAATCCATCATCGTTCTTTAGCTCACTTCGCCACCTCAGTTCAGACCCAGCAATATGCAAATCAGTCTTGACCCTGTGCCTCATGGTAACAGTCCAGCCCGAACTGCCAAGCCAGGTCTTCCCTGAACCGGAAACAAGTATTCTGGGACCGGTTTCGGGGTAACACCCCTCATCAGCCAGGCTAGCTTGAATCCAGTGGCAAAGTGAGCAAGGGACCCATGTCTGGGCATACCCTGCCAACTTAGGGCGAACAAAGCAAACACAAGGAGATGATGGACAGAGCGCTGAAACTGTTCAGACACTCATCCCCAGTCACAGATCTGGGTTGAATCCATCTTCGTTCTTTAGCTCACTTCACCACCTCAGTTCAGACCCAGCAATATGCAAATCAGTCTTGACCCTGTGCCTCATGGGAACAGTCCAGCCCGAACTGCCAAGCCAGGTCTTCCCTGAACCGGAAACAAGTATCCTGGAACTGGTTTCGGGGTAACACCCCTCATCAGCCAGGCTAGCTTGAATCCAGTGGCAAAGTGAGCAAGGGACCCACGTCTGGGCATACCCTGCCAACTTAGGGCGAACAAAGCAAACACAAGGAGATGATGGATGGAGCGCTGAAACTTTTCAGACACTCACCCCCAGTCACAGATCTGGGTTGAATCCATCATCGTTCTTTAGCTCACTTCGCCACCTCAGTTCAGACCCAGCAATATGCAAATCAGTCTTGACCCCATGCCTCATGGGAACAGTCCAGCCCGAACTGCCAAGCCAGGTCTTCCCTGAACCGGAAACAAGTATCCTGGGACCGGTTTTGGTGTATCCTGGCTGATGAGGGATGAAACCCCGAAAACGGTCCTAGAATGCTTGTTTCCAGTCCAGGGAGGACCTGGCCAGGCAGTTCGGGCTGGACTGTTCCCATTGGGCACAGGGTCAAGACTGATTTGCATATGGCTGGGTTCAAACTGGAATGGCATGGGGAGCAAAAAAACGATGGATTTAGGCCCAGATCTCTGTACTGGGGTGAATGTATGACATTGTTCTGCATTCTGTCCATTAATTGTTCTTTTTGCATTTGTCACTCCGAGTCGGACGGGTATGCCCAGACGTGGGTCCCGTGCTCTCCATGCCACTGGAGTCAAGCTATCCTGGCTGATGAGGGGTGAAACCCTGAAACCGGTCCTAGGATGCTTGTTTCCAGTCCAGGGAGGACCTGGCCAGGCAGTTCGGGCAGGACTGTTCCCATTGGGCACAGGGTCAAGACTGATTTGCATGTATGGCTGGGTTCAAACTGGAATGGCATGGTGAGCAAAAAAACGATGGATTTAGGCCCAGATCTCTGTACTGGGGTGAATGTATGACATTGTTCTGCATTCTGTCCATCAATTGTTCTTTTTGCATTAACTCCTGGTAAAGGCAGTAATCTTACACCACTATGAGGTTAGCACTTTGGGCACCCATGTACATGATCCATATTTACCAATGACAACACAAATCAGCATTAGGATTCCAGACATCAGTACAGTTGGGGAACTCAGGTCACGGATGCACATCCATTACCATGTGAAGGACTTTTCCGTCCCAATACACCTCATCTTCTTTTAGAGTGATTGGATTTTTCCTCCTATGTCTGATAGCTGCAGCTGGGGTTAAATCCATTACACAAACATACTCTCTGTGAGGAAGTAACCTGCCTGCTTCTTTCTTGGTATTTCGAGAAATTCTTCATAAATTGTGGGGATTTGGCCTTCTTGACTGCTCTTGCTTCTTTGGGAGAGTGATTTGAGTCTCATTCTTAGGCTGCAACCTATCAACCTACAGCCTTTGTGAGAAAGGAGAGTGCAACCAACAATTACACAGTCCATGACAGTGATAATTAATGACACCAGGATTAGATGATTGACAGGACAATCCACTTGAATGATTCCTGACATTCATGCACTTTCCATACAGTTGATACAGTTTCTTTTCCCAGAACTCATGATATACCCAACAGCAGCGGCCCAGTGATAAAGTCCACCTGCAGGTTTGTTTGCAGTGACATCCCTTTCACAGCACATTTACAAAACATTTCAAATGTAAACAGTCCTTCAAGCTGCATGCCAACCAATAGCCAATGCCACTTAACACAAGGCAGAATAATGCTTAGGGCAGCACCACTGAAATGCCAAGACAGCACATTTTAGTGCTGAAATATTCATTCAAACTATGCCAGCCTTAACGTTTACAATTCAACAGTGGGCAATGACGAAAGTCTCTTGGAGTACAAAGTTTTGGCTGGCATTATATACATTTGTGAGGTACAATAAGGTCATTTCTGCATTCCTGAAAAGCATTTCATCATAAATTAACAATCTCGGGCATCAGATAAGGACACATATGGCTCTCAACCTCGGAGAGAGCTACTGTAGGCCAGTGTGATTGTGTCCAGATGTCCGGCATGAGGAGCGCATGATCACTACGTATCTAGCTTTGTGGTATTTTTGGGGAGCGCAAGCCTTTGGCCAAATGTGTTTTGTTGGGGCCATTTACCTAGGAGCTATTTGTCGTACAACTATATATCTGTGGGATCGATCAGGATTTTCCCTGGGCGCCCGTTTGTCTTTGGATTAAGACAGACCCCACCTGTGGCCTGGCATTCGATAGGCGTGGGTGTGGGTCGCAGGACCTGCCTGACCACGTATCTCTGACTCAGTGTTGATGGGGAGGTCAACTTGGGTAAATGCAAGTTCACCAGAACTCCTAAGAATAATATGGCAGTCACTGGTATCATTTTTATCGACATTCCCAACATAGTGCATACAGTTAACATAGCATACATCAATATTGTCTTTACTGATATTGACACAGTTGTGCATTCCTAAATCATGGCATACATTGACATTGCTTTTACTGGTAACCACATTGTCATTTGTGCATAGATTATGGCATACATTGACATTGCTACTGCTGGCATCGTCGCCGTTGTGCAGGCATAAATTATGGCATACATTAACACTGCATTTATGGGCATTGCCGTTGTCAACCTGCACATATCATGGTATTCATTGACATCATATTTGCCCCTTCGAACACTTTGGAATGCCAGGGGCCCTATTATGTATAGGGCACACTTTCCCTGTTTGTGCCCGGCGCATCTTAGAACAGGTGCACCAGCGCAAACAGGGAAAGTACACCCTATTACATAGAATGCGCTGCTCCCAGGACAACCACGAACTGCGCTGCCCTGTGGGCAGCGCATTCAGGTGAAAAAGGGAGCCGCTTTGAAGCAGCCGTTCCATGTTTCACTATCCAGGCGGCAACCCACCTGCATTTTTAAAAGGGATTCGAGATCCCCTTGCAGGCGGGTACAGTGAGCGACTGCACCCGCCTGCAAGGGGATGTCTCGGGGGTCCATAGTACCCCCTTTTCCCATTTCAGAGGGCTGCTATCAGTGGGCGCACTGACAGTGCCTCCATGCAAAAAAGGGAACGCCCTCTTGAGAAAGCGCTGGAGTGTATGCGGCCCCTTCTGTAATACCAAAGTGCAGCTGGGCGCACAAAGCAGGCACAAATGCCCATTGCGCCCCCGGGGCACTTTGTGTAATACGGCTCCAAATGCAAAAACAAGTGGACAGCTTGTGAACAGGGCCTGTGACAGGCACAGAAGACAAACCGTAGTAAGTCTGAATACAATTATACTGGGTCTTTATAACTAGGCATGAAAAGGACAAACTCAGTCATTCTGTGGGTTGTTATCTGCTGCCATATTAAATATTTCTATGACTTCATCTTAAAACAATATGAGTATGTTAGATGTACTCTTGCATCGGCACTATGTATGCATTGATTCTGGCTGTGTAAACCCCAGAGTAACACAGAAAATTTTCTCATGTGTCTTTAAGAAGCAGTGCAGTGTGGGTGGTTTATATCCATAAACAATGGTATGTTCTGTTAGGTTATACTCCTAAGGTTTAAGTATGGTGGATTAGTGACTCTATAGTACACTGCAGTGTGGAGGGTAGTATCTTTGGGATACACAACGTGCAGTGTTTCTGGTTTGTTACTGCCCCATGAATGCAGTGTAGTGTTAAAAATTGTGTTTCCTAGGCTTGAGTGTAATGTGGTAAGCTACTGCTTTAGGTTGTATGGGACTGTGGTGCGCCATCATCCTAAGGGTGCAGTGTAATGATCTGGGTTACTAATACCAGGATGCGGTGTATTATGGCGGGTTAAGAGTGTTAGAGTTCAGTGAAGTGTAGTGGGTTGGAGTTTTTAGAATGTAATGTGGTATTGTGTTTCTGTGTCCCTAAGGTGTGGTGTGGTGGTTATGATACATGGCAGTGTTCAGTGGGGAAGTCCATAACATGAAATGTGATGGGTTATTGTCGACAGGGGGCAGTAAAGGGTTTGTGTTAGAATCCCTGTGGTGGAATTAAGAGGCTTATTGTGCATAGGAAGCATTGTAGCATGGTTAGTTTTTATAAGATGCAGAGTAATGGGTTAGTGCTTCTAGGATGCAGTGCTGTGTGTAGGGTTATGGTTGCTAAGAGTGCTGTTTGCTAAATTAGTGCCACTGATGTGTAGTGATGGGTAGAGGTTTAGTGTCCCGGATCAGAACTTTCAATGATGCAGTAATATCACATTTGTGTTATTCTCCCTCTACCACCTGAAATGTTACCAGCTACATGCTCATGAAATGCCAAAGTAGAAAACAGCTGAAAATTGGGAATTCAAATATATATCAAAAATGATAATGAATAATGAAAATTAAGTTACTTTTCCACCATCTTAAACTCATTTAGGGAACTTCAGAATCCTTGTCTACTAGTCAGCAGAGAGGGGTGGAATTCCACGACACCAAGTTTAAAGTAATACATGTTTTGCAATACAATGTGCCATGCAAGCTTCTATGCATAGTTACCCCTGGTGCCCATGGAGACAGGAACCCGCTGCTGTGCTCTGCCAGCGCAGTGCCACTCACCAGGTCGGTGGTCTCTTCGATGAGCGGGGGTTCCATGATTCTCTGCAGCTCTTTCACCAGCTGAGTAATGAAATTGTTCCTATCCTGGCATTTCTGGATGAGGCTGGCAAGTTTAGCCTGAAAAGTGCAATACATGTAGATGTGAAATACAGTACATATGTTGCTAGAGTGATTAATTCCAATGAACATAATTATAACTGAATACACTAAAAAATACTCCATAAAAGAAACAGTGCTGCTGTTCTAGAAGACAAAACATGTTTTAAGTATTCATATCTTTTGGAAGATATCTTCACTTTGACTTTTTGGCTTGAAGTGTAACATTAAAAAATAACCCAAAACATTTTGAAATATATACATAAATATGAATACATAAAACATACAGCAGCTGAGTCTTGACATAACCTATCTCTCTGAGAATAGCAGTTATATGAGTGGTGAAATGGGGAAAGTAATTTACAAAGAAAGTTTCAAATAGAAGCCACATTTCATGCTTTTTACTGTACTCTATGGCTGAAGTGAAGAATACAGAGACCTCAAGGACCCTCATGTCAGACTAAACTCACATAGGCAACTTTTCATCCTTTGAGACTCCACCCCAGCTGTGACTCAGTATTGAGCAGAAAGTATATAAAACACTGAATGGTACAGAAACTAAAATAAACGCTTTTGTACATTTTAAGTACATGGCACCCAAACTTTGAGTTCATCCGCTCCTGCAGCCAAAATCTGGTCATCACTTCCTTTTTCCAAATTCAGAGGTGGAACAGAGGCAGTGGTCATTTCAAGCTTGGTGAACATGGCAGTTCCGAACAAGACCCAATGTTTTCCACATGATTTCAGAGGGAAAGTACTACCATAAATAGTCCATGGACCTGGTGCATTACCTGAACTTCCCGCATACTAATTTATGGGAATAGCAGCATGTGGGGGGAATGCCAGGGACTGAATTGGGTGGGTCAGAAGTCAACCCTGTTCTGGTGGCCAACTACCTCCACGTACAACTAAGCAGATCTAAATAATTACCTAATAGAAAAGGACATCAGCACAGTGGTAGCTCTTCTATCATGCAAATGATATTCATAATCCTGCCACGGTGTGAGTGTATTCTAACTTAGGAGGACTACCCCCGCAACCAGGTGGCAAGGACAGATTTCAGTGGCATTACCGGTGTCTAAGGTAAAATCAAGCCCTGGAACACAATAAATGGCCTAAGTCAAGCTGCAGGGAGGAAATAGACCTGTATTCACATCTGTTCCTTTTTGATGCTGTATTTTGAAAGTGAAAAGTATAAATCTTCAATTAAATAATGTTGCTTACAAATTAGGGGCCCGATTCACGAAGGTAAACTGAGACGAAAGTCTAACTTAACGTCTTTCGGTATTCACAAAGGGCATTTACGAGTAGTAAAGTTAGACTTAACGGTAAAGTCGGATTTTAAATTGATATTTTGAAAATTAAACTTTTGGAAAATTGGTTTTTTTCTGCCTAAACCAAATGTGCCTTTATGCCAGTGTCCAGTTTCACCTGACTGTTGATGGTTCCCCTGTGGTGTGATGTGTCCCGTCCCAGACACTGAACAAAAGGGCTTGGGTGTGGAGGAGTGTGGGTCTTCCTGACATGATGGATGGGGAGGAGCTGTGTCCCTGCCCTGATTGCACTTCTAAAGAGTAGCCTTGGCCCTGTATCCAGCCCTTCTTGGCTTCAGAAGAAGCCTACACTGTCACTGGCAGTTGCAGCTCACACCTGGGCCTGCCTGCCCTTTGTTTCACTAGCCAGGCTGGAGCCAAGCCAAGGGAAAAGGGAAAAACTGACCAGTACCAGTTTTAGAGTCAGACAAAGGAGTGTTCTCCACCCACAGGCTGGCACTGGGCATAAAAGTGGCATCCCAATGACTTGAAATCGGAACACTCCTGGACCTGAGAAAATTCAAAAGAAGGACTGACCTGCTGTCTGAAGAAGGAAGGCTGGACCTCCTTACGTTGAACCCAGGAATCCAGAAAGGACTCCAAGGGTCACTTAGCTGACCTCCTGTTTGAGCTACTGGGAACTCAACAACCTTCCAGAGGAATTTCCTGCTTTCCAGCTGACCAGTACCTACTGGACCTGACCTGGTCCCCTCTGCTGGCCCCAGTGGGAGTGAGTCCTGACCCATGTGCGGTCCTCAAGGTCCTGGGCACTTGGCTGCAGTCAGATGGCACTTCTTGCTGCATCACTGAAAGTTTCACCTGATCAGATGCAGATCGATGTTGAGCCCCACAAGGCCACGCAGCTCCTGACTGAAGGTTCCACCATATCCGACACAGAGTAATGCCAAGCCCTGCAGAGCTGCGCAGCTTCTAACCAAAGTCTTACCCAGATCTGACGCCAAGCGACACAGCCTCGCTATGGGCTTCCAGCTTTACGGTTCCGACACAGAGCGGTGTCGAGCCCCTCAGAGCTGCACAACTCCTAGTTGAAGGTTGCTCCTGATTCAACGCTGAGCGACTCAAAGCTCCCCAAAGCCGCGCAGTCCTCACACCAGAGTAAAAAGGTAAAACCTCAAATGTGTCGAGCCTGGTCCTGTATCTAGCCTGTGCTCTATCACAGTCAGTCTGAACTCGTGACATTGTCCTGGTCAAGCACAACCAGATATCCGTAGTTGGCGCTTTGTGCCTCTTGTCGCTTTTTTAACCTAAAACTTTAAAAACTCCTAAAGACTGTGATTATTACTCAAGTGGGGTTTTCACCCCTCTGAACTAATAACCTAATTAATTACAATGATCTAAATAGCACAAAAAAGCTGTTTCAAATATTCTATAGAGCTGGAGGCTTGTGTTTCAAAATGGAAAAGTCTGTTAATACATGACCTCCCAAAAAATTATACTGTTGGCTACGACTTATGCAAATGCAATGAAAAATGACTGCATATTAATAGCACCTTACACATCGAACCGTATATATGAGACTGCTGAAGTTAGAGACATTCATGCGCCACTGGTTTCTTCTTGGTAAGTAAAACAACTATATTTGCAGCTATGCGCTGGCCAGTTACTAAAGAAAACCTCAGCTTAGAAGCGCTCTAGATACACAACCAATTGAGAGCATTATCTCATAAGTCTGATTGACATCGCGCACCTACTCTACACAATGGGAACTTAATCAAACTTAACAGGCCTTCTAATTGGTGCTCTTACTAGGGTCTAAAAGGTCTCAGACAGAAATACAATTTTAAGCCTCGGTTGCTCAGGTACGGTACAATATTCTCTGACAAGACCCATCTCCCTAACAGTCACCAAAGACCCAATCAAATAATAATAATAATAATAATACTGGAGCTTATATAGTGCAACAGCTACCTCAAGCAGAGGTGTCCCGGCGCTGTAGCAGCAGGCATTGCACGCAGAAAGAAAGCTACGGCACTAAAACCCAAACTAGTCAGCCCTAAAGAGCCAAGTCTTCAAGGCCTTTCTGAAGCAGGTCTCAGATTTAGCCTGGCGGAGGTTCCCAGGCAGGGCATTCCACATTATGGCCGTTCTAACTGCGAGCGTTCTACCACCCAGACGTGCTTTTGCAAAGCGGGGAGTACAAAGCAAATTTTGGGAATTCGACCTCAATGCTCGATTTTGCTTATAGCAGCAGAGTCTGTGTTTAAGATAGCCGGGACATTTTCCATTGAGAGCCCGGTAGGCCAAAGTCATGACCTTGAATTCGATTCTTTTGGCTACCGGGAGCCAATGGAGCTCATGTAAATGCGGAGAGACATGGTGCCGAAACGGTATGCGTCTGACCAGTCTCGCAGCCGCATTCTGTATCATCTGGAGGTGGCAGATAGAATATTTAGGATGGCCGAGGTATAAGCCATTTGCGTAGTCTAGCCTCGATGTCACTGTGGCATGGACTACGGATTTGCGGCAATCTTCCGGTAGGAAATGTAAAAATTTCCGGAGATTTCTTAATTTACTATAGCAGATAGCGGTGACCTGCTGAATTTGGGCAGAGAAGGAGAGATCAGCCTCCCATCTCACGCCTAGATTTCTGATATTAGTGGCGGGGGAAGGCGGTGGACCCATTTCAGATGGCCACCACAGATCTAAAGCTGGCACTGGGCCCTTCCCGAAGAACAGTACCTCTGTCTTCCCCGCATTGAGTTTTAATTTGTTTGTATTCATCCATAATGCTATGTCTCGCAGACACCCTTTAAAGTTCTTGAAAGAATCTACTGTCTGCTCTTGAAAGGGGAAAACCAACTGGGTATCGTCAGCGTAGGAAATCGCTTTCACTCCCCAGTAGGCAATCAAAGAGAAAAGCGGAGCTAGGTAGAGATTAAAGAGTAGAGGGCTCAGTGCTGAGCCTTGAGGGACACCGCACCAAAGATGTTTGGGTTTTGATTCAAATGGTTGTAAGGCTACTCTCTGGGTGCGGCCGCTTAAATATGATTTCAGCCAGGTCAGCACCTTCCCCCCAAAACCCGCATCTTGTAGTCTCTGGACCAATATGGCATGATCGACAGTGTCGAAAGCAGCAGACAGATCCAGGAGCACCAGCAGCGCTGATGCCCCTGAATGCAGCGACCATCTCACTGACTCAGCCACCTCGAGAAGAGCGGTCTCAGTGCTAAAACCCGCCCGGAATCCGGATTGTGTGTCATGCAGAGAGCCATTGCTCTCGATAAAGTTAGTCAGTTGGCGCTGGACCAGCTTCTCCAACATTTCACCGGGCGCGGGGAGCAGTGAGATTGGCCTAAGATTATTGAGGTCTCCTGGGTCACCATTTAGTTTTTTTCTCAGGGGGAGGAGCGTCGCGTGTTTCCATTTGTCTGGAAAGACGCCAGTGTCAAGAGAGGTGTTCCAGGTATGAAATAGCGCACCAGTCAAAGAACGGGACAGCATTTTCCAGAGTTTAGGAGGGCAAGGATCATCTGGGGCGCCTGAACGACATTTTTGAATTTCGGCTAATGACTATGAATTAATTCTGTTTACACAATCCAATGTTATGAAAGAAATATGTTCTTTGTTGATAATGGCGACACGCTACCAGACGTTAAAACTACACACGTGGAACATTAAAGGGATGGGCTCCATGGCCAAACGCCACAACATACACAACTACCTTAGGAGGCGAGGAGTGCAGATAGCCCTACTGCAGGAGACGCACCTACTCCAACCAGAAGTAGACAGATTGCGTAGGCGGTGGAGGGGGCAGGTATACGCAACGTCCTTTTCGGCATATGCCCGTGGGGCGTTAATCTGGATTAGAGCAGGAGTGCCCTTTGAACTAATAAAGTCTGCTATTGACAAGGAGGGCAGATATGTCTTCCTTCTGGGGAGACTGTGGGGCGAGAGATCACGTTGGGCTGTGTGTATGCCCCTAATCAGGACCAGATGGCCTATATGGCTACACTTTCCACCGAAGTGGCGGACATGATGGTGAACTCAGTACTAATAGGGGGGGACTTTAATGGGGTGCCGGACGTGGAGTTGGATCGCTCTCACCCTTCCCTGCCCGGGGCCCAGACCCGCCGAGTGGCGGCTGGGCTCCGAGATTGGATGTCCCACTGGGGTTTGCAAGATATTTGGAGGATCCAACATGGGAATACACGAGAGTACTCCTTCTATTCCCCTATTTACCAACTCCACACACGATTAGACGCTTTTTGGTGCATCCCGTCCCTTGGTGCTTCTATTGAACATACGGAATACCTAGGACGGACTCTGTCTGACCATAGCCCATTATTATTGATCTATCAGCCACACGGAACACGCGACCCCCAATACCTACGTGGCACCTTGACCCGAAGTCCCTGGAAGACGAACCGTTTGCGGAGGCCCTGCGTTCCCTTGTCAGTGATTATTTTATTATCAACGAACACTCTGCATCCTCTGCTCTGATAGAGTGGGAGGCATTTAAGGTAGTGGTGCGGGGTCACTGCATTGGGCGCAGTGTAGGGGTACGCAGGGAACTCAACTGCGAGCTGTTGGCCGCAGAGGGAGAACTGCGGACTCTTGACAATCTCCAGGGACGGGACGCGCAGGCTCTTCGACGCCTCCTGGAAAAACGCACACAACACAGCGACATTTTGGAGCGACTTCGGTCCTTTGATTATAGGACGTATATGGACAGAGTCCACGGGGAGGAGGGCAGAGCTGGTCGTCTCCTAGCCTGGTTGATTCGGCCAGAAACACATGGTGGCCCGATTATGCGCGTAGGGACGACTGCTGGATTAACTCTGGTTGACCCAGAGGAAATCAATGCCTTGTTTAGGAGTTACTACAAGACCCTTTATGCAGCCCCCTCTGGGCCCCCTGATACTACTGTTGATGCTTTCTTGACACCACTAGGCCTCCGCACATTAGATGCGGATGCACGCGAGGAGTTGGGTGGGCTGGGACCTTGGAGGAAGTGCGGGGAGTCATTGCCGATCTGGCTAATGGGAAAACACCAGGCCCTGATGGTATCCTGAGTGAGTGTTATAAGAAATATGGGGCTGACCTGGCTCCAAGACTGGTGACCCTATATGCGGAGGCGCTCCAACTGGACCAACTGCCGGACACCACACGAGATGCGCTGGTGATCCCAATCCCCAAGACTACATCCCCGGATGCTGAGGTAACGGACTATAGACCCCTCTCCATGTTAAACACCGATTTTAAGATACTCAGCAAGGTACTGGCGCTCCGGTTGCTCCCGCACATGCAAGACCTAATTCACCCGGACCAGAATGGGTTTATCCCATCACGCAACACCTCATATAACCTGTGCCGGTTGTACTCTGTGTTATACCACCCGGAGGCGCGGACCCTTCGATCGGCTGCAATTCTTTCGATTGATCTAGAACAGGCCTTCGATACAGTGGGGTGGGATTACCTCCTGGCAGTTATGAGGCGCCTGGAAATGGGCAATGATTGGATAGCATGGGTGCGACTACTGTACACACGTCCCACAGCCAGGGTCAAAACCGGCAGAACCATCTCCCCACAATATCTGGTTGCACGAGGCACCCAACAGGGTTGCCCCTTGTCGCCACTCCTCTTTGCACTGGCCATAGAACCGTTGGCTGAGCTCTTTCGACAGGGAGGAGAAGGCATGGGGCTGACCATAGCAGGCCGAGCACATACTATCTCACTCTATGCTGATGATCTACTGGTCTATTTGGGTGATGCTGCTCGGGCAGTGGAAACGGCCTTGCAACGCTTGGATACGTTTGGGGTAATGTCAGGTTTACGAGTCAACATGCGCAAAACATACTTGTTCCCAATGGCTGCTCTGCTGGCGCGCCCCCTGGACGTGCCCGCAGCTGTTAACTGGACAACAGACACTTTCAAATATCTAGGTGTTCAGATCTTCCACTCGTTGGAGGATTTGAAGGAGGGAAACTTGGGCAGAGTACTGCGGTCACTTGGGTCTAACGTACAGTTCTGGGCTACATTACGCCTCCCTATAATGGCAAGAATATCATTGGGGAAAATGGTGATGCTCCCACGAGTACTATATTATTTTGCCAATATGCCTGTACTGATGCCCGCGGCTTAGTTCCGCAACTTGGACTCCTTGGTGAGAGACCTAATCTAGGGAGATGGTAGGCACAGAGTGTCACTCCAGACATTGCGACGCCCTATCGACGCAGAAGGCTTAGGCGCTCCTGACTTTGAATTGTACCAACTCGCTGCTCAACTGCAATGGCTGGCCCAATGGCTGGAGGGGGCGCACGCTGATGGGACCTTCCAAATGGAACCGGACCAGAGCCCCAATTTGTTGCTGGCAAAGATCCTGGTGCCTGCAACTAAGGTTCCTTACACCTCAGTAATGCAGACTACAGCCTTGCAGTGTTGGCGGCATAGCCTCAGAAGAATACCTGAAACTCCCAAATATTCACCAGAGTTACCATTGGTGGGTCTGCCCCATGGCGACCCAAAACAGGTCACTACTGCGGAACAACTAGCACCTTGGACGGCGGTGGGCCTTGAAAACGTGGGGTATTGCTACCATGAGAAACACCTGCTCCCCTTCTCGGAGTTGGCGGAGGGCTATGATTTGCCCTCGGGCCAGTTCCTAACTTATGAGGCACTACGACGCACGTTTGCGCAGCTCTGGGGTCAGAATAGAGAGGAACCGGGGACACATGGTGTGTTGCACAAGCTAATTACTCTGGGTACAGCAAGACACCAAATTAAATGGTTCTACTCGTCGTTACGCAAGGCCTCTCTGACTCCCCTGCTGCGGTTGCGCGAGAAATGGGACAGAAATTTGGGAAGGGCTCTCACAGATGCAGAGTGGGCAGGATCTTAGAATCCCCTAAGAAAGTAGCGCGGAGCACGAGATTGAAATACATTCAATTCAATTATGTGCATATGACTTACTTGACGCCCCATAGAATCTTTACCACCTTTGGAGGGGAGCCGAGGCGATGCCTGAGATGCAACCTGGAGGATGTAGATTTCCTGCACATGACTTGGGAGTGTAGAGCCATCAAACATTTTGGCAGGAAGTCCTCTCCAAACTTAATGTCACACTGGGGCGGGCGCTTGGCCACATCGCGGACGTCTGTTTACTTGGACTTTTCCCTAGATCCCCTAAACGGAAGGCGGGCAATAGATTTATAGACGCTGGTGTTGGCTAGGAGACGTGTAGCAATTACATGGATGGCAACCATGGGGCCACAAGCACATATCTGGCAAAATGAGATGTCTACCTGGGATAGCGCAGAAGAAAGAGCACTCCGTAGGGAGAAGTTGAAAGGAATACGCCAACGCCCTATAGCGGATCAATGGAGGGACATTTTACACGCTTGGGAATACCCGCGTTCCCCAAGTAGCACTGATGAAGAAAGTGAATCTCCCTCACCTTAATGCAGAACACTACAGCGCCCACGCTCCAGACCATTAGATTACGGCTGAGACTGTCGTGGACCCTCCCCCCCCTTCCTTACATGATAGGACGGGAGCCTGAGGATTGGCTGCCGGAAGGCCCCAGGCTGAGACGAGGCTAGACGTTGACGGAGCCCTGCATCACAATGGTCTGAAGCGTTGCCCCCTCTCTTTTTCCTTTACCTCTTCCCAGTTCCTCCCCCGCCTGCGTCGGCCCACCTACCCTCCTTGGCCCTCCCCTGGGTGCCCAACCACATGCACAACATTCTACTCAAAAATTGAACTTCACCAAGCTCAGACAGGCAATTTGTTACCAAGTTTTCTTACATGTTTGTAAATATGATTCTGATGCGGCATAGACACCAAGTACCCCGACATAGTTAACCTAAGTGACAGACATAACAAGATATCCAATGAAGCCATATAAAATGGGGAGATGTTACCAAGAAACTATAATATTGTAATGATTGCAATGTGTACTGCTAACTAACACAAAATATGATGGCTACGATTCACCTTGAAGACAAACTTAGGACATGAAGTGTTTTGATGTTATACTAAACTCTGTAATACCCTACTTAGAAGAGACTGTAAATGATTTATGTCAAAACATTAATGCATACCGCTAACTGTATAACAAAATGCCAATAAAAATATGTTTTAAAAAAATGAAAGAAACATGTTCATAGGAGTTCAAACAGAGAGATGCTACCAAAATATAGACCTAAATATGTCAGCAATAAATAGAAATTCTTTTGGGGGGGTTGATATTGTTCCCTTTCTAAAAAGCCCCCTTTCATTTCATGATATTAATGTCCTTGCTTAAAATGTAGCCAAATCTGTGAAAATGGGCCCCTGTAAGCCCTTCATATTATATTTGGTAAAGTATCATGCAAGCACCATTAGAAGAACTATTGGTGTGTCTTATGTAAAGAAATTACCACCAGGGCAGGAAGTAGCTGGGTTATGGACGATAATTCATCAAAATACCCAGGTCAGTGGATGACATCACATGGCTTTGAACTATGAATGACAGGACCGGATGTGGCATCACATGGTAGTTGACTCAATGACATGACATGAAGGGACATCACATGATCTTTGAAAGGCTCTCAGTAGGCCCGGACCTGGTGGATCCGGCGCATTTTCAATTCTGACCATTTTTAAAGGAGGTTCTGCACTTCTGATCTTTCTAAATCCTACAAATAAAAATGTCCCAATTTTAGGGTACTTAAATCACCGACCGCAGAAGGATTTCGGGCTGAGTCGGCCATGCTAGATTTGAACTTGTGACTTTCACCTCCCTGCATGTATCAGCAGTGACTGTCATTGGATTTTAACTCTCCAGTTCTTCCATCTCCTCTTAGCTGTTTATCTTTCTTCTCACTTAACTTGCCTTCCCCTTCCTCAGGTCTCTCATTTTTCTGTTTTTCTCCTTCGCTCTCTTACACCTCACCAATTTATATTCTTACTTCTATCTGTTCTGGGGGAGAGACAGACGACAGACAGATGGATAGATAAATGAAAATAAGTGGGCAGGAGGGTGGAGAATAAGACGTGATAAGGAGGACGAAAAGGCAAGAGAAGCATTAAGTTATGTAGGGAAAAGAGAAAAAGAGGGAGGGGAAACCTACGCAGGTAAAATGTGAGTAAAATTGCTGGGGGACATGCATTCAGGGTGAGGGAGTGGAGAAGAGGAGAGAAATAGAGGGAAAGCGTTGCATAAAGGAAACAAGCATTTGCAATGCAATAGGTCTCGAATTTGCGAGAGTTTAAGCTATTGGCATTGTAAATGAAAATGCCTTTTATTTATCTGTGTTGATATTTAACACATAAATAAAAGGCATTGTCATTTACAATGCCAATAGCTCAAACTCTTGTAAATGCGAGACCTCAGCCGCTATTGTCCCGGGCTGCTTGGAAAGTGAAAGCAGGCATGGCGCGCTGAATGCTGCAGGAAAGCATGTCATGCCTTCAGTAGGAGGCACGCATTAAAGAAAATAGTGCTTACAGAGTAAATAAGACATACAGTGTAAAAACAGAAGTAAAAGGGCCAGTACTCATGGGAGGTTACAAATGAAGACAAGGCGGAACTATGGAGGAACTAACAAGTCTATTAACTGATCAGAAGCCAGCATTTACAGAGGACAATGACACAAGCCAATAAAAAATATGGGAGGAGAGTGGGCGGAGCTTCAAGTCCATACTCCAATACAACATGCCTCGCAGAGCGGCACATGCGCTGCCCAGGCTCGACCTAAAAAGTGTAGGAGTTCTTTTATAAATCATAGCTGGATTTGTGGCCGGGATCCAGAAGGTGAGAGTTAAACATGTTATGTGGTATACAGCAGGTGCTACCCATAGGATGATGAGCTTCACCACCTAGACTGGGGTATGAACCCCTATAACAAGCATTTTAAATGCAATAGGTCTCGCATTTGCGAAAGTTAGAGCTATTGGCGCTGTAAATGTAAATGTTTTTTTCTTAAGTGTTTGGAATAGATGTATGTGGTGTGTAGTGTAGTGGGATTATGTGTATTAAAAATGTGGTATTTAGTGAATAGGAATTATGTGGAGTGGGATTCTATCTTATGGAGAGTAATTTCGTGGTATTGTAGTTTGTGTTGTGGAGTGTTAGGTAGTGGAGTTTAATTATGTGGTGTGCTGTTTAAGTTTGTGATGTGGAATTATGTCATGTGGATTGTATGTATGTGATGTGTTTGGAGCACGGGTCACAACTGTTCATTAGAACATTCAGGGTCCTTTGAACAGTTGGAAGGCAGCTAGTCCTATATATGTCTGACGTGAGTGACAGAGTATAGTTAAGTACTATTAGTTATAGGCGATGGTGATGTCTCAATGCTCACATCTCTGTACATTAGCAAAAACAGAACTCATATTCGCAGACACCAATTTGCAAAGGTGAACGATACGGAAGAGGCCATTTTTAAATCAATATCTAATGAAGGCTGTACAATCTTTGCGATGAATTCTAGACTACAGAAATACATCCTATCAGATTTAAGGAAGTTATACCTTTGTAATCTTTTCAGCTTGCCCTTTGAAGCAGTCTGTTGCAATACAGCCCTTAACTAGGGATTGAAAAGCTATACAACTACTATACACTGGGTCATGCAGTCTGATTTAGGAATATATGCTTGCCTCAGGAAACATTTTTGGACACATTCCAAGGCTTTTTAACGCACACAAATAAAGATAAGTGCCTCGATGCAAGTGAACAGCACTAGAACATTCTGTGTGTGACTGCACCACTAGAATATTGAACACCTTAAGAAACAAGCTGTTGCAATGGGATGACACAAATGCGCATAGGTTCACTGATAGAATATAGACCCCCATAATACACTAATATTGAGTTATAAATATCAATGTCAAAAATATCGACATCCTATATTTATAATGGTAAGTACAAAAATATCGAGAGAAAAAAAATCGATGTAAAAAATATAGTTGTACAAAATATGGATTTTAATATATGTATAAAAGATAATATTAAATAAATAAATAATAAAATTAACTTAAAAAAAATAAATTAGATTTAATACACATTTTAACAAATATAACAAATAAATGTAATTAAAAAATTTAAACATACGTATATAAGCTGTTATATATATATATATTTTTACTTCATAACAATTAATAAACTATTAATTTTAATTTATTTTATAATTGTATATATGAAAATGTATAAATAAATATATATATATATACATAGACCAATAATATAAAATCTAATAAAAAAATTATATTATAAATTAAAACAAACTATTTAAAAGTCTTTAAACTTAAATTTTCCACTTCAGTGAGTGCAACAGTAGGTAAAGTATTGGATAGCGGAGGGTAAAAATTACTATTCCCACTCCAGTGAGGTGCAACAGTAGGGAAAGTGTTGGATAGCGGAGGAGTAAAAATACTATTCCCACTCCAGTGAGTGCAACAGTAGGGTAAGTGTTGGATAGCGGAGGGGTAAAAATTAATATTCCCACTCCAGTCAGTTCAAATTTAAAAACAAACAAAATATCACCAGCACAAAATATTTAAAAATAATTAAAATGAAAAATATATTAAAATATTTAAAAAATAGAAACATATCATTATGTTCAATAGATATGACAAAAACCTAGAAATATTATATTAAATAAATTTAAAAATAATTTACAAACAAATAACTATTTTTAATTAGAAATTATTTATAAACAAAAACATTAATTATTACATAAATTTAATCTTTTTGATTTCCTACCCTATAACACCACACAATTCACAACACACATCTAAACTTAAAAAAAATTACCTCCATAATTAACATAATCAACTATCAATTAAAGGAATTTTATTAATTAAAAAACAAATTAAAACAGATAAAAATTCATTTACTCCCCAAACGTTACCCCTATAAAGCCAAAACTCACACACACAAAAAAATAAACAATTACCTAATTAATTATCAATTGATGATTTAATATTAATGATCAACTAATTATTAATTAAACATAAATTACTTTCCACCTTCTACCCCTATAAACCCCACAACCCACACCTAATAATCATTACACAAGTTCCATAATTAATTTTAAAATAATAAATTAATCTCAATTAACAACTACTTAATAATTAATTAAAAATACATTACTTACCACCCTTTACCACTATAAATCCCACAACTCACATCTAAAATTAATTACACAATTGCCACATTTAAATGTCAATAAATTAATTAGCATTAATTAACAAATAATTATTAATTCATTAAAAATAAATTACTTCCCACCCTTTACCCCTATAAACCCCACAACCCGCTCCTAAAAAAATGACACAATTAACATAATTAATTACCAATTAATTAATTACTAATAATTAACAACCAATTAATAATTACTTAATAATAAATTACTTCCTACAATTAGAACTATAAAATCTAAATTAAAAAATATTAATACATTTTTAAAAATCATTAATTTATGATAATTAAATTACTTCCCACCCTTTACCCCAATAAACCCCACAACCCGCTCCTAAAAAAATAACACGATTACCATAATTAATTGCCAATTAATTAATATTAATTAACCAATTAATAATTAATAATAAATTACTTCCCACAGTTAACACTATAAAATCAAAATTAATTAAATATTACTAAATAAAAAATAATCAATTTATTATAATTAAATTACTTCCCACCCTATTCCCCTATAAACCCCCAACCCGCTATGGAACTAAACTACGCAAAATTTAATTAAAATTAAATTGATAACTATTAAAAATGTAACACATATATTAAAAAACAATACTTATACAAAAAAATAGATCACATACATTTAAATACATACTAAAATACATAACTCTAATTAAAAAATCGATATTTTAAACAACTATATTTTTGCAAACGATATTAATGACTTCGATGTTTTTATAAACGATATTTCTTACCTTAAAGTCGATATTCTTGAGCACGATATTCTTGCTGTCGATATTTCTGTGTCACGATATTTCCAACTCGATATTTGTGTAAGTCGAAATTTCCAACTCAATTTTCTGTCTGCATACTATGCGCATATGCGTCACAATGCATATAATTCCAAGATAGCAGATGCCTATCTTGGAGTGGTGAATAAAAAAAAAGCAGTAGGCCGCAGACTGGATGGGTGAGATGACCAGGGTGCTGAATGGATTGCTAACATGAGGAGCCAACTAACCCTGGGCTGCTAACTCACTGGTCCTGTCCTTTGACAGACACAGCTGCTGTGTATCCCAGGCACAGTGACCAGGGGAGTACTGACCCTGCTCACCAGGTACCTGGAGACAGGAGCGAGAGCCATTGTCTTTATAAATGTTTGCCACATGTCAGAAGTAAAACTGGTGAACACAAAATAGAATGTGTGCCGGAGCTTGAAGACTCACTTCTGCGATCTCTGCATAATCTGAAAGGACCAGGTCTGTGTGCAACCTGAAAGTATTGGGATGAATTCTCAATACCAGCAGTCATCCTTATTTCTAAAGCCAATAAAATAAGTGCCATGAAATATGTAACAGCAACACTTGTTTTAACATGCTATGGATCTGCTAGATTGTAGCGGGAAGTGTGAAAATAACTTCACAATTAAAAGTGCTTTCAAAAACTACAAACTTGAAAGATAGGTTATTTAGTGCGATTTTTAAAAAAAACAGGAAGATTGTGCTGTTCAAAGTATGAACCAATGAACGCGAAAACCGGGAAGACTGTGCCTGTAGAAGGCAATGGAGAAAGTCATGGAGATGGGAGGGAATACAAACAAATTGCATAGCTTAGGTTCTTTTAAGAAAAAGAAATAGCCAAGTGTCAACAAAAGAAAAAGACAGACGACCATGGTAACGCAATTCATGTTTGAAATCCTTGCTATTTAGAATGGAGGGATTCAAAACCACAATTTTTGACGATAATCCTGAGAAGTCAGATTCCTTCAGATAAGGGTGCTTTTTAGCTCCATTCAGCAGCAGCTGGTCAAAGATGTTGAAATGGTTTTCATCCTTTTAAAATCTTTCATCCTCTTTTTCTGTGGTCGAGACTTAAGAGTCAGGATGTTTTGGAGGAGGCAGATACAATACCATGTACACTACGAATGTGAGGAGGTAATGTATTATCCATTTAAAATACCATATCACATTTTGACAAATAACCAGGTCCACTGGAATTATGCGGTGGTGGACAAAATTACGTGGCAGGATTGAACATATTATGTGGCAAGAAAAGGCAAATTATGCTGCACCTTTTATGATAGTATTAATTTATTATTTTGTCATTTTTACACCTGGTAATAGGGTCTGGGAATAGAGTGCACCTTATTAGTTACAATTTAACACCCAAATACAGCAATAAATAACTTAAAGATGGCCAGTCAAACTGAGCGAAAAGCGTTCTGGTGCGCAGGAACCCGAGTCACTATTTTTTTAAAAACATTTGATCCGTTTGAGCTAGAAACAATTTTTTTTGTTCAAATCTGCAGTATGTGCAGCAGATGATGGATTACGTGGCAAATGCGGCAAGTACATAACTATGCAAACATCGCTGCAGAATAGCATAATCCCAGTGGCCCTGCAAATGACAAACCTGCATGGCATTTCAGATGAGTGATACACATTTGGGTCAATTATATGGTTTAAAATATAGCAGGACCATGCTGAATATATGTGGAAATTGGAGGGCAATTTTACAAATTTACGACTATGCTATGGAGCCACATACATAATGTAACACTATGAAGCGACTCTGTACTTAGGGGCTCATTACAATGGCGGAACGATCGCCACCGCCGGGCCGGCGGTGGCGATCGTTCCGCCATCACAATGAGATTTACCCACCGCCATATTAGGATGGCGGTGGGTATCGTGGCGGACGCAAAGTCCGTCTGCCGCGTTTCCGCCGGTGGCAATCGCAGCGATTGCCTGGCGGGCGGAGCTGGGCCCCTAATATGGTGGCGGTACCTAGCAGGCACCGCCCGCCATATTAGGATGTGTGTGGCCAGGCGCCTTTCCATGGCACTTTCCACAGTTTGGAAGTCTAGAGATGAACAGACCAGAATCGTGAATTTCGGAAACAAAACCGTTCTCGTACGAGATTGGGGAGACAGATCCTAATGCATGGTTAAATGAGATGCCCAAATCTGCCCTTCTGTAAAAATCACCTTGTTATATTTGAACTTATGTAACATGAGCAGACATAAAAGTAAGACACAGAAAAAGAGCAGTTGGTCCGTGAAATCCAAAAAGCTGAAAACAACATTTAAAAAACCTTAAACCTTGGCACGCAGCTAAAAAGAAACTTGCGACGATTATAAGTTGAAAGCCACTGTTACACAGTAAAGTTATATTTAATGATGCGGTTCCCATCTTTAACAACTTCGTTTACACTGACAGCCACACGGAGAAGTAAAAAAGTAAGTGCCGTATTTACAGGCAACTGCATGCTGATAATGTAAAAGGGGCCCCCGGACTGCCCCATCTTGGAGACCGTTGGTGTCCTGCACGTCGTCAGAGTCTCGAGGTCTGGGTCCCTTTACACTGTACCCAGCAGTCTGGAGATTAGCAGGTGCCCTGCCGTTATTTTCTTACAGAATTAGTTTGTTAAACATCACTGCTCATCGAATCTTGCTAGCGTAATCACTAATACAACTATCGTTACATGCCAACCTTTTACAACAGGAAGCAGTCCTGCCAAGTACCACGCATCAGGCGTTAGAGTAAACTAACGCATTTCAGTGTGGTGCTCCGCATCACCGCACTGAAATGCATTGTCACGCATATTTGCATGGTAGGTTTGCTGTCACTAAAGCCTGCAAACCTGTGTGTGACAGGCTGTCCGTGCTACAATGTATTATATTTATTCAAGTCGATTCCCGCGGTTCCGCACTTCCTGCGCAGCTCTGAGTCACGTGCCGCAGATCCGAGACAGCCTGACGTCACGGCCGGCCGGTAGTATGCCCAATAGCTACTAGTACTACCAAGACTATCAGTTTGTTTGAATACATTGCCCGTGGCACCGCGAGGGGACGTCCTACCTCCTGCTAGACCGTGCGCCGCAGGGTCCAGGAGTATGAAGGCCAGCTCAGTGGTTTGCGGGTGACACCCGCCGCAATCATTATGGCGCTCCCGGCTCTGCTCTCAGTGGTCGGGTCGCGGTGCTGTCTCGAGCAGTGCTAGCACCGGCCGGGCCGCCCGCAGACAATTTAATATTGCCGAGGCCGATGAGGAGACTGCAGTGCAGGGCGTGGTCTGAGTGATGACCCCCCGGCACACTCACTGACTGTCCGGTTCGGTTGCAGCTGCCGCCAGGAGAGGACTCGGACAGGCTGCCTGAACTAAATGGGCAACAGTGGCAAACTGGATATGATTTCCGTGGGGGTGGCTCGAGGCAGCCTGAGCCTGCTGCAGAGTCAATCGTCGAGGCCAGACACTCAGCGCTGCGGCTGCCTGGAGGATCGCGCAATAACCACTCCACGCTGTAAGTTAGCGTAAAAGGCCATTTTATTAGGACAGGGTTGACAACCATATTTAAAGATAACATCAATAAACATCTAACAATCCCCAACCTCGGGTCTTTCATCCATCATCCACTACCACACTCCAATTACTCACTCCTGATTCACTCAGCGACCTCTTCCCTTATAGCATTCGCTTCCTCACTTCTCTTTCAACCTCCTCCAGCATCTCCAGCCATCGCACTCCTGCATGCCGCACCCCCCCTCATGCACCTGTATCCCCCTCCCCGGAAGGGTGAGTATGCCCGTCATAGACTCCCCACCCCTCCCAAGTACTGCTAGCACCAACCTCAACCCGTCCTAAACTGGCACGCTTATTTTAAGGCAAATACCCTTTCCCACTCCTAAAATCATGTAGGGTGGGAGGGTGGTCAAAACTTTTTCTTTAACCCTTCCCTAACGGCGCTGGGGACAGGAAGAGGATGAACTTCCTCCCCTGCCCCCTATAAACCCTACCTTAACCCCACCCCCTAAACTACCTCACAACCTGTCCTCACTATCGCGCGAACACCCCAGGGGAAGACTTGTCTGCCGACCTCACTTCCCCTGGGGAGCCGCATCCGCGCAATAACCACTCCACGCTGTAAGTTAGAGTAAAAGGCCATTTTATTAGGACAGGGTTGACAACCATATTTAAAGATAACATCAATAAACATCTAACAATCCCCAACCTCGGGTCTTTCATCCATCATCCACTCCCACACTCCAATTACTCACTCCTGATTCACTCAGCGACCTCTTCCCTTATAGCATTCGCTTCCTCACTTCTCTTTCAACCTCCTCCAGCATCTCCAGCCATCGCACTCCTGCATGCCGCACCCCCTCATGCACCTTTATCCCCCTCCCGGAAGGGTGAATATGCCCGTCATAGACTCCCCACCCCTCCCAAGTACTGCCAACCAGGGAACCCCGGAGAGCTGGTTTACCTTCCCCACACAGCTCAAGTGCACCTTTCGCCCTCAAACTCGTCTGCACCAAATAGACTCATTCCACAATTTACTGATGAGATCCCTCATTTCCATCCTGTAATATGCATTACCCATGTGCGAAAGGTGCACTCCATCGTCAGCGAAAAAGCAGTGGCTCCTCAAGCCGCAAACCCACATGAGCAATCACTTTAATACCGTTGTTACCACAGAAAACTCTCATAGCTCGATTCAATTTCCGCCGCGCTTTTCTACTGCAGCGGGCTTCAGCGCCCCGCCAAATCCTTCTTGGCACAAACTCAGTCCATACAATACAGGCGCCTGCCAGATTAGCTTCTCATGGCCTCCAGATCCCGTTGCATCAAATGTAGCAGGGACACGCCGGATTAGCTAGATTAAGTCATTCTCCCCCAAGTGGATAACCAACATGTCCGGGCAGCCTCTTTGAGCCACTTTTTTGTCAGCCAGGGCAACAATGCTCCCCAGCGCATCCCACTCTTACCCCACCAGTGGACCTCATGGTGGCTGCTCCATGAGCCCAGGCTACGGCCATACACCTGCCTGTCCGCATATTTCGATGCCCAATGTACGAACGAATGTCCGACAATCCAGGTAACCGTCTTGGCTCCCGGACCCCCAACGCAACCTACGAAGAGAACAAATATCAATACAACTGAACCAACACCCAACTACCCTCAACACCCTTAAGGCCTACCCCAACTTTCGCCCTGATTCATTTTCGCACATAGCGTTCACAGCAGCGAGACCTCCATCGCCCAATCCGTTTAATCTTGTCCCAGGACCAACCCAGGCGCGCTGCCGCCGTCGCCGCGCCAATGCGAAAAGAATGCGTCCCATACCTAACAGGGTCCCTACCCAGGCGCCGCAATGCCATTCTCAACACCGCCAGTAACTGAAAAGCCGTCACCCGCTTCAGGGAAGCATGACAAAAAATTTCCCCAGCCCTTCTCTGTGTCCTTTGACAAAAATCTCGCCACTCTCTCACCGGGCATGCCTCGACGCATCCGCTTTCGCCCAGCCACACCCAATTGCCCCTCCCAACCTGGTCCGTCTTGGAACAACCTAACCAAATTCCCAGACGCGTCCCATCCAAACGCACGCCCTCATACACCCTACCAGCATTGCCCCTTGCCCCCACCAATTCTGAAACCCTGAACGCCCCGAAGAACATCCAAATCATACACAAACGGAACAATGCCACCTCATACTCATCATAACAACAATGCGACAACTCAGCCAACAGGCTTTTGCAACAGGTCAAAAGTAATCGCCTCTCTAGGCACCTCCCCCCTCCCTCGCCCCTGTCCCTCCCCCAACCTTTCAACATTCTACTCAGCAAATCCCTCTTAGCAGGATCAAAACCCAGGTACAACGTGCTGTAGAAAGAAATCCCCGCCAACTTCCCTGCAATCGTAGTCTGAGACAACCCTCTATCAATGCAGTCCAAAACAAAACGAAAGACTCCTGTTCGCATCCTTGTCTGGACATGCGCCATGACTCACTGGTCCATCCCAGAAACGCGCGAATTCAGACCACGCCAGCCTGTAAGAGCGCCTCGTGGAGTCAGCTATGGATTTCTCAACCAGGCCCACCACTCTCACTCCCCCAGGCCCAGATACCGTCCGGCACCTTGGTCTTGCAAGCCTCCGCTCCCGGCGCCAGGCGTCTGAAACGCTGCCACTGCGAGCGAGACAATGCATCCGCAACGTCATTGCTTGCACCTGGAACATGTTGCGCGCGAAACAGCACATTAAATCGCAGGCATTGCAGCATAAAACTCCGCAACAAACGCAACACACGCGCGGTCTCTCGCTCTCTGATTGTTCACCAAGTCCACTACTGTCCTGTTGTCCACGTGGAACAATACCGACCTGTTCAGGAACTCCGGGCCCCACACCTCTAGTGCCACAAGCAGTGGGAAGAATTCCAAAAAGCAATGCTCCTGCCCTGTTTCAACCAATGTTCCGGCCACTGTTCCGCGCACCACCTCCCGTCCCAGAAGACCCCAAAACCAGAAGCCCCTGCGGCGTCAGAGAAAATTGCACCTGCCAAACCATCTTCTCATCCACAAAATCCAGTGAGACACCATTGAAGTCAGACAGGAAACTCTGCCACACCCTCAGGTCCGCCCTGACCCCCATCGAGATCCTGACTCTGTGATGAGGGAGCATCGCCCCGACATGGCCATGCCGAGACGTCTGCAGAAAGTCCTCCCAGCGCGCACCACCCGGCACGCAAAGTTCAAAAACCCCAGGAGTCGCTGCACCATCCGCAGATCGATCCTTCTCTCCCCCATCACGTGTAGCAGAAAAACCTGCATGTCTGTCACCTTCTGTTCCGGTAACCGTGCCAACCAAGCGACCGAATCCAAATCAATGCCTAGAAATGTGAGACAACAGCTGGGCCCGGCTGTCTTTTCCGGAGCTAAAGGGACCCCAAATTCCCGGGCCAGTACTTGGAACTGACTAAGGGCCCACTCGCACTCCCCAAACCGCGCTCTCCCGGCGAACAGAAAATCATCCAAATAGTGAGACACCATCCGATGACCGCACCTGCACGTAAATGCCCACTGCAGAAAGGAACTGAACGTCTCAAACAAAGCACAGGAAACCGCACAACCCATGGGCAGGACCTTGTCAACAAAGATGGCCCCATCGAACTGCATCCCCAGCAGGGAGAAATCTGCAGGGTGAATGGGAAGGAGGCGAAAAGCCGACTTTATGTCACATTTAGCCAATTCAGCCCCCTGCCCACACACACCGCACCAGCCTGATCGCATCGTCAACTGAAGCGTACAAAACTCTGGAATCCTCCTCAGCAATGAAATCGTTCACAGATCTCCCTTCCGGCCAGGACAAATGATGAATCAGCCTGAACTCCCGGGCTCCTTCTTGGGCACCACTCCCAAAGGTGAGATAATGAGGTCTGAGACTGGCCAATGATCAAATGGGCCCACAATCCTGCCTTCTAGTACTTCCTTCCGCAACTTAACTGCAACCACACTCGGCAATTCCTTCGCTGACTTCAAATTCTCCGCCCATCTCTGTTCCCGGGGGCCCTGGTAACCCACCCGAAAACCCTCCGTAAAACCCCAATGAATCTTCAATGCGGCCTCTCTATCGGGGTACCTAGAGAGCCATGGACCCATGGCCCCAATGTCAACCGGTGTAGGAGCCCTTGGGCCCAGCTTGCCCCCGCCCCTTTGTAGCCCGCCACTGCTCGGATGGCGTGGCCAAAGTGAAACATTGCGTGAGAGGGTGGCGTCCGCCACACTTGGAAAACTCATGCTTGAATTTGCAGGGGTGTCGCGTGCAGAAACCCTTGTTAAAGTTCCAGCAGGCACCTGTGTTAGCCCCTGTGGGCTTGGGCGACTGACCCGTTGACCCAGTGTAAGTGCTCTGTCCTCCCGTTCCAGTGGAAGCGCCCTGCCCTCCCGCCCCAGACTGGGCGGGACGTGACTGAAAAGGCCGGTATGTGACCGGGAGGCCACTGGCCGTGTGTGTAGATGCCGGCACGACGAAGAGGCCATCCACTGCATCCAGAGTTCCTGGTCTACCTCCCCCATGGCTTATCCGGATTGGCGCTAATCCTATCCCTAAACTCCTCATCGTAGCTGAGCCACGCGAAACCACCGAAATGCATCTGGGCTTTCCGGATAATATCCATATACTTAAGCAACGCTATAGCCCTGTCTAAATGCTTCTCGCAATATATACTCGCGTAGATCAGAAACGCCGACGTCCAATTCTCCATATTCACCGGCACCCTCGGCCGCCTAGTCAATTCCCACTCCTCCTCCTCCTTAGAACCCTCCTTGGCCTGTATCTCTCTGTGCAAGAGCTTGAAAACATCTACATACTCGTGTTTCCATATTCTGGACCTAGTCTTTTCAGATAAATGCGACCCCAGCGGCATCGCCAAACCCATGTACGGTAACTTCTTATGATGCTTATCGTCCCACTTGCCATCCTTCCCCTCTTGGTCATCTGTCTTGTCAGTCTGGACGCTTGCTCCCACCAGTTGTTTAACCCCCCCCACTGGCTCCACTGCCACTTTGGCAGGCAATCCCGGGTCCCTCACAGACCCGTCCCCCACACCCACCGACCGGCAGGCCTTCTTCCGCCCCCTTTAGGGCCATCATCCCAAGCGACCCACCAGGCACCCTCACCTGATAAATTCGTAGGTACCTCCCGGTCTTTCCCTCTGGCGTCCGCCGTCTTCTGGCTCGCCTTTCTGCCCCCACTGGTGCTGGCCTGTGGCGTCTGCAAAACACCAAACTTTCCTGTTGCCATCTTGGCCCTCCCCCAATCCACACAGTCCCGCACCTCGCCTTCCTCCAACTCATCGCTGTCATCATCATAATCCAGTTGTTCCTCAATCGCAACCTCAACACTGCTGCCCTTCTCATGCACTGCCCTTTTCAGCCCCTTCCCTTTCACACCAGGCACAACCTCACAATCCGGCGCCGTTGATGCCCGCTCCCTCGGTGGAGGGCAGGCCGCCGCGGACCCCCCTACTGCTTCCGCCCGGCGTCTGGAGGCCGTCTTGCGCCCCGCCGGCCCACCCAGGCCTCTGCCAGCCTCCACCGCTGGCTTGCGCCCCCCCCAGACCGTCTAAGCCTGAGGGGGCCCCAGCGCCATCAGGTCTCTGTGCCGTCATGGCAGTCCCTGCCTCTTCCACCCAGACCCACTTGCCTCGGGGCCCAGGGGGCCCTCGGCCGGGCCCAGCCCCATTCCTCTCCTCAACAAAGTGCGCCGGAGGCCCGTCCCCCCATGCGCACCCCCCCAACCTGTCTCCCTGGCTGCGCTCAATAACTGCCACTTCCCTTCGGTCTATTGGATAATGCGACGCTGGTCGCGAATCTTCTTTTCTAAGGACATGCCTGCCCACCTATCTGCCAATGGCCCTGGGTTCAAAGTACCTGAACTTGGCCCCCGGGAAGGGCCGGGAGCACTGCCACCTAGGGGTTCTGAAGGACATTGTGGTGTGGTGACCTTGATGGGCCCTTTCCCTTTTGCCCCTCTTGAAGCAATCCCCCCTCACCGGCCTGCAAGATAAATCAACTGGGAAATCCCCCAGTCCCCTCCTCCCTCCCCCAGCAGACTCACTGCCTGACAACACGAGGCAAAATCCTCTGTTGCGGGGTCATCCCAATCTCCCTCCTCCTCACTGGCGTCACTCAGTTCCCAAGATGGGGCCCCCGCTCCCTGCTCGCCAGCAGTCGGTGCCTGTGACACTCCGGGGGCATTCCTGGCAGCCTCTTCCCCAGACACATGCTGCTCCGCCAACATGGTCCCGCCCCCCCTCCCCCTCGGCCCTGCCGTCGATGCTGGTGCAGCCAGAGCACCCTGCAGCCGCGCGGGGAGGCTCTTACGCCGTCCCCGCGCTTACCCTGTTCACTGTGCCCCATGCCGCGCCCCCGCCCAGACGTACCTCTTTTAGGCGGTGGTGGCTCTTCAGACATGCCACCACCGCCACGGCCCACCCGCCGACGCGGACCGAGGCGTGTGGGTCATCCCGACCCACGCCTGGTCCAGCACTCCCGGGCCGCAGGAGATCCGCTCTCCCGGCCCGGCCCAGCACCAGTAGTGCGGCGCGAACAGCCGCCGCGTCAGGCTCCGCCATCGCGTGTACTGTGATTGCGCGCCACCATCGTCTGGGGGCCTCACTCCAGCTGCTGCGGCGCTCTCCCAGGAATCGGGGCACTATACGACAAGAAAAGAAGAACGCCCCACCAGGTCAACCGGTGGCGCAACACTCCCGCCGCAATCGGCAGATTGGGCCTGCAACAATGGAACCTACACTGGCCTACTGCTAACGTCCTCAAAACTTTTTCTTTAACCCTTCCCTAACGGCGCTGGGGACAGGAAGAGGATGAACTTCCTCCCCTGCCTCCCCTATAAACCCTACCTTAACCCCACCCCCTAAACTACCTCACAACCTGTCCTCACTATCGCGCGAACACCCCAGGGGAAGACTGGTCTGCCGACCTCACTTCCCCTGGGGGCCGCAAAATCTGATCACCAGTAACAGAGGTAAGTAAGTAAAGTAGTTTCCACTTGCCATCCCCGTCCGAAAATCTGTCTGTGTACTAGATTAGTGCCCCTCCCATTTATGGGCCTGTGCAGTACTTTTAAGATATTCTTAGAGTTTCTCGTTGCTGAAATGAGTGTATTTTCTGATATTTATATGATTCCCTCATCTTTATTGCTCTATTTTGCTTGCGAGAAAGTGTCACTCATAGTCCCTGAAATGTCACTCATAATTACACTGAAATTATGCAAATGTCACACATAGCAATCTGAAACCTTGGCAGCTATGGTAATTAGAGTCGCTTCTACCTGCTGAGCTGTATTCCTGCCTTATATTGGGGTAGAACTGGGACTTTATGGTACAGAACCGCAAGCTGCAAATAATACCAAGCAGCTCCTCTTTGGAGCACAAAGCCGCACACCAGCTTCACCTAAGACACCTAGAGACTGGAAAGAATAATCGAATATGTGTTTTATTCAAGTGGCTGGCCACGTTTCTGCATTGAGCCGAACATGGAATCATAGCACAATTTGTTGCCATAACTACCTAGTACAACCGGTTTCCCCTCGATCAGGAACCTGTTCAGTGTTGCCAGATTTTTTCACAACTTTCAAGCCCAAAAGCAACGGAAAAGTAGCCCAAAATAGCCCAATGTTGCCACTCCATTAACATACATGTAGCCTGACTACAACATTCAAAAATATACTTCTATTTCAAGGATTATATGTTTAGTACTCACATTAATCAGGTTACCTATATTTTGTACACTAAAATCAAAGTTGGTCTGTCATGAAAACTGTCACTCACTTGATATCGCATGCATAGCTGCCAAGTTGCCCAGGTCCATGCGTGATGCGCTGCGCCAGTCCAGGTTTTTCTTTGAATTCTGGGACTTGTAGACTTGTTTACTCCATTATAAAACTGGACTACAAGTCCCAGAATTCAAAGAAAACCTGGCCTGCACTGCATCACGCATGGACCTGGGCAACTGACAGCTATCGTATGATGTGGAGCAAGCTGCCCAAAAATTTTCTGGGTCCAATTTTGAGGACTGCAACTGCGGAAACGTTGTTCTTGGGAAAGGTGCTCTTCAGCACAATGTGAAAGGAACACAATTTTTAAAGTGTGCCAAGCTTAATACAAAACATAAACCTCAAATGAAGGTCTGCGTGCATTACAAACCTGCCAAATAAGCTAGGAACTACAAAGACACTAACAACGAAGTATGGACGAATTACACTTGGACATTCACATTGCCAATAGCCCCACATCCAACAAATGTGAGAACAATTGAATTCCAATGCTTGTTTCACACAGCTAGCACGGTTCTGTGTGCGAGGCGAGGTAACATGAAGTCTTGTGGCCTGATCAAAGAAAAATGGCACGAAGGCAAAGAAAAAATGGTATGAAGGTGCCTGCAGGCGATTCATAGCTGCCAAGGTTTCAGATTGCTTAAGTGTGACATTTTCAAATTTTTGTGTAATTATGAGTGACATTCAACGACTACGAGTGACACTTTCTCACGAACAAAAATCAAGTAAAGAAGATGAGGAAACATATAAACATCAGAAATTACAGCCATTCCAGCAACAAGAAACTTTATGAAGATCTTAAAACTATTTCAAAGCACCAGAAATGGAAGGACACTATCCGATATGGAAAATAGACTGCATAGTTGCCACGTTTTAAGAGTGCTTAGGTGAGCCATTTTCAAGGTTTCAGAGTACTTATGAATGACGTACAACTACTAATGGTATGACACTTAGGGGCCGATTCTGATGCGGGTTGGAAAAGCTTCCCGACCGAATCGGTTGGGAAATGGTGTCCGACCCACTCGGATCGGGAAAATCCGGCCGGCGGAGTAGGATGCATCCGGATGCTTCCAGATACGATTTGGTTGAACTCCCATTGACTTCAATAGGAACATTTGTTCCTAACCGCATCAGAATTGGGCCCTCGGTCGGGAAGATACGTTCCCGATCGGATTTGGAAGGAGCAAATGCCGTTAGGAGGCCTTCCTAACCGCATCAGAATCAGGCCCTCGGTCGGGAAGCTTTTCCAACCCGCATCAGAATCGGGCCCTAAGAGTGACACTTAGAGCAAAATCAAGAAATTAAGTACATGGAAACAGATAAAACAAAATAAATTACACTGATTTGAGCAAGGACAAACTATAAAAAGAACTGCTGCAGAGCACCTGATCCTACTGTAAAATGATCGTATGCCCACAATCTACTCACATTCTACATGAGTTTACTTTTGTGATCACTACTACTGCTTGCAAAACCACAGACAAATTGCACGAACACCGTGACAGGAAGCTAGTCGAGTATTTCATATGATTTTGCCTGGGCCCTGCCAGAGTGGCAACAATGTCTTCCTGGGGGCCCAGCAGGATTTGTTAAAAAAAACACCTGATCCTGTCTGGTGCTAGTCACACGCTGACCAGTGACAGAGCCAGGCAGGCTGCTGTGGCATGAGTGCATTAAAAGGAGCCTGCCCTGACAATAAACGAGTATTTCATACCGTGTGCGGTGCCTAAGCCTATTTTTCATAATCATCAATGTTATTGTTGAGTGTGACTGAGGAATGGCGTCAGGGGAATATGCACGCTGGTATAATGCAAATAGAAAACACCTCACTCCACCTACTCTTTTCTCTTCTGCCCCCACTTACTCTCTGTGCCTTCTGTTCCCCTCCCAGTGCTGCTCTGCGTCTCCGTCCCTGTGTGTGTTTCCCTCACCCCTTCCTGACCCTCAGTATCCCACCCCTCTGTGTGCTCATCTGCCGCCCGGCATCCCTCTCATTGCCCTGTGTTTTTATCACCCCTCGCTGCCCCAGCATCCCTCTGTTCCAATCCCTTTCATTGTCCTGTGTAACCCCTTCCCAGGGCTTTAATTGGGATAAAAAAAACTGTGGGGTCTCTCACGGGAGCGTGGCCTATGTAATTAAGGGTATGGCTTTAAAACACGTAAGCTAAAAATCTGTGGTTAGCACAGTGTGCCGCCCCACTGGTATTTTGCTGCTTCTTTCTGTCATTGCAGCCAGATATATAATACAGCAACTCACATCACACCTAAAACAAGCCAGTACTATTGACTTTGTTGATGGTTGTTATCTCCATAAGATGAGTAAGTAACAACTATGGCTTTGTTGTGTATAATATTGAAAATGCTTCAGTTCTGAAATGACGAGACTGTGAAATAACTATAAGGAGTCTCTTTGAAGTTACATCAAAGGCACTGAAGAGTGGTACTGCTACAGAGTTAAGATATTGTTTTCCTCCGAACGTGAGGGCAAAAATGGAGAGCCCGATAGGGACCCGTCCCAGCGCCTGCTTTTAAGAACAGCCTGTGCTGAGCACCTGCAGGACCCGGCCCACTTAAAGCCCTGCCCCTTCTTGTTCCCTGTGTTCAATTCTGTGTGCTCATCTGCCCCCTCACCCCTCTAGTCATCCCTCTTTTTGCCCTGTGTTTTCGTCACCCCTTCCTGCCCCCAGTGTTGCACTCTGTGTGCTCATCTGCCACTCCTCGCCTCCCCTATTACCCTCTGTTCTCATCCTTATCCTTGCCTGGTGTTATCTCGCCCTTTTTTGCCCCCTGTGCTCCACTTCTCAGTGCACACATCTGCCACCCTCTGTTCTCGCCCTCTCCTTCTCCTGTGTTTTCATCACCCCTTCCTGTCCCCCGTTTTCCACTCTGCGCTCATCTGCCACTCGTCGCTGCCCCCTGCACCCCTCTGTTCTCATCTCTCTCCTTGTCCTGTGTTTTCATGACTCCTTCCTGTCCCGTTTTCCACTCTGCGCTCATCTGCCACTCCTCGCTGCCCCCTGCACCCCTCTGTTCTCATCTCTCTCCTTGTCCTGTGTTTTCATGACTCCTTCCTGTCCCGTTTTCCACTCTGCGCTCATCTGCCACTCCTCGCTGCCCCCTGCACCCCTGTGTTCTCATCTCTCTCCTTGTCCTGTGTTTTCATGACCCCTTCCTGCCCCGTTTTCCACTCTGCTCTCATCTGCCACTCCTCGCTGCCCCCTGCACCCTTGTGTTCTCATCTCTCTCCTTGTCCTGTTTTCATCAATCCTTCCTGTCCCCTGTTTTCCACTCTGCGCTCATCTGCCACTCCTCGCTGCCCCCTGCACCCTTGTGTTCTCATCTCTCTCCTTGTCCTGTTTTCATCACTCCTTCCTGTCCCGTTTTCCACTCTGCGCTCATCTGCCACTCCTCGCTGCCCCCTGCACCCTTGTGTTCTCATCTCTCTCCTTGTCCTGTTTTCATCACTCCTTCCTGTCCCGTTTTCCACTCTGCGCTCATCTGCCACTCCTCGCTGCCCCCTGCACCCTTGTGTTCTCATCTCTCTCCTTGTCCTGTTTTCATCACTCCTTCCTGTCCCGTTTTCCACTCTGCGCTCATCTGCTACTCCTCGCTACCCCCTGCACCCCTCTGTTCTCACCCCCTCTCCTGTGTTTTTATCACCCTTTCCTGTCCCGTTTCCACTATGTGCGCTTGTCTACCGCACCTCGCGGCCCCCTGCACCCCTCTGTTTTCACCCCTCTCCTTGCCATGTATTTTCATCACCCCTTACTGCCCCTGTATTCCACTCCGTGTGCTCATCTGACGCCCCAGTCATCCCTCTTATTGCCCAGTGTTTCCATCACCCCTCTGCCCCGGCTCTTTCCCAACTACACTAAACCCTACAGCTGGAACCTCCGACGTCACCATACCTGCTGCACGGGCACGGGCCGTTAATGTGCCTGACGAACTGATCTGACCCAGGATTTGTGTCAAACGAACTCCAAGGCAGGTCGGAACATTACTGGGGGCAGGTCAGAGGTCACTGCAGGTCTTGCAGGACCCTAATTGGATGAAGCTTCCCGCCCGCAAAGATTTATGGCCCTGCTGGTGTTACTTGTGGGCAGGGGCTGCAGGGCACAGAGCCACAGACGCACCGCAAATTAGAGAAGGGGTGTGGCAGCAGGGCAACCATGGGCTGCAGCGCGGCGGCGCCGCACAAAGCCTGGAATCCGCCGCACACTGGGCGGGTTCTAGCCCAAATTTAAGTAACCCGCCCAACACGATTTTTTCTCGCACAATCGGGCAAAATATCGCCCAATTGTGCGAGAAATAGCCCAATCTGGCAACACTGAACCTGTTTAAGCAGTCTGCATCAAAGGCCAGCTCGACATGCTGCGGCTCAGGAGAGTGATTCACGCCTCTGTCAGCTCCCAGCAAACAACCGGGAGAAAATGTTGTAGCCTCCAGCCATCTAGTAGACTGCGTGAGGCGAGGCCAGTAAATGTATTAGCAAAGCAAGACAACTCGTTGCTAAGCTGTGTTACGAGCATCTGCAGAAGTGCAACAGAAGCCCCTGCAGCCTGTAGTGAGCGCAAGGTCGTCGCCACAGCTAATACCGGCTACTCAAATTAATTTTTTTATTATTTATGCATTTTTTATATAGCGCAAACTCTACCCGGGGGTGTCAGACACCCTCTTTATTTATTGACTGGACAACAAGAGAACACAAAAATGCATGAACACAATTGAGGGAGGGGAAGGAGAGAAACACTCACGTAGCCCACAGCCGCCCTGAGTAAGACTTCTATTTTGACAAACAAACAGCAATGGCGTCTCTCTTCCGTGCCAGTAGCCAGCCAACCCTCTTCGATAGTGACGTCACCTGAACGTCACACAGGCTACGCCCACAACATTAAAGTGATCGCCACTAGACTGAACTTTTAAAGTAGCGTCCATAAGCGTGCGCTGCGCTGTTGTCCTCAAAATCAATGCACTTAATTCCTTGTCATTTATCACCTTTGTATAAGTCTAATAAGAAAGAGTTTTGCTTGTTTTTCAAAATCATTTGTAAAAATGGAAAGCGCATCGGACATAAAGCATGTATGGCGCTGAGGCACGAAAACTCAAAAACAAGAAAAGAAGTCCCCAAACGAAGACATAAACACCTAAGGCGTAACAATATAGTACTTAGGGAGTGCTGCATCCGGCCAAAACGGAAACGAAAAGGAGGGACATAAAGGAAGGATTACCCATTGGCAAACAAGTTTTTGTAAAGGACAGTCACGGAGCCAAATAAAAAACCACCTGGCAGCAATGGGAGGAGTTCAACTGCTAAAGCATACACAAGAGGTCGCTAAGTGACAGCGCAAGCGCTGTCTACGCTCAACCTAAAAACAGAAGTACAATACTTCATGCTTGTAGGACACCGACTGAAGTGCCCACAACACTTACTTCAATTATTACAATGTGAATACATCTCAAGCTTTAGACACGAAGACTTGTACGCAAGCAATGTTGAATGTTTTTGGGTAATGAATGGGCTTGAGGTTTTACAATAATGTTAGAGTTCCCTGGGCATGCTATTTCACACAGGGTGATCCTGTACTGCACTCTGAGGCTCCTGCACATACGAGTGCAGTGCTACAACATATGACTCATAAACAACTTGCAGTGCAGCACCCTGATTTCTGAAGTGTTAGGAACAGCAGCCCAGGTATTTTATTTCGGCAAAGTTAGTTGCTCAGGTTGCCAAGTTGCTCTAGTCACTGTACATACATATGTGCTGTGATTCATGTTGTCAGTCAGGCAATGATGCAAGTTTGTGGTGTTGGTCATTGAGAGTTATACGAAGCTGCAATATATGTTCTTGGTTTGAGATATAAATATACAGTGCCGGTTTCCGCAGCTCACGCAATACTTGCAGCACTAAAATGCAGTATTAATCAGTGGAATAACGAACGTAATATTTCTGAAGTGCCGGTCTTTAGTTATAAGTGCTTGCAGGTATTTCACTGGGGGGACAAATGATGGTCACTAAAACTCAAATGCCTGCTTTCTCTGCAGTGTTGGCCACTGTAGCTCAGGTTCACAACAGGTCCGCAATCATATCTGTAGAATGTCTGCAGTGCTGGTCCCTGACCCTCTGTACTTGCAAGGCATTCATTTATTCATTCGACAGCATTGGTGAGTGAAACTGACACAGAGTATTGTGTGAAATGTTTGTCACTTTAGAGCGCTTACAGAATTTTACTACATTAGTCAATATTGCTTGCCTGCTTTAGAAGTGATGGCCACTGGGGTCATATATCCCGTTTTCCGTCACTGACTGTGATTGCAGATGAAGGACCACTCCTCTAACCAAATGCTACTCACCACAGGCCATGTAAAGATGGCACTGGGGCAATTATTGCACACGGGTGTACGCGCACAATTAAAGTATGACCTACAGAGGATTAATGAATTGTTTTCACAGTTAACCCACACTGACGATGGGATGTTGCATACCTAAACTTACATTTCCGAGTGCTCCTGGGGTCAGTCTGTTAGATCTGTGGTGGCCCGGGTAGAAGTGCGCAGTGTACACTATTTGTGGTCAATACATTTTGGCAGAAGCAGGGTCCACAACCTTTCTGCAGTGATAGGCAGTGCAGCAGAGCCTGGCCTTTATCAGTGTATTTGCTGGTGATTCAGCGCTATCAATAACATTTCTTCTCCTCTAGGCATTGACATCCAGGTTGGAAAAAACATTCTTCTTCACAACTATACCAATATGACGGTGGGGCCCATTAACACCGCATAAACATTCACTCTCTCATATATTCCCTGGAACTCATCCGCCTTTACTTAGGAGAAAAGTTAATGACTTGCTGGAAGGAGTGGGGATACCCTTTTTAAATCAACATGATAATTCTCAAATTTCTAAGGTAGTCCGCTCATTGGTCGATGGACCAACTAGTAGGAATCAGTTGATGGTGATTAAGACCAGCTCAATCACTATAACTCATTTTAAACATTTACATTTATTATTGAGCTAAAGAACCACAGACTCGTAGGTTTAATTATAATATAGTTTATCTAAATTTTATAAGCATGAATAAAATCAGTTTTATTAATCAAATCAATACATTTATATCATTATAAGGAATAAATTGAAATTGCAATGCATACCCTTTTAGATGGAAAAATAAAGTTCGTCACAGCTGTTAAATTCAGAACCCAGCATAGAACTCCCAAAACTGACTGTCTGTCCTGCTAAACCAGACCTCCTCGACGGACAACCTATACAGGTTTTCCGCCACAATCTCGTTCTTTCTCAATCAAATTTAAGAGTAAAAGATTAATCGTATTAAAAATATAAAGGCCTATAGAAAAATAGCAATGGCTTCTCCAGCGTCAGCGTCAGTGCTCAATAAAAATATGTAAAAACAGCGCTCCTCCTACTTAAGAGTAGGTCCTCTTATACCCTAATACTAGCTTACTAAACAGAAATGTTACATTTTGGGGCGAGATTCACTCTAATTGGTCCATTTGAGGGGTGGCATACATCTCATTATTACCCTCCTTGCTCAAACCAGTTCCAAAGAATGTTCATAACTTTGTCCTTTCTCACGGGTTCAGGACATTACCAATCCAATTGACAGTCTTTATTTGTATCTTCTTTCCGATACTTTATTTTAAACAGTTCATTGTCCATTCACGGAATGCACTGCTGGTTCTCACACTCGTTCGCTAAGTCCCCCTTTGGCACACGCTCGGGTAATAAGGTCATCACAACCTTGATCCCTCTTCCATCCTAGGCTTTGGAAATAACCACGTGATGCATTCGTTCACAGCTTTTTCTTCCGTTTGGAAGCCATCTTGCGCATAGCGCATTCTAGCTTGTTTGCCTCAGCAGCCATTTTTACAGCACGGCCTAGCAGGCCTGAGCGAACTATCATAGAAATAAACAGAAAATAGTTAAGAATAAAGAAAATAAGCCTTTTCGTTTCCCTCCCGTCATTCTACGTACCCCAGTTAGGTGTTACCTAGCTAAAGCGACATATAAAGCTATTTCTTACTTACCAACCACTTTCTTTTGCCACCATACAATTTACTACGTAGCACAAATCATGCAATATTATTCTAATTAATACGCATATCGTTATGTTATCGTTATTTACATTAACAATTGTAAGTAGATTAGTTTGCACAGATACTGCATGTTACCAAAAACACTTATAAGGAAAACATACGTTGTTGGTTATTTCACTGAAACGAACAATTGTATTAATTATTATCGTTAATATTAGGGGTTCAAAATTTTCTCATTTACCTTGCTCCATCAACTCCCCCTTTGGTGATTTTTAATATCACCACAAAAACCCATGTTACACAATTTTTGTCAGATAGCTTATTTCTTGTCCTTTTGCTTCTTTGTTAGTTTTACACAACTGTATCCCTTTCATCTTGTCTGTTTGTTTTCTTATACATGCTTTCTTTCAGTTCTTCCAGTTCTATTTCACCTATTTCTCGCTCTCTTTCTTTATTTATCTTATTTTCTCTTTCTATTTTGTTTTGTCTTTTTCTTCTTTTGATACATATAATGACAAATCTCATGAATAATACTACTAATATTATTATTGTCGCTGCTATCATAACTTTCCCTATAATCAAACTACTTATTTTAGTAAACCAATTTGATACAGAGGAAAAACTCTTACCAAGTTTCTCCCAGGCATTTTCAACCTCCAGTGGAACAAGTTCTTTGTGCAAATTTGTAATATTCTTTATATACTTTTTGTATATTTTCACTTTTATCTGGAATGTAAGTGCAACAATGTTGGACTTTCAGCATTCCACAGACTCCACCCTCTTTTGCCAAAAGAATGTCAAGGGCAAGTCGATTTTGCATCACCATAGCTCTCATGGCAACCATCTCGGTATTTACCATCAAGAACCCTCCAGCAGTATCTGTAGATAAACGATCTACTACTGTGGATAATTTCGAATTTTAAATGCATTCAAAGATATTCCCACTGCTGGTATCAATGCTCCAAAAATATCACCCACTATTTCTGAAAAACTTTCCCTTTTTCTTCATGTGAATGTTTTACCCATCTCGTGTGTTCCTTTTTATTCTCTATCTACATGAAAAATCTTTGGAAAGACCAGGCCTAAGTAGCACGTCCCATACCAATGGTCCGGCAACCTGTAATAAGCTCTGTTTCTGCAAATATAATAGATCCCAGGAAATATTGGATCTTTTCCCCCTTTGAATCCCCAACCTCCTAAAATTTTATAATTGTCTTGACAATCACTGGAACCCACGAAATAGTTATCATACCTTGTTTTATTTCTACTAATGCACAACTTTCCCTGTTGGGGCCAATCCAAAGTCATAGCTGCATTTGTCCTTTTCTTATCATTAATTTCTTCTTCAATTGCCCAAAGAGGTGTTTTTGTCTCCTCTTCTATCACTTTTCTTTGAAATTTTACTCTTCTATTTTCAACCATTTCTAAAAACACCTTTTCCTCCTTCCTTAACTCACAAGTAAGGTTGTGCTTAACTATGTCATCTGATGTTAGAACTTTATTTTCTAAGAAAAATTCTCCAAATATCCTTGCCTCTTTCATCTTATTCAATTTAGTTATTATAGGAATTTTTGCAAAAATCTTATCTATGTCAGTATAGTAATATTCTAATCTTCCTGTTTTATAAAATAGACTAGCTAAAACACTACGGGGCCAATTCCGATCTCGGCCGGTAGGGCTCCGAATCGGATTCGGCATAATCGGATCCGATTCGGAGCCCTATTTCCCGACTGATTCGTACCCGCGTCTGGACGAGCGAGTACGATGCGAAATCGCCGACCGACTCGTTCGGGCGTCCCAACCGCTCCGACCGACTCGTTCCCGGGTCTAACCGCACCGACCGACTCGCTCGGACACGACTCGCACCGCGCAATGGAGACGTTCCCCGGCCGGGTAAGTACGATGCGCGCCGCGAGCAGTCCGACCGACATGCGCCGTCCGGCTCGAAAGAGCAGTCAGAGCCATACTTCGGGGGTCCGTGTCAGACCCCCCTGTACGCGTAGCCGTGCGAGTTGCACACAGGGGGGACCCATGGGTCCCCCCTACCTGTGCGTGTACGGCGCGAGTCGCTTCACCGCGTACCCGCTGTAGGGGGTGCCCTTGTTCACCTCGCACCCATTGAGGCAATGGGAGCCCGCGTATGCGTTGTACGACCGGCTCCCATTGACTTCAATGGGAGTCCGACCGACTCGAGTACGATAGCATACGGACGCATCGTACTCGTTCGGTCGGGCTGCACGGGTCCGATTCGGTCGGAAATCTCTCCGGGTCCGGCTCGGTCGGAGAGATTTCCGGCCCGAATCGGAATCGGCCCCTACATGTTATTCCATACGTCAAGGGAAGGTGATGGTAGGTCACACCTTCTGCAACAGACGCAGGTAATTGCATACAAACATAACAATCTCTTACATCCATCGTTTCTACATATTCATATAATAATTTTGTGAAAACATTTTTAGAAAAATCAGTTATGGATCTATCTTTATGTAATTCTGCACTATCTTTTAATATGGCTGTTTTCTGCATATTAGCTTCCTTATGCTTCTCTGTGTTATTCTCTAGTATGGGCGTTTCTTCCACAGCTAATTTAATTGGAATGGTGATTGCTAAAATAAACCATACAAACATTAATAATCCTGTACAAAAGAAGCACATCTTACACCATCTACGTAAGAACTCACATCTACATTTTCTATTTTTAGTATCTACCATCTTGTTTTATTGTCTATATATATATATGTACAGAAAATGTGTCACCACACCTCAGAAATGACGTCTTAGCCACCCTACGTTCTCACTTTGTCTCGTTTGGTACTTTCTTTAGTTCTTTTCAGAACTTTTTCTTGTCAAATTCGGGGTTTTGTCCAGTCCGGTAGAAATTTCTTTCAAATTTCTTTAAACTTGTTGCACTTCACCTTCACCCATTAAGTTGTAGCTTTGTTCAGGGTTCTCGTGAGTGATTTCTTCTTCTTTGATATCAGTCAACGCAATGTATAGCCATTCAGGTGATTTATATTTCAGATTTGCTTTCTTTACTCTTTTTGTTTTCTGCAAGTGTTTTCCACCTTGTTTTTCTTGTTCCTTTTGACTTGTTATTTCATTTACTTGTTCTGCATTCTTTCCATTTAGGTTTATGATCTTGTATCTCAATCTTTTAACTTCGTGGGGCCAATTATCTCCTTTTCTCGGCCTTTTCGGTTCACTTTCTTTTTCCTCTCTTTCTGCTCTCCAAGTTCTCTTTCTTGTTTCTAATACCTGTTTTCTTTCTTTTCCACTCTCTTCTGATTCTGTTTCAGACCTTTCTTTATTGTCTCTTATCTTGAACTTTATGATTTCACTCCCTTCATCTAGTTCTGATCCTTCTTGTGTTTTTCTTCTTTGATCACCTACTTCTGTCCCTCCTCGAGGTTCTTCCGAATTCGCGTCGATCTCTCTATCTGTTTCTATTTTTCCCTGTTCCTTTTTTCGCCGGTCTGTCCCTATTACTCCTCGAGATTCTTTCGATTCTTCTATCTCTCTAGTTGAAACTATCCCTTCTTCATCTATTAGAATAATTTCTGCAGGATCTTTACCATAGCTTGTACTTGGTTGCTCACTATTGCTGTCTTTTTGCTCAGTTTCTTCGTTTATGATATCAGTTTTCCAATCCCTTTTCAGACTTTCATCACAATCTGAGTGATCTGTATCAGATGCTGAACTGGTGTCTGATATTTCCAGATGTCGACTTACAGGTCGATCTTCAAGTTCTGGAACCTTTGCTATTTCATTATCTCCTCCTGTCGTTGAACTTGTACTTGGGTCTTCCAGATGTCGACTTACAGGTCGATCTTCAAGTTCTGGAGCCCTGTTCGTTTCTTCTTCTGCATCGGATGCTGAACTGGTATCAGATATTTCCAGATGTCGACTTACAGGTCGAGTTTCAGGATCTGGGACTCTGATGGTGTGGCTGGCATGTACCCAGTGTTTCACTCCTGCACATTTGACTGCAGTTGTTGTCACCAGGATCACTTGTCGTGGTTGGTCCCAGCGGGGAACCAAACAGTTTCTTCTTCTGTGGACCTTTATGCGGATCCAGTCTCCTGGATTCAAATCATAAGCTGGTTTTCTTTCGAGAGTGGTCGCATCCGGTCCAACCTGATGAAACACAGAACGTACCACATCAGCCAATCCTTTGCAATAATCCAACACGAGATCATCAGTTATAGTCAGCAGTTTGTTGACAGGTACATGTGCTTGTCTCATTGCTCGTCCCATGATTATTTCGTGGGGACTCAGACCTGTCTTTCTTTCAGGTATGCTTCTGATAGTCATTAAGACCAATGGCAAAGCATCTGGCCATTTGAGTCCTGTGGCTTGACACATTTTCCCTAACCTGTTCTTTATTGTTCCATTCACTTGTTCTACTACTCCAGAAGCCTCTGGTCTGTATGCACAATGCAGTTTCTGTTTAATACCAAGTGCTTCACATATCAATTGAATTAATTCATTCTGAAAATGTGTTCCTCTATCTGTTTCAATCGTTACTGGAAAACCATACCTTGGAATGAATTCTCTCAGCATGAGTTTTGCTACTGTAATTCCATCATTCCTTCTAGTCGGGTAGGCTTCCACCCAACGGGAGAACAAACAGACGACTACAAGAACATATCTTAGTCTATTGCTTGGGCGCATCTCTATAAAATCCATCTGCATTCTCGTGAAAGGACCTCCCTCTCGTCCTATTGTTCCTAGACTCACTACTGTCTTCCTTCCTGGGTTTATTTGTTGACAAACAAGACATCTTTGACAAAGACTCTCAGCTATGGCTCTGAATTTTGGGTTATACCAGGTTTGTCTGAAAAGTCTGATCATTGCATCCCTTCCGATATGAGCTTGTCCATGGTACATCCGTGCCATGTCAGAAATCATGCTATCAGGCATAACTGGTCTTTTGTCTCTGTAAACCCAAACATCATTTTCCTCCCTTTTCCTGCATCCTGCTTTTATCCAGCTATCTTTTTCTTCATCATCTGCTGCTTCCTGTAATTGTCTCACCTCATCCCATGTCTCGACAGGGTTAGTAAAAAGCAAAGGACACGAAATATGCTCTCTTTCCCTGCTTCGGTTCAATGAGACTACATTTTTGGCACAATACTGAGCTATTTCATCGGCAAACTTATTGCCCACAGTTATGTAGTCTTCCCCATTTTTGTGTGCATTGCACTTCACTACTGCAATCTGTTTAGGCAGCTGTATCGCCTCAAGCAACCTTTTCACAAACTCACCATTTCTGATTGGAGTTCCTGCAGATGTCAAGAAACCTCTTTGGGTCCAGATCTGCCCAAAATCATGAACCACTCCGAAGCCATATTGGCTATCAGTGATTACTGTGATTCGGACATTCTTTCCCAATTTGCATGCCTGAATTAAAGCAACTAGTTCAGCCACTTGGGCGGAACGTATTCCTCTCAAACAAGATGCTTCCATTATGGCAGCTACCGTGCATACTGCATACGCCGCACTCAAAACTCCTTCACTCGTTCTCAAACATGAGCCATCCACAAACAATACATAATCTGATTCTTTTAAAGGCTCGTCTCTGATGTCCGGCCTTGGTTTTGTACAATACTCTAGTACATTCAGGCAATCATAGTCAACCTCATCCATGTCTATCATATTCTCCTTATCCGGCAATGATGTCAAAGGATTTACATTTGTGCATCTGTCAATGGTTACATTGTCTGCACTTAAAATCACTTTTTCATACCTAGTCAGCCGACTATGTGTCATGTATTGAGTTTTGGTTCTTGTCAAAAGAATTTCCACAGAATGAGGAACATATACTCTTAATGGATAACCCATCACAGTGCCTTCACTCTGTTCCAGACTCACACAAGTAGCAGCTACTGCTTTCAGACACCCAGGCAATGCTTTTGCTACCGGGTCTAAAACAGCTGAAAAATACGCAATAGGTCTTTTCATGTTTCCATGTCTTTGCACTAAGACTGAAAATGCACACCCATCTCTCTCACTACAATACAGCTCAAAATCTTTTTCATAGTCAGGCATTCCCAGTGCCGGAGCTTCACATAATTTCGTTTTTAATTCTTTAAACGCCTTCATTTCTTTATCATTCAATTCAAAAGGATCTTTAACATCCTTTTTTGTCAAACGCTGTAATGGTTTTGCAATTAATGAAAATCCACTTATCCATTGTCGACAATATCCAACCATTCCCAGGAACATTCTTACCTCTCTTTGTGTTATTGGAGCTCTCATTCCTTGAATTATTTTTATTCTTTCGGTCGTTACTTTTCGCACTCCCTTTTCAATTTTATGACCTAAGTATTGAACCTCCTGTTGGCAAAACTGTAATTTTGATGGGGATACCTTATGTCCTCCTTTTGCTAAATGGTTCAGCAAAGCAATTGTGTCGGTAACACATGCTTCCTTTGTTTTTGATGCCACCAATAGGTCATCAATGTACTGAACCATCACAGATTTTTCGGGCATTTTCAAATCTTCCAATGACTTCTTTAGGATCTGATTAAAGATCGAGGGGCTTTCTGTATACCCCTGAGGAATTCGGCACCATGCCAAAATACGCTCTTCAAACCTAAATGCAAATAATGGCTGGCTATCTGAATGTAATGGGATAGAGAAAAATGCATAGCACAAATCAATGACAGTGTACCATTCCGCTTCACGTGGAATCTGATACAGAATTACAGCAGGGTTTGGTACAATTGGACAACAAGGAACAACGATTTTGTTGACCTTTCTTAAATCTTGTACTATTCTATATGTTCCGTTCGGTTTTTTCAGTCCCATTATAGGCGAATTACATGGACTGCTCATTATTTCTCTCAAAATTCCTTGTTCAATCATTTTATTTATTACAGGTGTTATTCCTTCAATTATTTCTGGCGTCTATTTATACTGTGGAGTATTTGGGTAACTTATTCCTTCTTTAACAGAAATTTTAACAGGGTCTACTCCTTTCATTAACCCTATATCTTCGCCCGTAAAATCCCATACTTCCTGTTTCACTGTTTCTTTCAGCTCAATTGGGATTTTCTCTACATCAAACACAGGAAATAAATCATTCACTTCTGACTCTAAATTTACCATTGTCAATTTATACAGTACATCTTCATCGGGGGTCTGAAATGCAATCCCATCCGGAGTACAATAGATGGTGCAATTCATTTTGCAAAGTAGATCGTGTCCTAGTAAGTTCACAGGACTGCAATCACACACAACAAATCGGTGCATCTCTCTGAATGGTCCAATCTTTACCTCTACTAATTTGGTAAGAGGCACCTTAATCTGATGATTTGAGACACCAACGACTTGTATATGTTCACCTGAGAGAGGAAGGTTTGGAATTTCCACTGATCTAACAGTAGAACGGGTAGCTCCAGTGTCCACAAGGAATGTTACATTTGCACCATTCACTTCTCCATCCACAAATGGACCTGCTTGATCTACCTCTAGAGTTGCGCCAAGCACGCACTCTTCCTCCTCTCCTAGGCACCGTCATAAACTTTCATCCGACTCATTCCCATCCTGTCGTAACCAATAATGCGATATTGCAGCTGCGCGCGGCAATTGTGTTACCTGCTCTCCTCCGTAGAATCCTGTCTCTGCACTGTATCTTTGTGGATTTACACTCTTGGGAAGTGGTGGTTGAGGCACCTGACTCTGCTGAGTAACTACCTGCGGTTGCTGCAGCTGTTGGTAACTCACCTCACTCTGCACCTGTGGATTTAATGATTGAATTTCGGCATTAGCTTTTGGAGGGAATTTACACTCGTTTCTCCAATGCCCTAACTTTCCGCAATTGTGGCATGGCCACTTTTTCTTTGCATCTTCTATACTCATTTGGCCTTTGCCTTTACCTATATTCGGTTTGGATTTAGTTTGTCCTGCCTCATTAGCCTGATTATTCAGTTGAGCTTCTTGTTTCTCTGCAACTTTCACTTGTGCCCACATCGCTTTCTCTTTTAATTTACGTTGTCTACATTCAATGTCATCACTGCAATATTTAGCATACCTCAACACTTCATCCACTGTGCTGTTTTGCCAACAGATCATATGCTGTTTGATCATTTCACTTATTTCTGGCTTTAACCCATAAACAAATCTATATACAAAATGACTCATGTCTTTTTCATTTAAAGTCTCATAACCACTATACTGTTTGAAAACCAAAAGTAGCCTTTCATAATAGGCATGTACAGATTCCTTACTCTCCTGCGTAGTTCTATCAATTTTTACCCAATCTGTTTCTTTAGGTGGAATTTTATTTTTCAAAAAGATAATATTTCCTCATAACTTCTGGTCCTGGTGCTCCTGTTTTTGCATCTCTTGGGTATTCTACAGTTGGTCAATCAATGGTAATCTTACACTCTGTCCATAAATCAGCTGGTACTACAATGTCAAATAATCCATCCAAATCTATCCACAACACCTTCGAAACTTTGACAAACCTTTCCACTTGTCTATACCATTCTACAGGTTTTTCTCTTAATTTTGGAAAGTCATTTGTAAATGACAGTATATCTTGTCTGGACCAAGGGACATGTACATAACTACCTCCTGGAGTTTCTCTCATCGGATACTCCCTTACAATTGATTCCTTGTCTGTCACCGGAAAAGCCAAAGACGTTTTATCGGTCGTTTTCTCATTCCTTTTAGTCCACCTGCTTCTCCATCTATCCACATCACCCCATTTTCTTAACAAAACAATCAATTCTTTTATTTGGGTTAACCGTCCTGATGTGTTCAAATTTTCTATTTCTTTCTCACAAAAATCTACCCTATATGGCTTCTGCAAACTTCTCACCTTTACAAATTCTACTCCTAGCTCATTCGCTGTCTCTTCTAATTTGTCATGCAAATTTCTAGCTCTCCATGTAATACTCTTGCATAAAAACATAATCTCATCATCCTGATATGTTTTCAATTTTTCTGTACCAATAGTCCCTAAAATTAACTCTTCCATATCTATTTTTAGCCTAATTACATCTAGTGGTTTTGGTTCTGTCTCTTTCTTTTGCAGGGCTTTCATCCATTCATTTAATTCATCCGGAGTTGGACCTACAGGTGTACTATTTAATTCTACCCAATTTCTACTCCTCTCTGGTGTTTCTGATGCAGACTCAGTTCCCAAAGGAATCCTCCTTAACTCACTCTCATTTATTGTCAAATTAGTAGGTGGGCTTGGTCTATATGAACTGACCAAATTTCTTGCTTCCTCATTTTCTAGTTCCATCCCTTCTTTCGTTCTTCGTAAATTTGAATTCATGGGAATGACTAAAGAATGTTCATTTATTCTCTGGTTCTCAAAAACTGGTATTACTGGACCTATTGTTACTGGTACAGTTACGGCTTCCATGTTCATTGTTAATTCTCTTATTTTCTCAGTCAATTCTCTCGTGGTTTTTGCTAATTCGGTTGTATTGCCACTTTCAACCTTTTCGCTTTGTGGGGTTTTCAACTGTTCTTTTGACCTATTTATTTTGTATCTTCGTTCTGGACTTTTATTCCTCCCAGTTTCCATTGGCGGTGCATTAGGTGTCACCACCGCAGAATTCTGTTGGTATGGAGGTGGGTTTCGATTTAAAATATCTTCCAGCAATTCATCCTCTGTCTCGCTACCACCATACCCGTATCTTTCAGTAACTATATGTTTCTTTTTCTCTGTACACTTTCTCCTCGCTTCCTCTTCAACTGTAAAGACTGGAAACAAACCTTCTGTCATATTAGCATATCTCCAACGCTTTATTCTGTCCTCATGATTCACTCCCCATAGTCTTCCAAGAACAAAATCATGATTCTTAACTCCTCTGAATCTCTCTCGTTCATACATCTCATCTTCCCATTCACTTAACGCTTCAAACTGTGTTGGTCTAGGTCTTGGCTCAAGCTTCGTCATTTTCTCTCTCAAATTCGAAGTACAGCTATGCTAAATGAACCATTCTCAGGAAAGGCTAATACTCCATCATTTTGAGTATATTTAGTCCAATTTTCTAACCATATGCAAGTATGATAACCATATTTCAGCATCATATGCGAAGCTGGTGTTTTCGGCGGAGGAATTACTTGTCCCTCTCTAGTCACTACCTTTTTGTCTTTCTTAAAGAAGTTCTTAATTTTTGCCCTCCACGACGTTTTCTCTCTACCATATTCAAAATACGCCATATTTCACGATTTCTTTTCTTTTTGCAAAACTCGTAACTCAACTCTTTTCTCTATGTGCTATTTGGACCTATCGTAGCGCGTCTCACACCAACGCACCAATCCTAAGCTTCTACGTCACTGCTTATCCAACCTATCCCAGCACGTCTCACACCAACGCACCAATCAGGGCATTTTTCTGTGTTTCTATTGCACTGGCCAATCCCAGCGCTGCTCTTTGTCGACGTCAGTTCTGCTCCTGACATCTCCTTTACAAAATTTATCGGCAATATTCTCTTCAACTGTTCTTGGTTAGTTACGACATTAAAAACACATTTCCATTGTCTGTTTTCGCTAAACAAAGTGACAGTTTAACTCTATTTCGCAAGAATACAGTTTCGTTCGATAAGTGTAGCACTTCCCTCTACCTTACCCTTCTTTCAAGCAAGGGGTAAACCCGTTTCTCTGGGGATAAAACACATGTGGAGACTACACTGCTCCTGAGAATTAAGGCCAGAGTTTCACAAGAAAACCGGTTGCTATTTCACTCACACACCTTTTATTCGGAAATTGTCCCTATCATAACACAACCTGTGTTATCACCATTTTGAAAACCTAGACAATGCACTATTCCATGTGACTTCTCTTGCCACACGTGTCCACTTCCTACTTCCCGGAAGCTTCAAAATTTCCGACTTACATATAACATAACGCGACTCAACATAAAGTGTTAGACATGAAATAATCAATAATCAATAATCACCAAACTAATCTATAGTAACCATAACTCTGCTACCAAGAAATCTGATCCAGCGCTATCAATAAAATTTCTTCTCCTCTAGGCATTGACATCCAGGTTGAAAAAAACATTCTTCTTCACAACTATACCAATCTGACGGTGGGGCCCATTAACACCGCATAAACATTCACTCTCTCATATAGTCCCTGGAACTCATCCGCCTTTACTTAGGAGAAAAGTTAATGACTTGCTGGAAGGAGTCGGGATACCCTTTTTAAATCAACATGATAATTCTCAAATTTCTAAGGTATTCCGCTCATTGGTCAATGGACCAACTAGTAGGAATCAGTTGATGGTGATTAAGACCAGCTCAATCACTATAACTCATTTTAAACATTTACATTTATTATTGAGCTAAAGAACCACAGACTCGTAGTTTTAATTATAATATAGTTTATCTAAATTTTATAAGCATGAATAAAATCAGTTTTATTAATCAAATCAATACATTTATATCATTATAAGGAATAAATTGAAATTGCAATGCATACCCTTTTAGATGGAAAAATAAAGTTCGTCACAGCTGTTAAATTCAGATCCCAGCATAGAACTCCCAAAACTGACTGTCTGTCCTGCTAAACCAGGCCTCCTCGACGGACCACCTATACAGGTTTTCCGCCACAATCTCGTTCTTTCTCAATCAAATTTAAGAGTAAAAGATTAATCGTATTAAAAATATAAAGGCCTATAGAAAAATAGCAATGGCTTCTCCAGCGTCAGCGTCCAGTGCTCAATAAAAATATGTAAAAACAGCGCTCCTCCTACTTAAGAGTAGGTCCTCTTATACCCTAATACTAGCTTACTAAACAGAAATGTTACATTTTGGGGGCGAGATTCACTCTAATTGGTCCATTTGAGGGGTGGCATACATCTCATTATTTCCCTCCTTGCTCAAACCAGTTCCTAAGAATGTTCATAACTTTGTCCTTTCTCACGGGTTCAGGACATTACCAATCCAATTGACAGTCTTTATTTGTATCTTCTTTCCGATACTTTATTTTAAACAGTTCATTGTCCATTCACGAATGCACTGCTGGTTCTCACACTCGTTCGCTAAGTCCCCCTTTGGCACACGCTCGGGTAATAAGGTCATCACAACCTTGATCCCTCTTCCATCCTAGGCTTTGGAAATAACCACGTGATGCATTCGTTCACAGCTTTTTCTTGCGCTTGGAAGCCATCTTGCGCAAGCGCATTCTAGCTTGTTTGCCTCAGCAGCCATTTTTACAGCACGGCCTAGCAGGCCTGAGCGAACTATCATAGAAATAAACATAAAATAGTTAAGAATAAAGAAAATAAGCCTTTTCGTTTCCCTCCCGTCATTCTACGTACTCCAGTTAGGTGTTACCTAGCAAAAGCGACATATAAAGCTATTTCTTACTTACCAACCACTTTCTTTTGCCACCATACAATTTACTACGTAGCACAAATCATGCAATATTATTCTAATTAATACGCATATCGTTATGTTATCGTTATTTACATTAACAATTGTAAGTAGATTAGTTTGCACAGATACTGCATGTTACCAAAAACACTTATAAGGGAAACATACGTTGTTGGTTATTTCACTGAAACGAACAATTGTATTAATTATTATTGTTAATATTAGGGGGTTCAAAATTTTCTCATTTACCTTGCTCCATCACTGGGCTACGTCACTTTTGCTGCACTTCCCAAAGAACGAAAAAACTATGAGTTTTAAGTGCTTGTCTATAAAAGTGTCTTCATCTACACTGTGTAGAAAATGTTTGTGCAGCGGAAGTTACCACACATTCACGTGTTAATATATTTTACAAACATGCCCAGACTCGTATGAGAGCATAAAGCACCCCAGGCTCAAATACAAATGACAACGACAGCAGTTACCAGTCATTTAAAAAAAATCTCCTCTGACGACCGTATTTTTGTGGAGATGATTGAACGTCGAGCCCCATGAGTGTAACTGCAGAGTACGGTAACGAGCAGTGTCCAACAAGTTGTGCAGGGGTGCACCGTTAAACGGGAGAGGCATGTGCGACTGACTGCAGTAATGAACATGGGTATCTATGAACATACGATGTCTGCGGATTACACAAGAGGTTGAAGTACATATTTCGGTCCGTTACACATCGATAATCAAGAACACACACGGGTTCGTGCACAAGCAACGACTGCCGTTCTGGACACAGATGATGATTTCCATTCCCAAACACAAAGGCTTGTGCATATACAATGCACATGTTACACACACACTCATGCACAGAATGATTACAGTGCTATACCATAACAAGCATGAAGGACACCTACTATCCCCAGGCGGCTCTTTCTGTCCACCATGCTGCAGAGCGGTGTGGACGGCGGTGTATCAGATGCTGCAGGGGTGAAGGGGAGGTGGGCAGGCCCGAGGCTGGCAGGGCTGATCACCGTGGCCCCTGTGGCTGTAGAGGAAGTCCCGGGAAAGGCTCAGCCCAGCCAATAACAAAGGCGCAATCTCCTTAACCCGGCAGCGTGGGTGAGAGGAGCTACAACAGGCAGGCTTATTTTGTCATTGGGAAAAGAGAAAGCGCGGCACTCATGGAATGGGCACCGTGCTGAGAAGTGTAATTAAAAAAATGGTGGTAGTTGAGCCTCCGCCATGCAGAATAAAATAAAGGCGTGGCCACCATACTTCAAAACAAAAGTGCGGCTGAAGTATTCTCCCTTTCTGAGGTGCGCCGCGGGGAGCCACTGCTTGGCCATCTTTATAAATATAACATGTCTCGTGTTTTTGTAACTTGAAAGCGGGTGCCACGTTGAAACAAAGCACAGCTCCCGTGTACATAAAAGGTATGTGCATGGCTACCAGTGAAGCCGACCCCATAGTAATAAATAAGTAGTCGCCAAAGAAATACATCAAGACCTACAGTGTAAGGAAACTGTAGTTGGCCGGTGCTCCTGACCTACAACAGGAAGGGATGTATCGGGAGCACCAACCAATAAGGAGCCAGGAAATAAGAGAGATGCAGGAGTGAGCCAATGGCAAGCAGCAGGAGGGATTACACTCGGGTAGTCATTACAGCAGGTCTTGCAGACAGCGCATGCGCGCTGATGCTCGACCTAAAAAGTAGAAAGATGGCAGCGAGGGAAGGAAGGAGGGGAGGAGAGATGCACATGATAGAGAAAGATAAAGAGACAAAGAGAAGGCAAGAAACAGAGGAGAGGCTGATGAAAAGAGGAAGATTAATGAGCAGTAGGATTACCGGATGACTTCTGGTTAGTGGAACAACTAGGCTGTAGTCCAAAACTTGCATTTAACAATAAATGTGCATTCTGCCAGCTTTAGTATAAATTCAGTTCACTTGAACCTATTAGACCAGTACACCTGAAAACAGTATTTGTAAAGGAAAGGCACTGACAACTATCTGTACTAGGGTGACATATAGTAACCACGCAGAGCAAAGATGAGACAGATATGCAGTGAGACACGTGCGGGGAATAGTAGAAATAGGGAAGGAAAAAACTGAGAAAAGGCTATTAGGAGAAAAAAATGACATATTGAGACAATTGTTAGACTTCAACATCTAGATAGATCGAAGAAGTGAGAGATGGAGAGACAAAAAAACAGTGAAGCACGAGAGTGACTTGGAGAAACAGAAGAGAGAGATCAATCGTACACATAGGGATCACAGATAGCAGTATCAGCTATAGAAATGAACATGATAGCAGAGGGGAACAAGCATTTGCAATGCAATAGGTCACGCAATTACAAAACTCTCGAAAATGCGACACCTATTGCATTGTAAATGGTGGTTTGCAAAAGCGCCCCTTGCCGCACTTTAAGTTTAATGGCGGCCGTGTCCCTTCCCTTAGATGCGGCTCGTCTAAAGAAAGGGGCGTGGCCGCCATTAACATGAAAGTACAGCATGGGGCGATTTAAAAGTTAAATATAAATAGGAAAAAAAACATGCAGCGGTGTTCGGCGCCGCAAAGCGGCTGCAAATAAGCAGGGCCGGACTGGCTACCGGGCGTTTTGCTGTGCTGCTGAGCTGGGGGCTGATTTCGTTGATGGGGACCTGCGTGCGCTTAAAAACATTCGTTTTGAAATGTTTATTTAAAAGCACACGCAGGTCCCCATCAACGAAATCAGCCCCCACTGCAGCGAAATCAGCCCCCAGCTGTGCAGCACAGCAAAACGCCCGGTAGCCAGTCCGGCCCTGCAAATAAGCCAAAGGCACGGCTGCCACTGTGGTGTGCCGTGCTATGAGAAGAAAAAAAAAGCCTCACGAAACAGCGTGGTAAAAAGCATTTAACAAAATAGTGCTCGGAGGCTGTAATTAAAGCCTACCGAGCACCAACACACGTAACAGGGGATGTCCTCATTGGAGGTTACAAATGAAGACAAGGCTAAGGAGGTACTAACAAGCCTATTAACAAATTAGAAGCCAGCCTTCACCAAGGACAATGTCACAAGCCAATGAAAACTATGAGCCGAGAATGGGCGGGACTTCAAGTCCATACCTCAATACAGCATGCCTCACAGAGCAGCGCATGCGCTGCCCAGGCTCGACCTAAAAATGATTCTCACAAGAAGGACTTGCTGATAAAGAACTCTGAGGCACCGGAGGAGGAGAAAGTAAGAGGAAGAAGCTGAAGGTTTACATTGCACTATACGCTCTGTGAGAGCCAACGAGGGGACCCTCCCTCCAAAAGGCCTTTTCCTACAAGCCTGCCCCCATTTCTGAAACAGAATATATCAAGTTATCAGAAAGTAGCAAGCTATTTTCTTTATACCAGCTACAGTGAAGCCTGCTGTGCACAGCCGCGGCTAAATTTCAAACAAAACAAACTTACACACATGCTGAGAGTTTTGGAATGCTGATAGCAAGCATGGTTCTTGAAAACTGTGTGTGTGTTCTGTCCCAGTCTGCTGCCCTTGTGATCTTTAACTCAGGGGTCGCAAGGGCAGTGTCAGAGTCCAGGTTTCAAAGGTACAGTCAGGAGCCTACTGCTGCGACCACTGGTGGTCCCAAAATGACTTCCAAGAACAGGGTCCATTACATAATTGCAAAAACGTGTCTTCATTGAAATGCTAGGATGTGAAACATGTTCTATTTGTTATGACGGGTCTGGTTTTGTGATATACATATGTAGCTTGCTATCTCATTATAGGACTGTCTCCATCTCTGATCACATGGCCAGTGCAAGGGCAGTAATCCTTCAGGTGACACAATAGAGGAATGACTGCCAGGCTCCTGTAGGACAACAAGGTGGTAATGTCCGGCCCGATGGAAATTACAGAAAGTAATCCAGTTCTGTCCAGGAATGTGATGAAAATGGTCAGGCGAACTGTTTCCCTGCTCTCGTGATCATTTCTATCTGGTGGTCCCTCTAACCAGGAGCTATCTTTAGCTGTCCAAATGGGGTTCTCTGGAAATACCCGCTGTGGTGTCATACGACATCGCCCCGGTTCAGACCAGCAAAACCTGCTGTATTTGAGAGAACTGTGCCCCCTTCTACTGCCTGCTCCATAATATTCATTGACCTTATGGGGCACTGGTGGAAAGGTATAGGATCGTCTTTGGTAAGGGAATGTCCCAGTGCAAATTTAGTCCCTTCTACCCTTTGGCAGTGACTGTTGGAGGTGGGGAGAGGCTGCCACTTGTAGTGGTGAGGAAACCATGTTATGTCTTGGGTTGACAGCCTGAGGCATCGGCTCACTAAATTTGTAGCACTTCAAAAACAATCCTGGTATTACTGAAGGAGTTAGTGCAGCAAATAATACAACACAAATGTACAATGTGGTGATGCGGATCACCACACTGAAATGCGTTAGACTAATGCCCGATGCGTGGTACTTGGCAGGACTGTGTTGGGGGTATGAGGTAAGTGACTGCTGGGCAGGAGTTGGCAAGCGATGGGTTAATAAAGAAACGGTAATGGGGTGAAAGGGGAGCCGAGAAACAAAAGATTCCCTCAAATTCACTGCAATGCATGGTTTGCCATCCAATCAAAACACTGGGAGACGGAAATGGTTCTGGGAGGAATAACGTTAAGAATAGGGAGGAGAGCTGTAGAATCAAGAGCAGGGAAGTGAGATGGACAAGAAAGCCATTGAAACATGAGAAAGGAGCTGAATTTTATTGTTCAAAACAGGTTCCTGATAGAAGACAGACAAAGCTGTCCGTTAGGGGACACCTAAATATAGACCATTAGTTGTCTGTAATGAATCACAAATTACTAGTGATGTCACTGATCTCAGACAGCAGTGCAACAGTGTGAGCAGCACTTTGAGAACCCTGGCACCTGGAGGCACCTCAAATGAGGAGATGAGAAAATTCAAGCTGCAGTGCCTGAGGTCTATTGCATGCTGGTCACAGGGCCTGCTCAGGACTACCAAATTGTAAGGGAGTGAGAAAAGTGGGTGACAGAACTCTTTACACCACCGTTTGTACTGTGAAAGCCTCAACAAACTAGTAGATAAATTATATATGGACAAAGACAAATCTAGGTCTACCAACAAAGCTTGTGCAGAAGCTAGGGGATTTGTCCATCATTCCTTGGGACTTTGATGCATTTATCCTGATGTGACATAACAAGTGTTCCTATTTAATTATGCTTTCCAATTATTATGATTGACAATTGCATATGACTCATACTGTGCGGCATTTATGTTGGACTGACCAGCTCTCTGTTATCTGTATGATGCTTTTGTATCACTCCAACCCTGCCTGAGCTGTAAACTCAGAAAATGCTGTTTCTAGAGCCCAAGTTGTTTAATTTAGCTCTAAATTTAAATGCACACTCTCAATGCTGATAGAGGGACTATCCTTTAAAGGTTTGGCTGTTTTCTAAAAACAACATTAATTATGATTTTGTTATTTCTTGCATACGTATTTATGCATCTCCTCTGTTGCTTTGGCCCTATCTGCTCAGCCAGTGTGAATGTGCTGCGTGGAATGTTGGAGTGGTTATGATGAATGAAATATTTGGGTGCCTGTGAGGTGAGGTGTGGCAGTTCAGAGTATGGGCTGAGCAGCAGTCAGGCTGCTCATGGTGGGGCTGTTCCAGGGACAACCCTGGACCAAGATATGGATGTACTAACCTTCAACTAAGACTGAATAAATAATCCAAAACTACATCTCGGCTAGTAGACCTTCTTTACAACAGATTTCCCTTGGGTTGCAAGAGATGGCCTCCTAGTCCCGCTTGGGTTACTTTGATATTACTATGTTAAGGCCCCCTGAAAAACCATCATGTGGCAGTTCCCTGGAAAACCAACATGGAGCAGTAAGGCCCTGGATGATAGATTCTGTGGCACCAGGCATTTGCTCCAGGACTACAGTTACTCAAAGAACCACGGGCACTTCTAGACGTAGTTCCCTTTTTCCCAATGTCTGCTACTCTCCATGCTTTTCACTTTCTCCAACACTCTCCAATTGTACATGCACCATTCATTGGACCACTCACAATCAACTCCGGAACTCAATAGGAACTGGTATCCTTTAACATCATAACTTTAAGAGTACTCATTGTATAAAATGTAATTGCTATTTTCTTTCTTGTGTCCATCGTACTCCTACCTACACTCTAAGATTTAGATAATCTATATCTTTTCATTTGGCATTACCCCCTTTTGTTCAGTGAATTGTGTTACCTGATTACCTAATTCATGACTTCCACAGACCATAAAGAAAAACCATTATGAATCCTATCACTCAATGTAAATGGATTATCCCACTTTGACAATAGAAAGTGCTACACTATCTTCTTAATAAATATGTTGATGTTGCTCTACTTCAGGAGACCCATTTACCCACCCTTGAATCCTCTTGTCTGAGAACTGGATGGGAACTGGGTGGGTTCAGTGTTGAGCAGTAGTAGAATGGTAGATGCCCAAAGGCTCCCTCCACCAATTGTTCCAAAAAATGTGGCGTTATTCTAATCCATTTCATTGCCCCATAAAGTATTACAATCTTGGACAGATCAAGAGGGACACTATGCTTTCGTCATAATTTTTATCATGAAGTCCACAATTGTCATAGGCTTCAACTATGTACCCATCCACTCGGGAAGACCTTTCTTTGAACAGCTATCTAGACTATTCCTGAGATCTGATCGCACAAAGGTAATAATGGGGGGTGACTGGAGGTGAACTTCACAAGACAGGCCCCATACAAAGGGTCCAAAGGCGATGACAGGGCGGCATTAAAAGATGGAATAACATGACCATAATCTGGTTCACAAATGGTGCCCCATATATCCATCTTTTCATGACTACACTTTCATATCTGGTGTCCACGGTTCATTATCCAGACTGGACTTTTTTTTAAAACAGGGCATTCTACTTCCTGATATCCTAAATTGCTCCATCTTGGAAGGTGGAGTAACAGATTTTTGTTATGTCTTTCTCTCCCTTGATCTTCGGCTCCCGAAATCCCGTCTGATCACTGGCAAATCAGAGCGAATGCATACAGAACACTTGAGAAAAACAGATTATTGTGATCCATGTGAAACACTATCTAGCTTTTAATCCAGACTCGGTCTCCTTGGCTCATATGCTATTAACTGCCAGAAAGGACACATGAAGGGGCAACATAATGGGAGACTCGGCCATAGCCAAAACAGAGGCCAGGTTAAAAAGACTGACTGAAAGTGCAGTGAATGATCAGACCAGACAATATTCCTGGTTTCTAATCCCAGATGGAAATTGGAAATTGTAAACATTTCCTTAAATTCCTTCTACTCTAACATTGCACAAAGTGCTCTAGTAAAGATAATATTTCACCACTATGAGCAGGGGAGAAAGCTGGTGGTCTGCTGGCAGCATAGCTGAAATACAGAGAATCTCAATTGGCAATCCCAAAAATCAAGTCTGCAAAAGGTGTTTTACTGACACATTCTATAGAAATTGTCAATATTCGCCTAATGCTATGAATCCCTGTATGACTCAACTTCCTCTGATGCTAGAGCTCTAGATGAGGCCTTCTTACACCTTATGCATCTTCCCTTCCTTACAGAAGCTGGCAGAAAACGTCTTAGAGAGAGATCTCTGAGGTTGGAATCTCAGAAGCTGTATTGTCATTGCTCTTCTGTCGCACCCCTTGAGAAGATTGTTACCCTGGAGAGTTTTATAAACTCAATAAATCCTTACTCACATTATTATAAAAGGCCTTTAAAGAAGCTGAAAGACTGGTTCCCTGGGGCCATCTTTAAAGAAAGCCATAATATCATTACTTCCTAAATTCAGGAAGGATCCCCTGTAATGCTCCAGTTTTAGGCCAATATCACTCATTAATGGCCTCAAGATGTTGGCTAAGATCTTGGCCACAGTATAAGGAAGGTCTTCCCATCATTGACACACGGATCCCAAGTGGAATTTATTCCTGTCAGATCATCTAGGAATCACTTATGAACACTCTCCTACGTTCTCTGGGCTACCAAGGATCTGAAGACAGAGGTCCTCGTCATCTCATTGGATATACAGAAGGCATATGAGAGGGTGGGGACGGACTCGCTTTTCTGCGTCATTGAGGATTTTACATCCAAAGTACTGCGCAAATCAATAGTGGAGGGCATCTCTCTCACCCAATACCTATTCAATGCAGCACCTGAGAAAGTCTGCCCTCTGTCGTCTCTCTTATTCGTACATGTCACGACCATTTGCACCTCACCTGGAATTAAGAGAATTGAGACTCCTTCAGGCCCATAACATCCTTCCTCTACGAGGATGGCATCTTTTTGATTATAGAGAACCATATATCCTTTATTCCCTCAGTTATGTCTCCGATTCAGGCCTTTTCCTATATTTCTGGCAACAAAATAAACTGGAGTAAATGTGAAGCCCTCCCACTCACAAATGTCACTACCAAAGCATGCATTCATGGCTACCATGATATGGAACGCCAAAAAGTCTGACATACCTAGGAGTTAAGGTCAGGAAGGTGTTGAAAATATAATGGACAACAATCTCACCCCCAGCAAGTGTACTACACCAGACATTTCCAGATGGAATCAACTCAACTTGTCGTTGTGTTAGATGGAACAGGTCTTAAAGATGAATTTAACACCCCCGTAGAATTACATTTTGGGGATTCTGCCCCTCTCAATAAAATCTGACACCCCTTAGGGCATATATTCAGACATTAAGGGATTCATTTGGAAATCTGCAAGACCATTCCTTAAAAGAAGATTTTCTGTGGGCTCACACTACCTTTAGTGGTCTTTGCCTGCCCAACATGAAACTCTACTATTAAGCACACCAATTATCATAGCTATCATATTTTGTTCACCACATCACACCAGACCCCTACTTTGTTTTGACTTGAGAGGCACATCTTCAATACACCAATGACATCCTGCTGGTTTTAGGTCACTATCCACGGTCAGGCAAAGACTCCAACCCTATGCTAGTTAGCATGTGCTCAGCATGGGCATACAGTCAAAAGCTCCCTAGAACTGACCCATTCATGCATTCCTTGCCTCAAAGGTGTAATAACTGTGGGCTATTTATAAATAAAGAAGTGATCAATGGACGCAACTGGGAGGGAACTAAAATTAGCACTACTGACCAAATGCTGTGTAGTGGGGACATGAAGTCCTTTCAGACCCTGCAACTGGAGTGTATTTACCAGTTGGCTAACATTTAAAGTATGGGCAACTGTCTAGGGAATCGAATGGACCCACTCATGCTCAACCTCCAAGTGTCTCCCATTTGAAATTACTTACTTAAATTTGGGACAAGAAGAGTTAGGTCTCCGTCTATGTAACCTTTTCATAGATTCTTTAGATCCTACCTCACTAGTTCAAGAAATCAAACTCTGCTGACAACTCTTATTATATAAAGCATATCCAGTTGAAGAATGGTCGGAACTCTTCCAGATTCATGATAGAGTGCTTCACGAAGTCAAAAAGAAATTCCTATATTTAAAGGAACAGCACTCTTTGTATTTGGTCCCCGATACGACTCCACAGAGCAGGACTGAATGCAATAACCAATGCTGGGGATGCTCTATGCAACACTGTGCACAGTTCACAGTTTATGGCACTGTAATCCTACATAAAATTGTTGTAAAGGAATGTGTGGCAGACTCTATCTCGTATGTCTTCTACTCACATTGTCGCATCCATATCATTAGTTTTATTACATGACGTGTCAGACATTCCCAACTTATTCAACCACCAACACAGATGACTTGCAACATCCTTGGCAGCTGCCAAAATGTGCATATTTAGGATGGGGGCAATAAAAACTACCACTAATGCCCAGGACTACCAACAATGAACATATAATTTACAAAATCTTAGATAACAGATTGATTCAATTAGTGGTAAGTATCATAATCTGTCCATTTCTCTCAGCTAATGTATCCAATTATGTTGACTATGGTTTACTATGGTTTGGGTACCATGTGTAAAGTTGTCCCTGTTGTCTCATTCTTCTATTACCAGCCAATACCACTGCCTTTCAGACCACTGAACTCCGACATAGACTTCTATCCTGTTAATGTAGTTATGTATTTTGTGAATTTTAATGAAACGTGAGGCATGTGATTTCTTTTTGGACTATGGGTGATCCCTTTTTTTAGATTGCACTATACTACCTTATTAGTGTCCCCTCTTCTGGACCATGTATTCCTAAAAGCAACAAGGACAAATGTTTTCTATCTGCATTTGCTCTGTATTTGAAATAGCTAAATAGCTAAATTTAATGTATGTATATATATATATATATCTTGTTAGACCTGGCACCATTAGCGTGGGTCTCGCCTGCATTTTTTGCCTTTGTCTCCTGTGTTTTGCTGTGTGTTGGACTCCGTTTTGCTTTTTTAAAAATAGACTCCGTTTTGCTGGTCTAGATGCTTTGGGCACTTTGCCACTGCTGTTCAGTGCCAAAGTGCAAGTGCTCCCTTTGTAAATTGTTGTTATGGGTTAGTGATTCCATGATTGGCATATTTGATTTACTAGTCACACCCTAGTACAGTGCATTGTGTGAGCCCAGGGCCTGAAAATCAAATGCTGCTAGTGGGCTGCAGCACTGATTGTGCCACCAACAGAAGCAGCCTGTAAAATGTAACTCTGGCCTGCCATTGCAGAGCCTGGGTGCATTTTGAGACTGCCATGTCGACTTGGCAAGTGCACACACTTGCCAGTCCCTAACCTTCCCTTTTCTTGCATGTTAGTCACCCCTAAGGTAGGCCCAAGGTACCCCTGTGGGCAGGGTGCAGTGTATGTGAAAGGTAGGACATGCCCTGATGTGTGTGGCATGTCCCAATAGTGAATTACTGCCCATTTAGATTTGCACTATTGCAAGGCTACCTGTTCCCATAGGACAGAATGGGGAGTTTGTTTATAACATCTTATAAACATAACTGGCCCTGGGTTCAAGGTAGGAAAATAAAGTTTAGTATGCCTGAACTCAGAATGTTAAGATGCATCTTTTAGTGAGGGTGATTTTTACATTCTGTGTTTGAAAATACCACTTTTAGAAAGTAGGTATTTTCTTGCCTAACCATCCAGTGTGCCTCTGCTAGGTTTGTGTATTGCATGTCTGGCTTTTGGATGACAGGGGCTGGAGAGGGGCAGTGGCTCCAGAGGTCTGATGAGTCAGGGCTGGGCTGAATAGTCCTGGGCTGCATTTAGAGTAGGGGGAGGAGATTTCCTTTCACCTGCATGGGCCTGGTCTGCCTTCAACAATGCTGTCTCCACCTCCTGCCAGGAAGCTGCACCAGTGAGGACAGAACTGGTTTTGGCTGGGTACAGACACTCTCTGCCTTCATAGAACAAATTATTTTGGTGTATAAAAAGAGGGGCCCAGACCCCAGACTTTTAGATCACTTCTGGGAATCAAGAGGAACCTTTGCCAAGGAGACGAGCCGGAGAAGCTGAGGAGGAATACTGCACCTGTGCTGGTTGTTGTCTGGGGGTTGGCCTACAGTGGCTACTTGCTGCCAAGAAAAGGAGAAAAGGACTTTGCTGTTTGCTTTGTCACCTGCTTGAGGAAAATATCTCCAAGGGCTTGAAATTGAGCTTGCCTCCTGTTCTGAAGTCTCAGGGACACAAAGACTTCATTCTTTCTATCTCTCTGCATCTGGAACTGCTGTTTCAGCTGCCAGAGAAAGAAATTGCAACACCAACGCCGGCGAGCGACGACGTAACCTGCACCGAAGTCGTGGGCACCGCTCGTGAAGGGCACGACGCACCGCCCCGACTTGCACCGTAGGCCCGATGCCTGCTGACGCCGTGTCGCATCGACTCCAAAGCCGCCGCCGAGGCCGCGGCCTGCAACGGAGCGGAGGACACCGCTCGTGACGTCCACAACGCAACGTCCAGACTCGCACCGCAGCTCCGACTTCACCAACGCCGGTGCTTCATCAACACGGAGCCGATACTCGACATGGGTGACTCCTGAATCCATCGACACCCCACCGGCGTAATGAACCGACACCTCGCCGCCACCGGGACATCACATCCCCGACACAGTAAGGAACCGACGTCTCACCGCCCCTGCACCGCAGTAAGGAACCGAGGCTTCACCTCCCCTGGGGTCGTATTGAACCGACGCCGCTCAGCGCCAACGAAGCATCACCTCCCCGACACCGTGCAACGTCTTCGCTTTCATCATTTCCAAGGTACCGTTCTTTGTGGGTCTGCTTGACTCCGCGCCCGACGCCGCGCACCTCGTGGTCGGTGCCGTACTTTGGGATTTTTATCTGTCACGACGTCGTAATAACTCCAGGTGGAATTATTTGTTGCTACAAACTTTAATTGAGTGAATAACCTACTTTTGAGGATATCTTGATAACTGTATTGTGGATTTTTGTCGTTTGGTCTTGTTTTGGTTTAGATAAAGATTACTTATTTTCCTAAACTGGTGTGGTGTCCATTTGTAGTGTTTTCACTGCATTACTGTATGTGTTCACAATTGCTTTACACACTGCCTCTGAGATAAGCCTGTCTGCTCTTGCCAAGCTACCAAGGGGGTGAGAAGGGTTATTTTAGAAGTGTATCCCCCTTACCCTGACTCGAAGCAAGGGCCCCTATTTGGACAAAGGTACCTACCTCTACCAACTAGAGACCCCCATTTCTAACATATCTCTAATGACATCAGAAGTGTATCAGTCTGCTCATTGTTTGATATCATATAGTCATGCATATTCAGTTACCCTCTCCCCTTACTCTCCCCACCACTCCCCTTAAACTTCAATAAAGAATTGCTAAGAAAAAAAACAAATATAAACAAATCCAAGGTAGTACCCTTAAACCCACAAGGTCCAGTATCTAAGCTAAGAGGTCATGGTCTATGGTATCAAAGACTGCTGATAGATCAAGCAAGGACTGTATAACTATCCAGAAGAATACGAAAGAAAGCCCCCAGCCTGTTCCAAGTGGATGTTCTCATGCCCGTAAGAGGAACACTAGAATGGCTAAATCCACCTCTGAAATAAACCTTTGCTTCCAGGACTTGGTTTCAGAAAGGAGAAAGCTTGTTTCCTGACTACTCCACAGGGATATTCTGACCTGCATCTGTTAGAAAGTCTACCTGCTGGTGAAACTTGCTTTTCAAAGCCTAAGTGCTGAAACCATAAAGTTTTCAAGCCAGCCATTCAACGGCTTTAAACCAAAGGATTGATTGAGCAGTGAGGCACTTTATAATTCTGTTAAGGATGGTCAATAACATTTGCAGAAGTACACTTTATCCTTTCACCAATGGAACACATATATGTTTTTACATTTTTCAGTTAAATAATTAATTACAAACAAATAGTTGCATAATCGTTGCTTAAGCTATAACTTCTTTAATGAGAATAATAGAGTCTACGACCAGTCCTACTCACTTGGTAAAGCTAGTGATTACCAAAGATTAGTTATTATCCCTAAAAACATGCACAGCAGGTCATGGGATAGAACAGAGATTGCATCTGCCGAAATATCGATCCATAAACTGGATGTCACAAACCTCTGGGGCCTCAGCAATAATTTTACTCTGGGTCAAGGTAAAAGTAACGGCTGGTGGTCATGGCACAATTTGGAGTAGAGGCATAAGTTTGAAAAATGGTTAAGATATAGTGCAGGAATGTTTATATACCATTGTCGGTGGCAAGACAGGGTAGTTGAGACCTATCTTAATGAGGTTTTGTAAGAAGTTGGGGTCAGAGGTACTACCAACTGGTCGTAAAAAATCTGGCTGCAAAAAATCTGGTCGCAAACATTTTTCAACAAATAATTTTGCAAACCGAGCTATGTACTAATAGGTGGTTTGTAAACTTCTGAATTGGAGTGGGTTGCAATTCAACCTACTCCTTGAATATTAATGAGGTAGATCGCAAGATGTATCTCACTCTGACTGGAGGCCATCACAGGGACGGTGTCCAGCTAAGGTCACCAGACCAACATGCCTATGTTTACCTCTCAATAAATAATTTTTTTTTTAAATACATCCCATTTTCCTTAAAGGAAATGTTGCTACATTAAAAAATTATTATTTTTTTGCCTAAAAGGTTTGTTTAAGAGTTCATAGTGGTCCCCTTGGTCACTGGCTACTCTAAAACACACCTCTTTTAAAGATTAACAAGGGGAAAGGGTTTCAAGTAAACCCCCTCCCCTTTGTGAATACATTAACAACATCAACCATAAAGTCGCAATTTTCAAATTATAAATCAGTATAAATTCACAAAGCCGTTTTAGGAGTCTGTAAAGGTTTACCGTCTTCTAAAATGGCTTTAGAAAATTCAAAAAAGAATTTTAACAGTAACTGTCAGAAGTCCCAACTGGGCCCAACCGTTACTGTTGAGGCCTTTTACATCTGATGTGCCGGGGGCCATCTTGCTACGGAACATGAGCAACTGGGCCAAGTACCCCTTCAGCCCTTGACTCTCAGTGGTATTGCAGGCCAAGCAGCCCAAGGCTTCTCAGGAGGAGGTAGATACAGTGAGGTAAGCACAGGCTCACAACTCAAAGTACATTCAATAGCAGCCGTAAATGATTGTCCTGTCAAGTACTTTCTTATATGAAAAAGTAGCATTGATGTACGAACATAAAGTGAAATACGGCATACACAAACAATACACACAGCCCCCTGAGGTCAGGGCTGTAGTGTTCAATAGGCAGGTCTCTGAGTCCCACTTTGCTCCCACTAGCGGTAGTGATTATTCCCCATTCACTACAGGCGACATACAGGTCAGGCCCCACTAGCAGTCTGAGTTTTAGGAGTCCCACTCAAACTCTCTTAGAAAAGTCAAGAGTATTCCAGAACCGGAGCACTATCTGACAGACAAGTTCCCATGGGGCCTTCCGGCCCCTCAATCATTGTTTCACACACAAGAAGGGATTACATTACCAGAGTCTCACTCACGGCTGCGGAGGCTGCATCATTTGTCTTCAGTGAGTAACACTCCCGGCTCTGCAAGGGCAGCGGCTGGGTGTCCTTGGTGCTCCCCTAGTGTGATAAAAAGGTTCCATTGATACTCACCCCAGGTTGGGTAGGGGGCATTCAATGACTTCTGGTTCCGATCCTCGGTCAGGGCTCGGGCACGCACGACAATGCCACCAACCAAGCTATGATCCTTTTCCTTTCCGGTGACCCCCTCTGTCATAAAGGGTCAAGACTTATTTGCATAGGGCTGGGTCTAATCTGTGGTGGCATGGTGGGAAAAGGAATGATGACTTGGAATGCTACCCGAGCGATTACCAGTGGTTAGAATTATTAGACGCATCCTTCCATTACCATCTGTGTGTTTGAAGTACCACCCTTAGTGGCCAAGTGTATGAACAGACATGGGTCACTTGCTCACTGTGCCACTGTAACCAAGCTACACCAGACTGAATAGCCCCAATCTTTTGGAGAGGACCTGTATGGGCAGTTTGGGCTGAACTGTTTCTAGTGGAACAGAGTGAAGACGGATTTGCATACAGCTGAGTCTAATCTAAGGTGGCTTGATGGGAAAAATAGTGATGGGTTGGAATGCTATAGCAAGCGATTGCTAGCGGTTAGACTTATTGCAAGCACCCTCCACTCACCTTTTGTGTGTTTGATACACAGGGTCAGCACACCTACTCCGCACATGTGCAACAGCCCGATAGGCACAATGGCAAGTTCCTTTTCACATCAGCACCCTCCTGCTGACTCTCTAGCCACACAGGGCAATGGCCCGATCAGCAAGGCTAACTTTACGATGGCCCCTTCTGGCCTTTGGGGTCGCAAACTTACACACCACACACGGCCAATGCCCCATCAGCATGGTTAACTTCATGGTGGCCCCCTCTGGCATATGGGGCCACTGACTTTCCTACCACACATGGACAATGGTCTGGTCTTTGCAGTTAATTTCATGGTGGTCCCCTCTGGCATATGGGGTCACTGACTTTCCAACCACACATAGACAATGGCTTGATCTTTGCAGTTAACTTCAAGGAGGCCCCCTCTGGCATAAGGTGTAGCCAAATTACACACTGCAAATGGGCAATGGCACTATCAGCGCAGTTAACTTCAAGGCAGCCCCCTCTGGCATACGTGGTCACTGACTTTTCCACTGCACATAGACAGGGGCCCAATCAGCATGACAGTCCTCTCCTCATACCTTGCAACAGAGATCCACTCACCAGGATCCCACCACTGGACTTTTCTCACTCCAGCGATCTTCTCTTCCTCTCAGGGCACGCTGGTCTTGGGAAGCATGTAGGCACTGTGCTCCAGGGGTAGGTGGTCTTTGATTTCCCTGGGTGATGTCCTTGTATCCAGTTGGGAGACCGGCTGGCCTTAACCCCTACTCCTGTTCACAGGCAGAAGTCTTGCAGAGTTTTGCCTCCTCCCACAGCCCAACTGACTGCTTAACAGTTGAGAATTGTTGGGGCCCTCGAACTCCCCTTCTTATAGTCCATTTACAGACACCAAATGTGATTTATTGTCTGAGTCTTTGAAGTTAGTGTTGCGGGTTTGCTTCCTTTTGAAGTACCCTTTCCTCTGCCTTGCCAGCAGCAACCCCCAATCTGATAGCCCCAAAACACAGGCCATGAGAGTGTTTATAGGTTCGCACATGGATGTCAGCCACACTGATATGTGTATCAGAAGATTACCTCAGGGCCACGGCCCACACTTTTTGGTTCTCTTGTCAGCCTCATCTCCTTCCTGAGATGTGCTTAGGCCCCTTTCCAGTGATCCCTCTATGAATCAAACAACAACCTTTGAAGTGAACTGAAGAGCCTGGCTCTCCTTCCTCCAGTGTGTGTCTTACCCAGCTCACAGGAATGGAACAACCCAAACAGTCTAGAGGAACTCCTCATGCTCCTCCAGTCAGCCCTGGGTCTCTCAAAATGGAACAGAATCTTCCATGTATTGCACCATTCACAGACACACATACTCCCAGCACATACATATTTACTTGATGTAGGCCAAGGGTGGTTTAAGCAAACAGCAGCGGAAATTTATATGAGTGAGCCTGTAGGTCTCACTCCAGTGACACAAGTAACAAGCATTTGCAATGCAATCGGTCTTGCCTTTGGGGCCTTATATGTATTTAGCTATGCAGCACATTAGCCTGGGTGCTGAAACATCTAATGTTCTTTAACATGGAGGGAAAGTAAGCAGGCCTCAAAAGAGCAAAGTGAGGGCGTGCAGGAGTGCTTTGGAAGACACAGACTAAGATTCAAAGTCACACCAGGTTTCTGTAAAACAGGCCCATAGAGGGTCCAAAGATTACGAAATAGCAATTGTTAGGAAGGCGCAGTTAAGAATTGACACCAGGCCTGTGAATGAATTTACGGAAGGCTTCTGGAGGGTGCAGTGAGGAACTTATGGGAGACCTATGTGACGCATAGGGGGCGAAAGGGGGGCAACAAAATTAATCGGAAAGTTAGGGTGAGGGATCCCACTGGATCCAGGTCACTCGACAACTAGGACTTTCCCTTTTGATTGAACAAACCCTTTTATGGCGTCGAGTCCATTGGTATAGGAAAGGCCTAATTCTTATTTAAAATTTGGCGTGGTTAACGATGTCACCAGTGCCTACACGCAGGTGCATTAACCAACCAATTACCATATGAGTAGTGCATTTATACGAGATTTCCAAATAAACCTATTTACTGGGTTCTTAAATATCTGATATTAAATATATTAGAAAAGATAAGTCTTTCTTTCTGGTTCATCGTCTTTTCGGTGCCATGTGTTCAATAAAAACAATTCTGAAATTGGAGGAATAAACTTTTACATCGAAGAGGAGTGAGGGGTTGCAAAAAATTACGGCTCTTCACTACTACAGGACAAGAGAAAGGACAGTGGAAGTCCCGGAGCGCCGGTTTTGGACCCAGGGTCCTGCAAACAAAGCATGTGAAGGATTTTCTGGACCAGCACCTGGCCCGAGTTCACCTCTGCTGGTAGGAGTCGTCCCCTTCTTAGGTCTGCAAAGGAGGCGTCGCAGCATACAATGAGAACCTTGCTATTATCATACACTTTGGGAAACCCTTAAGGAAGAGCCTAGACATAGCTTGCACTCCCACGGGGTAGGTGGAAAGCAGCAACCCCTCCTCCTCGTACTTGCAAGTGCGATATCTTCAGCCAGTACTGGGGGCTAACCGGAAGTTCCGCGAGACTGTAGCCCTGCGTGGCAGTTCATTTTGCCCGGCGGGTCCCTAAAGTCCCTCACGCACCTCAGCCGATGTGGTGAGCTGCGCACTCGTAGGGGCGTGGCGAAGTAGCCCTGCACCTCACGGCGTTAAGGGGGTGGCCATGTCTTGTATTGTATTGCAATTATATTGCGCTTACTACCACTGACGAGGCGTCGAAGCGCTTTGTGAAGAATATACGCTATGAGATGCACGGTTTTCTTCACGATTCCTGATTATACGAGAGCACGTCTGTACGTTTCATTGTTTTCAAACATTTTCCATTAATACTAATAGAGGACATTCTGTTATGGGTTGGATTCGGCCGCGCCCATTATTGAATGTGGGGTGCGAGCAGCCGATGATTGTACCATGTTAACATTGCCATGAATGTGAGGATCTGCTGCTGATAAGCACTGCTGATTGTTTTCAGTGTTTGCTTTCTATAAAGGCTAATGTTTTCAGGACCAGAGGTACTGCTGCTTTCGAGCACAGCTGAATGTTTTACATGCATGTTTTACTCCTTGTATATTCAGTGTACAATGGCAACGCTTTCCTTGTTTCGGCTACAGACATGGTGTTTATGATCGCACGGCGGGATGCTTTCGTTCTAATGCTCTTAAGCAATCTACGCAGGAAACTCCCGAAAGCTGCCGACTTTGGAGCTGGAGAACAGTGTTCGATCGAGCCTCGGCGTGGGCTGTATCACTTAATCATAAATAAATAAACAGCGATCTCAGAGGGGGGTGGGGAGAGACAAATACAAATAACACAACTCACGTGAAGGGGCGAGACACATAAAATTTTAAAAAACACGGTTGAGACGGGCAAATGTAGAGTCTGAAACCAACTGAAACAAACGGTGCATAGAATCGAAGCGAGTAGGTGGCTCAACATATAATGCTGCCGACTTTGGAGCTGTAGAACAGGGTTCGAGCCTCGGCGGGGGCTGTATCGCTTAATAATAAATAAACTCTCAATAAATAAACTCGGAGGGGGTGGGGAGAGACAAATAAAAAAAACACAACACATGGGGAGAGACAAATAAAAAAAACACAACACACGTGGAGGGGCGAGACAGATGAGCAGCGACCTTGGAACGAGAGGTGGTGGTGGTGGGGACGGGCTCCAGTGTTGTGATGGGGTCAGGCAACCAGTGGTCTAGGGAAGGGGGTGGGTGGGTCCATCGCACGCTGTGTGAAAAGAAAGGTGGGATGGCCAACAAAAGCAATCACTAAGTGAAATCGCCTCGGCTGAAACAAGCAGCCAAAGGCGGGACAATTCAGTGGAATGGACCAATAGAAAGCCAGCATTTCTAAATGCCATGAGAAAGAACCAATGGGTGGGTGTGCCAAACCCCACAGAAGAGATAATAACAGGTCGATCGAAGCTCGACCTAAAAAGGGCCTAAAGATAACGTTTTGTGTGCTGCTCCCAGTCCAACAAGACCGCAATCCATGAGAGGGGCCTATGTCATGGCGCACTTGCATTATCTGCATTCGCCCATGACAAAATAATCAACATCATGGCAACTGGGGCACTCAGGGCAGAGATACACATTCGTCAGCATGCAAAGGACTTTTCTTTCACAAAAGTCACATATACAATGGTCTTAAACATCGAACTGGAGTGTTTCCGACTGTTAAAATGCTTAGTTTACCTGGCCCATAGCTACCACTCTGTGGGAAGGACCTTCAAAGCAAACACTACAATCATCAGCTACCACTGTAATTGTAATGAAGGCAGTGGGACTATAAAACATTTACATTTCAGAATATGTTACGCTTATTAAGATTCTGTGGTCCATTCGGTTCTCTACTCACTATAGTTTAACTACACTTTGACTACCTAAGTGAACTTGTTAATGTGACTCATGATAAATCTGTCAACATTTGACCCTCAAATTTCGCAACCTTTCCCCCAGACACTAGAATGTTCCATAACAATTGTCTCTGACACTATAATGATTGTTTTGTACTTCTTTGGTCAAGCGACTATTAGTATCATCCACACGGTTCATCAAGTCATTGCATTTGAAAGAGATTAAAGAAATGAACGCAGATTCACCTTCATAAAGCATCAATGACACTAGTGCCACACCGAGTTTCAAAGGGGAAATAAATCCTTTAATAAGAAACATAGGGAATTTGAACAGATTCATGTATTACAACAAAGAAATGAAAACAACTGCTGTGTTTTAAACCTAACTTTGCAAAATATGAATGTCTGTAAGCACAGAGTGCATATATGTTTCCGTAATTTCCTCTGAGTGTGCACATCTTATGGTCAAAGAACTCAAATTAATTGAAGATGGTCCACCCATATAAATGAAAAAAAGTGTTTGTGGAACTCTGTGGTTGCTCAAACTTTCTCTAATTGAGCTGAATTTAGTTCTTGGTAGGGTGAGAGTGGGTATCACCCTCTGATCTAGGGCGTGAGTCTTGAAAGTACAAAGTTGCGTTGTCTAACCGTAAACAACATCCCCACTGTGCACTCTGTAGGGTGAAGACCATTATTTGGTTTAATCAAAGTAATGGAATTCGAATGGATTGTACACAATTATATCCTTGATTTTATTTTGTTTAAAACATCGTGTTACATCACACTCGTGTTTTTTCATCCATAGACAACACCACTCTTCTTGGTGAATCATTCTTTATGATTTCCTTTGTAAATCACTTTGTGTAAATTCCCAATGCATTTCGGGACGGGGCCCTTCATCAGGGGAATTGTTCTGAAACAATGATCAAAAATTTTAAAATTCAATAACTCAAAAGGCGATTAGGCCACAACCATAGATAAAAAGGCTTGTGAAAAAGTGGAACCATGCAATAGTCCTGACTGTGATGACGTGAGTCTCGAATCTATGAAAAAAAGGGGATACGCCCTCCACCTCGAAAGATCAAGATTGAAAGTTGTTTCAGTTGGAACACAGTGCCCAAGCCTTTCACGATGATCAATGTGTGTAAAATATAGATCATGCGTATATCATGCGTTATAGAGGAGGATCCGGTTACAACATTAAAACTAGTAATACTGGATGCTGTTAAGAAGAGTCCCAGTGCTCAGCGTTGAAATACTGAAGTAAGGTGCAACACTATCTGTATAGAAAAAGTCGCCACAACTTCATATCCCAGTGTGTTAAAATGACGAATCGTGCGTGTATCATGCGGTAAAATGTCAAACATCTACGTACTAATTCCCTAAGCTCGTACTCGGATGTTAGTCAAGTAACGTGATAAGAAGTAGCCCTTTTATATAGCTTTAAATATAGTGGAAAAAAAACTGTATACGTGCGTGAGAAAAATTATCGACTGCCCGGATATGTACTCAATTATAACACCTCGGGGCGACAACGCTGCCATCATACGTAAAATATGCCCGCATAGAATAGTGAAGCTGACGCTGTTTGCGTGTCGTTTAAAAAACAAACATTCAAAATGTATGGTTAAACAGTCAATTTATCCCCCCTGGGGGAGTCCTACCTTAAAGAGAGGGCCAGGTAGACCCGTGCCGTTGCTTGCAAGTCCGTCTGTCGACTGGTAGCAGAATGAACCGCGAGTGTTACACGTGTGTAAATTAAAGCCCCGAAAGAGAAAAAGGAGTGCAGGAAAATGGTTGTTCAAAATGCGGTCGCCATCTTGGAGTGTGGAAAAACGAAGTAATACCCAAACTAATGCCAAAGTTTCAAGAGGAACAAACTGGTGCATTCTAACCGAGGTGGGTACAGAGTGAGAATGAAACTAATAACAGAAGTCCTGTAACAAATATAAACATAACATGTCGCATTATGCCTTTTGATGTGCCATATGATAATAGTGCTGTACTCTCAAATGATTTATAAATTATGGCCATCGCCATCTTGGAGTGTAGAAATGAGAAGGAATAGCCCAACTAGTCGCAATGTGGGTAAATAAAAAACGAATTGGTACATGGTGAACCAGGTAGGCAAAAAAATAAGGAGAGCATCAGTAACTACAGTCCTATAGAAGTTGAAAGTGTAAACTTACACTGTAACATTGTCTCAATATGTGTAAGTGAAAAACGTACAGGTAAATGGTAAACCGGGTTGGTGAAAAAGTAACAGAGGTCCTGTAGAATGTGAAAGTGCAAACATAAAATGCCACATAGTATGTTTCTGTAAACTATACACCCCAGTACAGCTTGTCCTTCATTATATATAACTTTCGTTATTAGCGTAGTGGTTTTGTAGCCAATCTTCTTCCATAATGCAGTGTCTGATTATGAAGGCGCTAATCCGTTCATAAGTAACAACTAAAATCTGACCATTCGTTCAGTCCTTTGGGGTTGCATGCATCTAGTTTGTTCATCCAAAACAGTTCTTGTTGCAACAGCCACTTCCTGTTGTCTCTTCCTTCTACGATTGGCACCACTTCCAACACTAAAAATCTCAATTAGCTAACATTGTGTTTGTTTGTGGTAAAATGCATCGCAACCGGTGATTTTTCTTGGTGATTGCGGATGTTGCTTTTGTGTTCGGTTAGCCGAATCTTAATTTTCTGTTCGGTTTTACCCACATAAATAAGTCCGCAGGGACATTTAAGTAAATATACTACATTTCTTGAATCACAGGTAGCTGTAGTATACAGTTTTATGGGTGTCCCTTTAGTTGGATGTGCCATGGTGTTTCCTTTAATTATGTTGTTGCAGTGCCCACAATTAAAGCACGGGGTGGTACCTTTGTGAATCTTGATATTGGGTGAAGAAGGCTTATTCAAACATTCTTTGAGGTTTCTTTTCCGTTGGAAGAAAAAAGTGGCGGGTTTTCAAAGATTCCCTTGAAGTATATCTCATTTTGAATCATAGACCAATGTTTCAACAAGATATTCTTGATTTGATAACACCGAGTGGAGTATTTCGATTAAAAAACCGATCTTTATGTTGTTTTTTCAGTTTTTTGTGTTGTTAGCAGTTGATCTCTTCCTTTTGTTCCGGCTCTTTGAACTGCTTTCTCAATTACGTTCATGGGATATTTCCTCTCTCTGAATTTTTCTATCATCTTCCTGGTGTTGGTTTCATAGTAATCATTCTTAGATGAGATCCTCTTGACCCTCAACAGCTGTGAGTAGGGCAAATGCTTTTAGAGAGCGATTTGATCACAGCTGTTAAAATGAAGTAAATTGTTTCTGTCAGTAGTTTTTGTGAATACATCGGTTTCAAGTTTCTTGCCCTTTCTCATGATGGATACATCTAGAAATGTGATGGTGACATTGCTCATGGTGCTCGTGAATTTAATATGTTCATCTATTGTGTTAAGTTGGTCAATGGCCTTCACAAGTTCAGATGTTTGTCCCTTCCATATAGGAAATATATAATCGATATACCGCCAGTACGCTAACAGATTCTGGGACCAATCCGGGTTAAATAAGCTGTTATCGATTTCGAACCTGTGCATGAAGAGGTTCGCGTAACAGGGTGCTGCACAATTGCCCATCGACGTACCTGACAGTTGCAAGTAGTATTCGTCTTTCCAGCTGAAGTAGCTGTGGAAAAGTGAGAAGTGTAGTAAATCCAGCAGGAATACCTTCAAATCCTCATCAATTTCATGATTTAATAGAAATGATTCAACAGCATCTATTCCCTGGTTGTGGGGGATAGAAGTGTACAGAGAGCATACATCAATGGTACATAGGGTTAGCATACTGTCTTCCTCGAATTCAATGTTGCTGATTTTATTGAGAAAGTCAGCCGTATCTCTAAGGTATGTAGACATTTTTTGCACGATGCGTTGTAAATGTCGATCTAGGTATCTACCTGTTGGTTTGTGGATGGAATCCCTCGTGGATACAATTGGCCGAAATGGTGGTTTCAGTATATTTTTGTTCACTTTAGGCAACATGTAAAGGTGCGGGCTTTTGGGATGATCGTGTATAAGATACTTCTTTTTTTTTTTTTTTTTATATTTTTATTAGCCACTTCATTGCAATAGTTCATAATACAAAAAGACAAAGAAACATTGTCATTTTACCCCAATGTAAAACCACCCCTAACCCCACCCACCCCTTGCTACACATTTATACAAGGTAAAATTCAAAAAGTAGCACAGATCATATGACTTAATAAAAACGCCCAAGGGGAGAATAAAAGAAAAGAGGGAGACAACAAAGACAAAAACCCCAGGGCCGGGGTGAAGATAGAAACCTAGAGAAGACCTAAAGTGCAACGAGCATTACTTTCTCAATTCCTTGATTCTATCCAGTCTATTAAAGGTCCCCACCTCCGTAAGCCATTCCTTTTTACTACGGATCCCCTTCCTAGAGAAAATAGCTTTTTCCAAGTTACAGATTGAAAGGACCCGGGTTAACCATTGATGAAAAACTGGTGGGTTGTTGTCTAACCAGGCCGAAGCAGTACAAAGTCGGAAAATAGTCATGGTGATTAAAACCAATTCCCTACCTCTTGCTAACTTTCCCCCGTTTGATACTCCCAAAAGTAAAACAGCAGGGGTCAGGGATACTTGAATATTTAGTTGTGTGAAAATCTGTGATCTGGCTCTTAATAAACGTTAACGACGGGCACGTAGCAAAGATATGAACCGAATCCGCCCCCCTTAGTTGACATCTGGAACATCGAGAGCCTTTACCTTCCCCCCATTTAATAATCCTACTGGGAGTGTAGTAAAGCTGAAAACAGGTTTTGTAGTACTGTACTTGCAGCTTCAAGGATAATAAAGTCGTTTGAGCCAAAGAAAAAGATTCCTGAAAGCTACATTCGGAGACGGCTAGTTGCTCTTGCCATTTCAATGAGTGTTTATCTGTGTCATCCTTCATCCGTTTGTTAAGTAAGGAGTAAATAAATCCTATGGAAGGTTTGCGATCAGCTACCAAAACATCAACCACATCACACCTTTGAAATCCGATCGGACCTCCTCCTTTACGGTTTAAAAAATCCCTGACCTGGAGATACTTAAAAAAATGTTTCTGGCTGATTTCATATTCGTTTCTAATTTCTTGAAACGAGCTTATACCCTTGGGGGAGAAAAAGCAGCCCAACTTGTTTAGGCCTGTTTTCACCCAGCGTAAGATTTCTGGCAGGTACTTATTGTCGCTTACTTGGGTGTAGAAATGTACTCTACCCAAACCCATTAATTTTCGAACCATTGACCAAACTTTAAAAGTGTTTAATAAAATCTTAAAGCAGACTCTTTTGAAGTAATTGAGCTCAATTTGCCTCCATAAATTTCCCCACGCCCCTCCGCTGATCAATAACTCAAACGGCGAGGGGAAATACTCAACACCTATTTGTAAAGGGGGTTTCTCTTGCAGCAGGGGACCTAGATTCTGTAGCAAAGAAGCCCAGTAATATAATTTTAAATTTGGTAACCCCCACCCACCTCTATCTTTAGGAAGGGTCAAAAATTTTAAAGATCTCCTCGGTTTTGCATACGCCCAAACAAATCTGGAGATTAACTCATTGAGTTTTTTAAACCAGAGATTTCCTACCTCTAAGGGGATGGCGCGAAAAAAATAGAGGATTTTAGGGAACAGAATCATTTTAATGACATTACATCGACCAGTCAAGGACAGGTGTAGATTATTCAACCTGTATAAATCTTTCTTGGATTTTCCAATACAGGGTTCAAAGTTATCTTTAATATTACCGTCCAGATCGGCAGATATAGAGATTCTTAGATAAACTGCACTATCGACTACCCTAGGGTCTACCAGGGAGATCTTATTGTTAACCACAATAACAGTTTTACCCTTATTTAACAAGTAGCCCGAAAAACCCCGAACTCGCCAGCCTCTTTCCCAATCTCAACTAATGCTGTAGTTGGTTCAGGTGTAACTAGGGCTATATCATCAGCATATGCGAGAGTTTTTGTCCTCCAGCCATTAAAAACCAGAGGAGGGATGCCAACATTAAGCTCCAGTCTGCGTATAAATGGGTCTATGTAGAGGGCGAATGAGAGTGGGGAGCATGGACACCCCTGTCTAGCCCCCCTTGAGATCTTGAATGACTCAGAGAGTTCTCTTGCCACAAAGACCCTAGCCTCTAGTTTAAAATATAGAGCCTTAATAGCGAACCGGAACTCAGGTCCAATGTTAACCTTCTCTAGCACCTTCCACAGGTAGCTCCAGGAGACCCTATCGAAAGCCTTTTCCGCATCCAGCAGGATCAGGGCCATAGGGTATCCCGCCACCTGGACTGCGTCGAATAGGGTGATTACACGTCTGATGTGATCCGTGGTGCTTCTCCCGGGTATAAACCAGTGTTGCAATCCGGTTACAACTTTGCTGATCACAGGGGACAAACGAGATGCAAGAATCTTTGAATATATTTTAGAATCCCCATTGATCAGGGTGATAGGTCTATAAGACCCAAGCTCCGTAGCCACTTTATTTTTCTTTAAAAACACCACAATCTTTGCCTGCGACCATGAGGGTGGGGGATTATTTCCCTCAAAGATATAGATGAACAAGCTGGTTAGGCAATCCCTCAGTTCAGGCGCGTATACCCTATAGAAATCAGTTGGGATGCCATCGACCCTAGCAGCCTTCCCATTAGCCAGAGAAAAAATAGCCATGGAGATGTCTTCCCACAGGGGAATTCCCTCTAACCCTTGCTGATCTTCTTCACTAAATCTTGGAGAATGTATTGAATCAATATAATCGATTATGTCGGTGTCCTCCCCCTCACTGGTTTCCAAATACAATACCTGGTAAAATCTTTTAAATGCCATCCGTATTTCAGCTGGATCGGATATATTACCCTGTGCCGGATCCTGAATTTCCCTAACTTCGTTTTGTCCACCCTTCTGTTTCACCCTTATAGCGAGGGTACGACCGACTTGCTCACTACATTCGTAAGCTTGCTCCCTCCAGACTATGAATTTGTCTGCTACTTTTACAGTTGTAATCTCATTAATCGCCGATCTGGCAATTGTGACCCCCATCTGGGCCTCTTGGATATTCGTTCCGAGCTGTGTGTCAGTTATTAGCTTCCTCTCTTCCCGAGCCATTATGACATATAATTCTTGCATTCTACTTTTTTCCTTCTTCTCCCGGTTTAAAGTAAACTGGAGAGTTTCTCCCTAGATCCCGGCATTCAGTGTGTCCCAGACACTTTCCGGGGCAGCGCTGCCTAAGTTCTCTCTAAGAAATAGCAGAATCCATTTCCTCACATGGGAGATATACTCGCTATTAACCAGTAATGTGGGTTCAAAACTCCAATTATTACCCTTTTTTAAAGACCCCCTTTTTGATCACCAATACGAGAGGGTTGTGGTCAGACATGACCCGGGGAAAGATCTCAATTTCACACTCTTGAATAATAGAATGAGATACAAGGAGAAAGTCTAATCGCGCATGTGATTGATGAGGAAAGGAAAAAAAAGTATAACCCATTCCTGCAGGTCTCCTGATTTGCCAAATATCCATCAGGCTATGATCCTTGCAGAGACTTTTTCCAGACTGAAAAACCTTGGGTTTCCTGCCACAATATTTATAATGTTCCTCACACGACCAGCTAATGGGTAGATTAATATTAAAATCTCCACAGAGAACTATGGGAGTTGGCCAAGACACCAGTTAATTAGTTAACCAATTAAATATCCCCGCATCGGGTACGATTGGACCATATATCGAACACAAGGTAAATCTGCTAGTGGGTGAGCGGAATTCAGTGATGACCCATCTTCCAAGACTGTCAAAACGCGTTTGCCCAAAGAACTGTATAAAATTCCTTTTAGCTAAAATTGCCACCCCACAGGTCCGTGTACCTTGTCCGGACCGTGTCCGACCAATTTGAAACACAATGTATCCAATAAAGAAAGTCAAGCACCCTCAATATGGGTCTCTTGAAGACATAATATATATTCCGCTACGACTTTTAGTTCCAGAGCAACTTTTGCTCTCTTTTTTTTGTCGTTAAGCCCACAGATATTCGCCGAGGCAATTCTTAAATTACTCATCACGTCCCGTCATTAAATTCCTATTAACCACTACATAGCCCTCACCTTGCTGCTGACCACCCAATAGGTTCGATAAGATCAACCTTCCCTTAATTCCCCCTTCTATGAGTCTGTACCATTTGTCTCCTTGTGTAGCTTCCACCCAAACCCAACACCTGTGCCCCTCCTCTCCCATACCTCTCACCCCACATATGAGCAATCAGGCTGCGGACCTGAATGATGACACCTGTGGAGGCAAGCACCCCCCGGGCGCCCCCCAGCCAAGACCCCCCGCAAGAAAATCATAAAGCAAAATAAAGTGCCCCAAGTAAAACTAGTAGCTGGACTACAGCTGATGTAAACCGGGCTTGTGGCTCGCAAAAGAAAAAAAAGAGAACCTCCCAGCTGACTGAAAGCACATTACAAAATGCTATTTCCTTGATTTGTAGTCTAGCTAGGGGGATCAATTACCTCCTATGATTATGTTACCTATAATCTAGCTGTCGGCTCCCGCTAATTTCTTGAAGATAATCCTGGGCCGCTATCTCGGATGTGAAGCTGCGGGTATGCCCTTTGTATATTACTTTCAAACTGGCTGGATTTTGGAGGTAAACTTCAGCCCCAATCTGCTGGAATGGATTAAAAAGTTGCCGCATCCGCCAACGCCTCTCTACTGTGGCGTGTGCGAAATCCGGTCTAACAAAGAAGGAAACACCCCCGTATTCCTTCCTCGCATTGGGTCGAGCCTGTTCAAATATTTCTTGTCGCAACAGGAAGTTCCCGAAATAGACCAGAATGACCCTAGGTCTTTTCATTTCATTACGCTGAGTTTTCCTTAACATCAAGGGGAATCTGTGGGCTCGTTGGATTTCAGCCTCCCATCCCCACTTTGATTTTTCTGGGAAGGCGTCCCTTAATAAATTAATGATATAAGCTCTGGTATCGGAGCCTTCAGCTCCTTCGGGCACACCTAAAAGTTGTTACGCCTCTGTCTGTTCTCATGATCCTCGAGTGTCCAGAGGACATCAGTCAATGTTGCTTTGTCTGAGGATTCCTGTTGTTTCAGAACATTGACTTCTGTTTCCAGGGATTCGGTCCGTTCTTCCACCATCGTAATTCTACCAGCAATGTCTGAACATGTTTTATTGATCTTCTTGATTGTCCCGTGTAGTTTCTTTGTAGCTAGCCTGGCACGTCAATTGGAATTCCTGGCTTCTTCCTGCACCTGCTTAATTGTCTGGAGAATCACTGCCAATGATCCTGCGATGGAGACAGGTTGTGAGGATGTGCCCGCTGTTGAACCATTGAGTTCTGTTGGAGTTCCTCCAGGTTCCTCACCAGAGAGGGCCATCTGAGTAGCTGAATAGTCCCAGAGTAAATTTTCCATTGAGGTCTCTTTCCTGCTAGTGTTGGAGTCTTCGCAGCCTACTCCCCTTTTCCTCCTCTTCTTCTTTTCCCCCGCTCGCTCTTAGCAGATGCTTTATGTTGGGTTAACCCCAACCTATAACCCCAACCTATATTAGAAGAAGGATCCCTCATGGGCCTTAGGAAGAAAAGCACCTTTGTGGCACCTACTAGCCATAAAATCTTAGATTCCTATGAAGCTATAGTGCTTAAAGAACTGAAAGAGATGTTCAAGAAACCTTACCCCAAGGGAACTAACCTTACCAAAAAGGAGAGACAAGCGATTAACCAAGTGGCAAACAATCCCAAAATCACATGCTGCCATGCAGATAAAGGGGGAGCATTGGTTATTTTGAACACTGATATCTACACGCAGAGCGTTAACGATCATGTATAAGACGACACAACTTACATGATACAGACACAGAATCCTACTGAAGAATTCCTAAAAATACTGAAGACAATCTCAGACAAAGCATGCACCATGGGCACCATCACCGAAAACGATAAGATGTATCTTATACAGGATCATCCCAAAAGCCCGCACCTTTACATGTTGCCTAGAGTGCACAAAAATATACTGAAACCACCATTTCGGCCAATTGTATCCACGAGGGTTTCCATCCACAAACCAACAGGTAGATACCTAGATCGACATTTACAACCCATCGTGCAAAAAATGTCTACGTACCTAAGAGATACCACTGTCTTTCTCAATAAAATCAGCAACATTGAATTCGAGGAAGACAGTATGCTAACCCTATGTACCATTGATGTATGCTCTCTGTACACTTCTATCCCCCACAACCAGGGAATAGATGCTGTTGAATCATTTCTATTAAATCATGAAATTGACGAGGATTTGAAAGTATTCGTGCTGGAATTACTACACTTCTCACTTTTCCACAGCTACTTCAGCTGGAAAGACGAATACTACTTGCAACTGTCAGGTACATCAATGGGCAATTGTGCAGCACCCTGTTACGCGAACCTCTTCATGCACAGGTTCGAAATCGATAACATCTTATTTAACCCGGATTGGTCCCAGAATCTGTTGGCATACTGGAGGTATATCGATTATATATTTCTTATATGGAAGGGACAAACATCTGAACTTGATAAGGCCATTGACCAACTTAACACAATAAATGGACATATTAAATTCACGAACACCATGAGCAATGACACCATCACATTTCTAGATGCATCCATCATGAGACAGGGCAAAAAACTTGAAACTGATGTATTCACAAAAACTACTGACGGAAACAATTTACTTCATTTTAACAGCTGTCATCAAATTGCTCTCAAAAAGCATTTGCCCTACTCACAGCTGTTGAGGGTTAAGAGGATCTCATCTAAGAATGATTACTATGAAACCAACACCAGGAAGATGATAGAAAAATTCAGAGAGAAGAAATATCCCATGAACGTCATTGAGAAAGCAGTTCAAAGAGCCGGAAAAAAAGGAAGAGATCAACTACTAACAACGCAAAAAACAGGAAAAACGACAAAAAGATCGTTTTTTGTATCGGAATACTCCACCCGAAGTTATCAAATCAAGAATATCTTGTTGAAACATTGGTCTATGATTCAAAATGAGATAGACTTCAAGGGAATCTTTGAAAACCCCCACTTTTTTCTTACCAGCGTACAAGAAACGTATAAGAATGTTTGAATAAACCTTCTTCACCCAATACCAAGATTCACAAAGGTACCACCCCGTGCTTTAATTGTGGGCACTGCAACAACCTAATTAAAGGAAACACCATGGCACATCCAACTAAAGGGACACCCATAAAACTGTATACTACAGCTACCTGTGATTCAAGAAATGTAGTATATTTACTTAAATGTCCATGCAGACTTATTTATGTGGGTAAAACCGAACGGAAAATTAAGATTCGGCTAACCGAACACAAAAGAAACATCCGCAATCCCAAAGAAAAATTACCAGTTGCGATGCATTTTACCACAAACAAACACAATGTTAGCCAATTGAGATTTTTAGTGTTGGAAGTGGTGCCAATCGTAGAAGGAAGTGACAACAGGAAGTGGCTGTTGCAACGAGAACTGTTTTGGATGAACAAACTAGATGCATGCAACCCCAAAGGATTGAACGAATGGTCAGATTTTATTTGTTACTTATGGACGGATTAGCGCTTTCATAATCAGACACTGCATTATGGAAGAAGATTGGCTACAAAACCACTACGCTAATAACGAAAGTTATATATAATGAAGGACATGCTGTACTGGGGTGTATAGTTTACAGAAACATACTATGAGGCATTTTATGTTTGCACTTCCACATTCTACAGGACCTCTGTTACTTTTTCGCCTACCCGGTTTACCATTTACTTGTACGTTTTTCACTTACACATATTGAGACAATGTGACAGTGTAAGTTTACACTTTCAACTTCTATAGGACTATAATTACTGATGCTATCCTTATTTTTTTGCCTACCTGGTTCACCATGTACCAATTTGTTTTTTATTTACACACATTGCGACTAGTTGGGCTATTCCTTCTCATTTCTACACTCCAAGATGGCGATGGCCATAATTTATAAATCATTCGAGAGTACACAGCACTATTATCATATGGCACATCGAAAGGCATAATGCGACATGTTATGTTTATATTTGTTACAGGACTTCTGTTATTAGTTTCATTCTCCCTCTGTAACCACCGAGGTTAGAATGCACCAGTTTGTTTTCCTCTTGAAACTTTGGCATTAGTTTGGGTATTCCTTCGTTTTTCCACTCTCCAAGATGGCGACCACCATTTTGAACAATCATTTTCCTGCACTCCTTTTTCTCTTTCGGGGCTTTAATTTACACACGCGTAACACTTGCGTTTCATTCTGCTACCAGTTGACAGACAGACTTGCAAGCGACGGCACGGGTCTACCTGGCCCATTCTTTAAGGGAGGGCTCCCCAGGGGGGCTAAATTGACAGTTTAACCGTACATTTTGAATGTTTGGTTTTTAAACGACACGCAAACAGCGTCAGCTTCACTATTCTATGCGGGCATATTTTACGTATGATGACAGCGTTGTCACCCCGGGGTGTTATAATTGAGTACATATCCGGGCACTCGATAATTTTTCTCACGGCACGTATACAGTTTTTTTTCTCACTATACTATAAAGCTGTATAAGAGGGCTACTTCTTATCACGTTACTTGACTAACATCCGAGTACAAGCTTAGGGAATTAGTACGTAGATGTTTGACATTTTACCGCATAATACACGCACGATTCGTCATTTTAACACACTGGCATATGAAGTTGTGGTGACTTTTTCTATACTGATAGTGTTGCACCTTACTTCAGTATTTCAATGCTGAGGACTGGGACTCTTCTTAACAGCATCCAGTATTACTAGTTTTAATGTTGTAACCGGATCCTCCTCTATAACGCATGTTATATGCATGATCTATATTTCACACACACTGATCATCGTGAAAGGCTTGGGCACTGTCTTCCGACGGAGACAACTTTCAATCTTGATCTTTCGACGTGGAGGGTGTATCCCCTTTTTTTCATAGATTCGAGACTCACGTCATCACAGTCAGGACTATTGCATAGTTCCACTTTTTCACAAGCCTTTATGGTTGTGGCCTAAACGCCTTTTGAGTTATTGAATTTTGCAATTTTTGATCATTGTTTCAGAACAATTCCCCTGATGAAGGGCACCGTCCCGAAATGCATTGGGAATTTACACAAAGTGAATTACAAAGGAAGTCATAAAGAATGATTCACCAAGAAGACTGGTGTTGTCTATGGATGAAAAAACACATGAGTGTGATGTAACATGATGTTTTCAACAAAATAAAATCAAGGATATAATTGTCTACAATCCATTCGAATTCCATTACTTTGATTAAACCAAATAAGGATCTTCACCCTACGGAGTGCACAGTGGGGACGTTGTTTACGGTTAGATAACGCAACTTTGTACTTCCACCCATATATATGCACATCCCTAATATACAAATGGTTGGCCCTGAATGTATGCATCAGAGGCCTTACCTTTGCTACAACTTGTCACAGCTGATATAGATGAAGGCCGGAATCAGAAATGTGCAATTTTTGGCACCCCTATGATTTCTCCAGTCCACGGATTAATGCTTATTCTTAGTTTGTTCTCCTCTCACCTGTCTCGCATTGTTAAATAGCTATGTTATTACCAAGTGACATAGTACGTTAATCTTCACTCTCTTTAAGTCTGGTTTTGGCCCAGCAGATTCTACAGAGATGGGTATTTACCAGAGTCAAAACAGTCTTACTCGATCTTGTCACACTGAACACGCTTCGATCCTTTTTATTCATAGGCTATCTTGTATTTTGGCCACAGTAGATCAAGTTTCCATCTTGTTACCCTTGCATCCTTTTGATTTTCTGGGTCCGCTCCATAAAGGTTTCAGTCATATCTATGTACGCAATCCTCCAGCACTTTGTGGAACCTGTACCTCCAAACCATCCAAGGAAGACCTCCTGCAGAAATCAACTTCTGCCCTTTCTCTTCTCTCTGAACATATCCTCGGGTGGTGATCTAAGCCTTTGAATTCCACTACCATCTATTTTCTGATGTCTCTCCTCATGTTGTCTGTGCCACACTCGCCTCTGTTCTTTACATCTCTTTGCGCCTCTTCAATAGAATACCCTCCCTCGTCCTTTCCATCGATTTCCCATTCTCTCTTTTTTTCGAGATACTTCAAACTCATTTATGCCCCTCTTAATAATGACTTCTCTTTACATGTCCCTGTCTAAAAGAGTGCCAAATTCTGTTGCTTATTTTATTCTTTTTTAGGCAAATTATTAATTTACTTCTACACATTGCAAGTACTGGTGTTCTAAATGTAAGGATCCCTCGAGCTGAGGGATGTGTCCCAAGGGTCGGGTGCACCTACTTCCACTGCACTTATCTCTGCAAATTGTTGCCTCCTCACGGTGGAAGGAGGAGAAGGGAGTAGTCGCTGTCAAATGCCCCTTGTGCTCTTGACTGTGGTACTGTCTTCAGCATCTCAGACCCAAGGGATGCAGGGTGAAATGCTGCCCTGATTTCTCAGGAGAGGGACAGTCTTTGAAGTCCACTGCACGCAGACAAAATCCCACAAAATTTGCGGGAGGCACAAGAGTTGGCAGCCATTTTGGGTGGGGCTGGACTATAGAGGCAAGCCCTTTCCTATGCTAACCACCAGTCAATGAAGATCTTCTCATTGGTAGCAGTTTTTACCAGTTGCGCCTGCAGAAACTTTGGACAACTAATGCATTGGCCAGGGATAAATTTACACACAGCAGAGGATAGGGGCAGCCTTCAGCACAGGTCTGATGGTAGAGGCCTCGCCCCTCTCTGTCCCATCTTGGGCCCTCACAACAAGTATGAAAAAAGTGAATTTCTTGTTTACGGGGAAGGAAAAATTGGTTGCAAGTTCATTTTATGCACATGGGTCTTAATGTGAGTACGGGTGTGTGTGTGTGTGGTTGTGTGTGTGTGGGGGTGTGTTTGTGTGCAATTTCGGAAAAACCACGGCCAACCACCTCATTGGGGGGGGGGGATGTTAATGGGAATTCAGACCCAAACCAGACCCAGGATTTCAGGTAAAAAAGACTCTGACTTGAGTGCCATTCTGGACATTGGATATTGGACATAAAACGGAACTTCTGGCATGTACAGTGCCATATGAGGGTCTGATTTAAGTACCGTTCATGGATTCTGTGGATTAAGACTGGAGGCACAAAGCCTTGGAGACACAGACTTTGCCTTCAACTTGTTGAAACATTGAAAAGGTTGTAATAAGGTGATTGTAGAGGTGACTGCTGAAAGGAGCTTTTGTGTACTGGAATTAAGGTTCCATGTAATGCACCTAGTCAGTAGAGCTGCAAACAATTGTGGTTTGCATTTTACAGGCCTCAGCTTTTCTTGTTCTTCTCACACCTCTTCATCCTTCCCATTCCCTTCTAATGACGCTATGATCCCAGGTTTGTGGAGAGTAAGTGGGTGTTCTTCGAGCTTCTCAATTTATCACTTGTCTGCAAGGAAGAAGGGAGGAGTTTAGCTCATAATCTGTGGCTTAGACCATATATGTGTCTGTGTTAGCGCAGCATGTGAGTAATTGGCCTTCTGTTCGACCGGATCTACTCTCAGGTGTCCCTATCCTAACCTCCTCCCCCGGATCTTGTTCTGTTTGCCATTTGACATAGTCTTGTGGCTACCACCGCAAGGCTAGGGCGGCAAGAGGTACCTTTCTGCTTCCGCATGAGTATCTGAGTCTTGACTGATAAAGATGCTACAGAAATAAAATACTAATAATGATAACAGTTTTGTGCACTACCATAGATGTATGTGATTATATTTCCACCCAAATATTAGTAATGGAGGTAATGTAAGCATAGTATTTCTGGGGATAGGCCCTTGTGCCTTCCTCTGGAATTTGCTTCATGCACTCATATGGGAAGAGAGAGAGGACACTGCTCATCTCAACGGGTTCCTGGAACCTATGAATAACTATGTAAGAGGCACAATCCTGATACTTAACTATCTAAGGAGGACCACAGAGTGCAGCACACCTGCACTCCAACAACATGCTCAATACATGTTTGAATGCCACGACCTGTGTTGAGTAGGTTGCTCACAAAATGTACTGCCTACAAATGCAGTGTGCAAAAGTGGTATGGATTGCACACTATGGGGGATATTCTCAACAATCGGCGAAAACTATCGCTAACCTCAGTTAGCGTACGTTTTCTTATCACTGTGTACCGCGTGAAATTATCACAGTGTTAGCGGCGTATTCACAACACGCCGCTAACAGGCGATAGTTTCAGGGAACGGCGGTGAAAACTGCTGCTAATATCAGCGCGAAGGCGATAGGAAATCCGGCGTTAGCGGGCAAAAACTACTGATAGGCCCATTAGCGGCAAAAAAACTCACGTTAGCCAGCCCAACGTGAGATTTTTTTGTCTCTAATGCAAAAAATAGCCTATCAGTCAACATCCAATAGAAAATGGGTATAAAAACCAGAAAAATGCAGAATGGAGCAGCCTGGGCCAAGTGCAGCACACATCAACAACCCCTGCAAGCCACCCAACATCCAGGATGACCAGGAAGAGAGCCTGGATGCCTCGCTGGACCTGCGTCTGGAGCCTGGATGGCTCGCTGGACCTGCGTCTGGAGCCTGGATGGCTCGCTGGACCTGCGTCTGGAGCCTGGATGCCTCGCTGGGCCTGCGTCTGGAGCCTGGATGCCTCGCTGGACCTGCGTCTGGAGCCTGGATGCCTCGCAGGACCTGCGTCTGGAGCTTGGATGCCTCGCTGGACCTGCGTCTGGAGCCTGGATGCCTCGCTGGACCTGTGTCTGGACCCTGGAGTGGGATGCGGAGGAGCTGTGGAGTCGATGAGCCGTGGCGGTAGACATTGAGGCGCGACGAACGCCCGTACCTGGTGGTGAAGTCTGGCAGGTCAAATGGAGACACGTTGCTGACCTGTGTGAGAAGACCGCCTTATGCACCTTGGAGCTGTTAATAGTAGAGGCGCTCCTGCGCCCCAACGTAGGGAGGTCTGCATTGCATACTACGATCCACCAGTACACCGCGGTGCACAGAGGGGATTACCAACGGTGGGTGCCGCCTCTGATGATGTTGGGCTGGCCGGACACTGTGGAGGGTGAGGCCCCTGAGCTGCGCCAAACTTGTGTGGCGGGAGCGCTGCAACTTCACACCTAAGGGGGCCCTGCTGCATCAACTGCATCGGGAGGTTCACCAGTGGACTTGGCGGCGACTGCTGTACCCAGGCTTGTGAAATCCCACCTGGCTGAGGCTCCTGCTGGCTGAGTCACAGATTTGGAGAGAGTGCAGCGGATTGCGCCACGGTGTCAATGTCCAGGTAAGGAGAAGGTGGGACGCGTAGCGCAGGACGCCGGGGAGTCGAGTCGCCCAGGCCTAGCACAGGTAGATGACACACCCCCAATGGTGGCTCATCCGCTATGGCGGAAGAGCGTCGACCCACTGCTTTCAAGCAGTACAGAGGAGGAACAATCATCACATGATGATAACTTACTGATGTAACCGTACTATTTTTCCTTTGCGGGTGGGAGGGTGGGTAGGACTGCTCCAAGCATTGGGCAAGGCATGGGCGGATTGGCATGCCCACTCAAGTGCGCAATGACTGTTTGGTCGGCCCACTCAGGCCGCCCAAAGCAGTCATGCGCACTTCCCTGTTCGTAATGCAGGCTGCATTACAGTCTGCATGGAGAACATGCCCACCCCTCCAGCCCCTGGCTGCATGCCTTGTCCCATTGCCAATTACCAATCCCACCACCGCATCGCAACGTTGTGATTGGCTCAGGGGAGGGAGCCTGGCTGCCTACTTCCTGTTCCTGGAAGCAGACGCAGGAGAGCAGGAGCAATGAAGACACAGGACCCGGCTTCGAGGTAAGACTTCCCTTATTAAAATATTTACAACACCCGCTCACACACACATCCCTGCATCCACGCCACATCCAGTGTTCTTTCCTGCGTTTACCACCTCACAGCTGTCCAGACCCCCCAGCACTTCTCAATGGCGGCCGCTGTGCGCCCATGCACAGCGGGCGTACCACTCGTGTGCCAAAGGCACATACGTGGTTGCGACACATGCCATAACATCGCATTCCATTCCAATGCATACTAATACTAGGCACATTGCAACAGTAGAGTAGGTGTTGCATAGCGGGAGACATTAATATCACTATTCCAACTTCACTGAGTTGAACCCCAAACTAACCTTTGCACCCCAAACCCAACGTGAACCCTGGAATTCCTTTTTGAGCCCCCATAACACACCCAAAAATCAAATTTGACCCAAATGCACATCCCAAATTCCATATTTTACCCTAAAACCCCCCCAAATTCCATATTGCACCCCAAAACACACCCCAAATTCCATATTTTACATCCGAAACCCATACCCACCCGAAAAACTTTAAATTACCCCATTACTGACCTCACAATGCGTTGTAATCAAATGCGATGTAAAGGGACCTGCGTTGTCGGAGTTGCGTTGTTGACGATGTACTGCCTGCGTTGGAATGGTCGTCTCCCGTGCCAAAGGCAACCCATAGGCCGGCTTTTCTCATATAATGCAGCCAAGCTATGGAACTCTCTCCCCATCCAGTTACGTAAAGAACATAATCACTTAGCATTCCGCAAAGCCTTAAAAACATGGCTCTTCCCCTAAATGACTTCCTGTTGGTTTCGTTTACCGCTTAGTGCTGGGATGCCTCCGGGTAACCAGGCGCTTTACAAACGCTGTTTCATTTCATTTCATAGGCTACGCCGTCTGCCCCTGGACGCGCTCTGCACCAAGGAGCCTTTCTCTTGGACACTCCACCGCTACAACGCCAGCAGACTCCTCGCCATCCACCCTGGACGCCACCTCGCCTGCCAGGACCAACCTCTGCTCCGGACCGGACATTGCCATCGCCATCACCATCACCATCACCGACGGCTGCAGTATCGCCCGCAAGGAGCACCCCGACCATCAAGCAGGAGGCATTGCCATCACCTACAGAAGCACACTCCGACTGATCACGCACTCTAATGACCCAAGGGTGACCATGGACCCCCTCAACTCACAGATCTGGACCAAGCCCAAGCGCATGCTCTGCGGCACCCTCATGTGCAGGCCCCCCGTTCTCCAATACCATTGTAGACCTCATTGTATCCCAGGGTCTCCCATCCACCGACGACATCCTACTCGGTGAACTCAAGTTCCACCTGGACAACCCCAGTGACCAGGACACCACCCCCTCTTGGGGAAGGTCCCCTACATCCGACGCAAGCAGCAAGTCACCTCAACAAGCCACATAGCAGCACACACGGTCGAGCACATCACCTCCGCCAGCGGGAACTTCAACTACAGCCACAACACCGGACTCTCCTGGTCGGACCATCATTGGTAACATCACGTCTTCACCTTGCCCACCGGATGCCACCGCCATCATCGCACCCCCTCGCAGCTGGATCAAGGCCACCGAAGAACGTCTCGTCAACTCCCTCCGAACCAACACTCCACCAATGCTTCCAAACGATGACACCGCAGCGCGCGACCACCACCGATGGATCTCCAACAGCGCCGACATTCGGGCACCCCTCATGAATGGCACTGCGTCAGTACCTTCCGCCTGCCTGATGGCAGGCGTGAGGGTGACGCAGTGCCACAGGGATAGGCTGGCCCCATGCATTGCTGGAGTTGCGTCATGGTTGTGACATGACTGCAGCAATGCGTGACCTTAGCGCAGACAGATACGTCAGGATTCCTGACGTATCTGTCATTACTTGCGTCATGGAGCGCTGTCCAGTGAATACAGCGCATCCATGCTGTCGCAAGAAGGGCGTAGTGAGAAGTGTTGTAACGCTGGGGACCAGGAATGCGCACTATCTTATTGATGGTGCGCATTCCTGCACTGTAGTTTTGTCGCAGGGCAGCGCTGCAACATTGCTTGCAGCGCTGTCCAGCACCAAAACCTGCTGAGATGTGGCCCCAAGTGTTATCCCCATTTTTAAGAGCAGCTATTTTCTGGTCTTAAGTTACTGGCTCTAACTCCAGTTAGAGCCAGTATTTTTGGTCTTCTGAAGTTCAAGGATCCCCTTGTGAATATGGAGTAGTTGTGTTTGCGTGCGTTTTTGCTCGGGAACGCCTCTCCTGCATATAATTATCGCTAACAGAAGTGGCGATCTTTAAAACGGACGCTTTCGCCTAAAAACTGTCACTAACAGCTGTTAGCGACAGCTTGGTAATAAAGCGATAAAATTATCGCCGCATTAGCGGCAGAAAAGTGCAGCTAACGCGGCGATAACTCCTTGAGAATATGCCCCTATGAGTTTATATAGGACCTGAGTCAAGCATCAGAGTTTAAAAGACACAACTGTTAGATTTTTAAGTGTGTACAACAATTGGAATGCAAACTTTAATATGACTAGGGGGTAAAAGGAGACAAAAAACTATGCATGGGCCCAACCTTTTATATGTGCAAAACATATAGGTTTTTCCACAGTTATTTGCTTTTGTTTAACATAATTTTAATGAAAGATTATCAATCTCAATCTGGTACATTACCTTCAAGGGATGTGAAAACAGTTCATTTTCTGTCTGTCTATTCAGACGTTTGCCACACTAAAAACACATGAGAAAAAGTTGGTTGTTATCATTGTACCAATTTCACAGTGGTAATTTGCGACAAGCACTTTTCACAATATGCAAAATGCTGTTCTGTTCAGTGGTTCACTCTTAGGCGCTAACTAGAAAGTATGTTATTGTTTCATCTTTACAGATATATCTGTGAAACCCAAAGGGAGCACAAATCAACAATTAATTTATTACATAGAATGCTCATCATTGAGGAACACCTGATTCGCAGACAAGTGACATGCGAGGGAGAGGTAGTGGTGTTACCTGGCCCCTCTGCAGCACCACAATAAGGGTGGAATGCCCATGAGGAAATTGTGGCGGGTCCACACCTAGTTTTAACCTGTCAATACAAGGGTCTGAAAATCGGCAGGTTTGCATCTGCCATGCATAACCAGGCACTTAGAGTGAAAAGAAAAACATACAATCTGCTCTATCTCTGAACAGTTGGCCCATCAGATCTGTGCAGCTTGTGCTCTTTGGAGCTCTGATGCATAGCACCATACTAGAGAAGCGCAGCCTCAAATCATAGCCTTAAGGGACAGAGCACTGAACGAAAGCACTCCAAACCTAATGGAAAGCTCTGATTCAGTGTGATTAACAGAGCAGGGATTGTAATGCAGCCAATCACCATGTAGCTGGAGTCAAATTTCTTAAGTGCCGCTTCAGAACCTACATTTTTTTTAAACAAATATATGCAAAAATTGTGCTGTAATGTGCACTATCTGGCCTCATTTTTAACACATTTCCTGGTGAGAGAAAGTTTCTAAATCCCCTGGTGTAATTAAGGGTAGGCTTTTACGTTCCACCACTTTGAAATATCACTAGCCGTGACTGACCATCTCTAACATCGATATCAGTTCTTCAAAATGGCAGGTGTCATAGAACTGGCATCCCTCACATTTTTGTTTTAGAGTTTTATATAGCGCGAACTAGACGCGAGACATCGGGTATCAGAGCGCTTTACATGAGCACCAGTTTTGTTACAGAAGGACACATTCATATTTTTGTTAGGCACGGGGAGATTAAGGGGCATATTAGCAAGACCCACGTTAAAATTATCGCCGTTTTAGCGGCAGGAAACTGCCGCTAAAACGGCGATAATGGGCTTGCTAATATGCGTTATAGAATTCAATAGAAGCCCAGGTTAGATGTCCTGCACATCTAACCTGGGCTTCTATTGGAATTCTATAACGCATATTAGCAAGCTCATTATCGCCGCTTTAGCGGCAGTTTCCTGCCGCTAAAACGTCGATAATTTTAACGTGGGTCTTGCTAATATGCCCCTAAGTGATTTGCCCAGAATCACAGGATGTTGAGCGTTGTTGCCGAGACTCGAACCCGGTTCCCTAGCTTCGAGGTCGACCGCTCTAGCCGTAAGGCCACATCCTCTCCCCTTATGAAGGGATGAACTGTTAATAAAGCAGAGGGAAAGGCTATAAATGAAAACTATAGAAGCTAAACTGTTTTTTATCATTCTGTTGACTTTTGGTTCTGGACACTGCATTTCTACAGTGATCAGAGTCAACAGGTGTAAGCAGTGGTAACAAAAAGCAAGCAATGTAGCAAGTACGACCCCCTGGCTACCACTAATTAAATCCATGACCACTACAGAAATTTGTAACATAACTACACATCTTACAAGTGAAAGCGCAGCTGCACAATGTTCTGGCATATAACTACCTATCACTATTTTATATCATATACCATAAGACCTAATCTAGCATTAGGCACACATATACCTGACACGCACCTATGAGGAGCAACTGCAAGATGCTTTGCATAAAATATATGTGATGTCTTAACTGGAGACATGAATGACACCCACATCTACATATGGTTCAAATGACAAGCTTGCGCATGTGTCTCAAGTGTGATATACATAGCATCAATGCCCAGTTGTTACTTGACTGTTGGTATGTGAATGCCTCCTACTTGGAGTACAGGCATGTACCCCTGCTATGAGTGACTTGACTGCATGTGAAACTGGCAACCTTACTTTTTTTTGGCCCGCTAATCTATTTTGTGCGCTAGGCCTAGGCCGGTCCATGGTAGAGTCAAAGTCTAGAACCTGTTCGGTGACCTTGATAGGGGAGAGAAGCACCAATAATGCTTTTTTGTGATGACAAAAAACTGTGGTGGTTTATCACCTTGTCTTCTTATTCCAGACTTTAGTCTTTACCTACACCCTTCCATAATGCTATGAAGTACCTTCTAGGCAACATGTACCCACTTTACAAAGCTCCTTAAGTAAAGAAGTAAATAATCATCCATCTGATGGTCATAGTTGATCATGCTTCTCCTGAATTGGAATCCTAGACAACGTAGGGAAAATGAAACTGGGCTCAATAAATCTTTAAAAAGGTACTGCTTTGGGATAAGGAAAATATATATATATATATATATATATATTTAATTATCTCCACGGAAATCCAAGTCTGTTTTCTGAATTAATAGGTGCCAATGATCTCCTTCGATATAGGATATCTTTAGTTGTGGCTTCATAATCAATTCTTTAGCCAGATGCAATAAATTATGCTTTTCAGAGAGTAAAGCCATCAAGATCTCAGGGATTTGGAAATATGTAAAATGTAATCATAAGCCTAGTGTCAAGTTGGGACACTTTAAACAAACATCTGCAGAGTGGAGGGCATAGGCAGCTACGGGGCAAGAAGGCCACTCCGTCATTTTCTCCGCTGACGAAGGAGTCTCACTGAGCCCCCTAAAGATATGGCGACCAGCTTTACTTATTGGATTTCTGAACTGGGGTGTCACTCACAGCAATTAGCATCCTTATAGTGGACAGGAACAAATGGACGCCTACCTACAGAAGACTTTGTCATATCAAACCCCTGCCCACGCCATTAAATAACAGCCTCTCTGTAGGTGAATAATAGTGTGGCATGGCAGGAAATATACATAAAATACATGTGTTTGGCCTAGTTTAACTTTCCCTCACTTCTGGAAAGACTCTCCTAGCCAGCCAAGGTCAGGTAAGTGCTATATAAAACAGTGAAATAAATATTTAAATTGGTTAACAATACATTAAGAGTGATAAAAGCATAAAAACGGATCTGAAAGACATTCTAAAGGTTTTTAAAGAATGCTATCAGTCAGTATACCGACAGGAGGGAAAGTGGATCAATCATTAATTCAAGTCTCTTTACAGCAGTTAAGTGTGCTGCACATAAACAGTTGAACAAATTGGAGGTTTCACTAGAGATGAAAAAAGTACTGGAGGTAATTTGGAACTTGCCAAATGGTAATGTGGCAGTGGAGGATTCTCTTCTGCTAGAATTCGATAACATTTAACCAGTGGATTGCCCCAACTCAAAAGGGATCTTTAAGAGCAATAATGGTGGAACACCCCAATTACAGAGAATTAGTATAAGAAATTGGGTTGTTGGTTGAATGGAGTGTGAGCCCTGATCAGGCAGCTACCACAATCCTTGTCAGGGTAAAGCACCATCAAACCTCAAATTAACTTGTGCTCAACGCCCTGGTAGCTTGGCAGAGAGCAGTCAGGCTTAACTTAAAGGCAATATGTAAAGTATTTGTGCAGCACTTCAAACAGTAATATAGTGAAAAAACACCAAAAAGGAGCCCACAACAGATTTAAAAAAAATGAAGTCGTTTTTAATAAATAAAATAAGACCGGAATGACAAAAATCCAATAGTAGAACCAGAGATATTGAATTTTAAACATTGAAAGAAAATAGTGCCAAAAGGTGTATTGCGCCAACTGTGGTTATCTGGTCGCACCGGACCGGGACAAAGTCACAAGTTCAGGCTGACCACGATGAACCCAGTTAGGCTTGCGGAGCAAAAGTACCTTCAATCCTGGTTTGCGGAGCGTTGCGTGGATCTACATTGAAGATGCGTCACACATCCAAGGCGATGCATCAGTTCAGAGATGCGGTGAGGCTGCGGTGCGAGGTCCTGTTGCGTCGACGTCGGTATCCTCCTGACTAGCCTAAAGATTACTTTCCGCCTTATTCCAGAAGCAGTGCATCTGGTTGCGGATTGCCAGCATGTAGCTGACCACATCCTGAGGAGGTTTCCTGGGAGCTTGCTCTCTCCCCTCTCTCACAAGGCTAAGAGGTCCCCTGACAGGGTGGGCATAGAGGAGTTTGAAGGGGCTAAACCCTACTACCTTCTGTGGCACCTCCCTGTAGGCAGTGAGAAGGCATGGAATGACGTCGCTCCATCTACACCTCATGGGCTCAGGTAGGTCTATTATCATACCTTTCAAGGTCTTGTTGAATCTCTCCACAATACCATTGGTTTTTGGTGTGATAGGGTTTGGAGAACTTATAAATTACTCCATACTCATCTCACAAAATTTCCATCAGGGGCCTGGCCACCACAGGTGCAGTCACCGACCTCAGAGGGATGGCCTCTGGGTAGCAAGTGGAGTGGTTCACCAGGACCAGGATGAACCTGCTGCCTAAGGCTGTCTTGCGGTCCAAGGGTCCAACAATGTCGATGGCTACCCTTTCGAAGGGAGTGCCAATGACAAGTAATGTGGTCAGGGGAGCCTTGAGCTTTTTTCCTGACTTTCCACTGACCTGGCAGGTGGGACAGGACGTACAGAATGCATCTGAGGCCATCTTCATCTAGGGCTAATAGTAGTGGGCAACAAGCCTGGCAAAGGTCTTGTCTTGCTCCAGATGTCCTGTCAGGGGTATGTCATGCACCAAACCCAGTTTCAAGGTCTTATAACATTGGAGGACCACCAGCACATGGACGGCCCCAGATCCAGTAGCCTTAGGTTCGCTATATGGGAGTATAGGCTGGGCCTCAGCTTGCTGCCTCAAGCCCTCTGAATAGGGCACTCTTTCTGCGCATTCCAGAATTTCCGCCTGGTGGGCCTAAACTCTACTTGCCAACCAGCAAGCTCAGGCAGGTCACCCAGGGTGGCAATGTCCTCCCCGGTTGGCTCAGGGGCATCCTTCTCAGGTTTCCCCCAACAACCTCGATCATAGGAACTTCAGGAGCTGGTTTCCCACACCCCTTGCCCCTCTCCTTTTTGGCAGCTCTCTGGGCCATTGTTCCAGGCTCTAGATGCCCTTAACTATCTTCCCGGGAAGCCATGGACCGTGGTGTGGTCATCAAGACCTATTCAGGTAATCACAGCATCTCCAAGTCTGGCCTGAGCTCTATCTTCCTCCAGATAGTGTGCTCAAGGTCGCTGCCCAACAGACAATCTACACACATGGCAGGGCTCACAGCTACTTTTAGATAACCTGAACCCCCCCCACTCAAAAGGAACCACAGCCTACCAGTAGGTGGCTCTCATGATTGTCAGCGACTATGACTTGGTGGAATGTGTTAGGGAGGACCTGCTCCGAGGACACCAGCCGACACTTCACAGTAGCCATGCTCGTTCCTGTGTTTCTCAGAGCCTCCACCCATTGCCCATTGATGGCGACCCACTAGTTGTAATTAGAATTATTTGCAGGCATATGGGATTTTGGCATCATCTCCTTATCACCTGGGGAAAATAGGGTCACCTCTGTCTGCTCCCCATAGCTAAATGGGACTACCTCCTTCCCAAACGCTATAATCGCCAACCTAGGTGTCTGCCAACCAGTGTGGGCTGTGCCCTCTTGGGACATTTGGAGTTGTCCATGGAGTGTCCATACTTGTAGCACTCAGTGCACTGGAGTACAAACCTCCCTGTCTGCATGTCAAAGAACCCCCTTCTTCTTAGGCTCAGACTAGAACTGGTTACCACTACTCCCTTGGGAATTATTTTGGGGGCCTTTAGAGAACTCCTTATTTTTAATTTTTTCTCCCCCTTCTTTCTTCTGGTTGGACCCTTGACCACCGTTGTGGGAGCCCTCCCCCCTCCCCCCCGATACCTTTTTGGACACTCTGGTGCCGGCCCAGAGGTCCACCTCCTCAGCAGGCTTTCTGGGGGTCAGTCAGTTTGCTGTCAACTGGGTGCTGGTGCAGCTCTAGAAATCAAATACTGAGCATGTGCTCTCTCAAAATTAGATTGTACAGCCCATTGTAGTCATTAACATTGCTTCTCCACACCCAACCATTGATGGCCTTCATTAGAGAGTACCTGATTTGGTCCTGAACCTCTAAAGTAAGAAATATGTCCCGTCCTACTATAGGCATGTGTTTCCACAAACCACCCCCCCAGTGCTCTTCTGTGATCTTGTGAATCCCCAGGGCTATCTCATAGGCAAAAAACACTTGTCAATGTCATCTTGCACCACATAATTGGGCAACAAGTCCTTGGGGATGAGGACCTTTTTCTCTTACACCATCACTGCAGGACTTGAGATCCAGCTCTCTCAAACTCAGTTCATGGGCCACTAGTAACCTTTTCTCCTACAAGGCCATCTCAGCTTTAGCCTTCTTTTGTTCCGCCTCCAGTGCCAGTTTCTTCTCTTCCATCCTGAGCCTGGCGATTTCCAGCATGAAGTCTCTCTCCTCCCTCCTCTCCTCCAGTTCCTCTGGGGACAGGCAGCGGGAAGAGACACTGCTCCCTGCCCTGGCATGGAGATCCAAATTAGGGGTAAAATCATCCCCCTCAGTAGGCTGATGGCCCTCAGTAATAAGGCTGTCCATCTCCTCCTCTTCTTCCATTGCTGTAGCAAGTGACTGGTGGACTTACACCTATGCCCTCAGTGCCTTTTACAATTTCACCTTCCTGGTGGTGCTCTTGTTTGGAAGTCCCCTCTCTTTGTAGAATTCTTTGAGCTGGGACATGTAGGAAAGTGCCCTTTTTGTATGGTCACCCCCACACTTTTTGACCCAACAGTGATGGCTATGACTCTGAAAGTGCACTGGAGCCTGCTGCCCAGACCCCAATACCAGTGCTCTCTCCCTAAACAAGACGTAACCACATGGGTACTCCCAATGGGCAAGGACTTTAACCCCCTTAATAGTCCCTTGTAAAGTGGTACCAAGTGTACCCAGGGCAGAGGTGTTAAAGGGGTCACCAGGGCCTTTTGACTAATTGTGTTACCCTGAATGACCCAAGTAAACAGATGACTGAAGGCCTGCTATTGCAGACTGCAGGAACAGTGCATACTGCTCAACTTTACTTTTCTCTCACCATGAGTGGTAAGGTCAAAGCACTATCCTTAATGTATGTCAGACACCCCTTAGGTAGGCCTGCTAAGCCCAGGAGGCAGGGTGCATTATATTAAAGGTGTGGACATGTAAGTGCAATCTTTTATGTCCCAATAGTAGCCTTTTCCATTAAAGACTACTATAAGTGATCAGCGGTCAAAAGGATAACATGGGCTGGTACCCGAGTACCCTAGGTTGCCAGCTCCGTTATGGTACCACCGAATATGTTCATGTTTGGTATAAAACAATGTGCTTCCTCACCACAGACATGAATCCAATGTTGGGTTTGACGTCGCATGTACTCAGGTGGCTACCTTGGAGGCTGCCCACCTGGTTGCCCCAGCCTTTCCTGTGCTTTGGCTGGCAGCCTGCAGCTGCTATCACCAAGACAAGAATCTAACCTCCTGCCAGGCAGTGTGAACACTCCCAGGAGTCAGAAACAAAGGACTGCCTAGACAGGAGGTAACACCTCCCTCCTTGACAGGATAGCTAGGGAAGTGGCACACCAAGGCGGTGAGCTTTAAAGCATGCACCGCCTCTGATATGCACGAAGGCTGACTCTCAAAGTAGGAAGCTGCCCTCCCCCACCCCCAGGCACACCTGCACCCAGGCAGGTGGGAAAATTAATTAGTCAGGAGGCGTACACCACCAGAAGGCTAGCCACATTCCTAGGGTGGGCTACCTGATCTGTACAGCTGAGGAAGAATTCTGCCATTTTTAAAAGTGGCAGAATAGATGGTTCTGGGTAGAAAAGGTGACCCACACCCCCAGATGTGCTCACCTCAGGGGCGGATTACCTGCTGGGGCAAATAGCCCATTGGCCACTTGCACCCACACCCCTAATACCCCTAAATCTAGGATTTAAGGGACACCCCTAATACCAGAACCTCAGATCTGTGAAGGCTTGCAACCAAGGACAAAGAAGAGACCCGAGCTGGCAACTTCAGGATCTGCATAAAGTAAAGGTGCAGTAACCTGCACCTGAGGCAACCACCCTGCAACTGCATGACCGGGACTGGCCCCGGACCAAAGACCGACTCCCCTAGACAGAAGGAGCCCTTTGAGCGCCAATGTCAACTCCAGACTCCCTTAGACTAGTGGCACTAGTCGCCTGCAGGTAAAAACCGACTGCCGGAACCAAAGAATTGCTGGCCATTGGGCCCTCCGAGGGATCATCAAAAGGAGATGGTACAGTGCATTATGGGAAATGTAGTCCTGACCTCTAGCAAGTTTCAGGAGTCTACCATTTTTCCCCAGACTTCCGGATGTCGAAGTATCATTTTGCTGACCTTACAGCTACCAAGGCTTGTTGGTGACCAGTCCGGTTACCACCATTTTTACTTGACGCTGCATCAAGAAGGAACCACGCAGCACCTTTCCCCAACCACAGCAGTGGCCCCGTTGTCGAACTTTTGCATCCGTTTCCCCAGTACCATCTAAGTGGTAAACCCAGCTCTACTATGGCTCCCACGCCAGCACCAAGGACAGCCAGGGCAACTCTGCACCCGGGCCTCTGGCGCCAGGTAAAATTGAACTGACTGTTCTGGGTTGGTCCTGGGACCCACATCACCTAAAACCCCCATGGGTTCCACGTAATTCAACCTGCAAGTGACTGAGTGTCACTAGCGCTTTTTCCCAATTGCACTGATTTATTTTTGCTTCTAAAATCGATAACTCCGGTAATACTCATCGGATTGAATTCATTTTGGTATCTAAATTAATATAAAAGTCTGCTTTATTTATATAAATCGGTGTCGGAGTTCCTTTGATTCGTGTCAATTACTTATCGTCCATGTTGTTACTCTGAAAAGCTTAGCACATGTTCCTCTAGTAAAGCCTGACTGTTTGTTGCCAGACTACCAGGGCTAAGCTAAGGATTTATTATAATAATAATAATAAGTAATTTATAAAGCGCCTGGCTACACCCACTGGTGTGTCCCCGCGCTAAGAAGCAGTTTCGGCGAGAGTCAGATGGAGGACAGGACTATAACTGGTAAAGCCAGGTTTTCAGGCCTCTACGAAAGATGGACTCAGATTTTTCTGCGCGCAGCAGAGGTGGGAGTGTGTTCCAATTTTTGGCTGCCTTATAGCCGAATGAGCGTGCTCCCATCCTTGCCCTTTTAATCTTCGGTATTTTGAGCAGGTGAGCTCCTGTCGATCTTAGCTGCCGAATGGGGTTATAAGGGGTCAAGAGATCATGCAGGTAACTGGGGCCTTTCCCCTGTATACTCCGGTGACAGAAACACAAGGCTTTGAAAATAATTATTTTTCCAACTGGCAGCCAGTGAAGGGAGTCGAGGGCTTTCGTCGATGAGGCACGCCTAGGTAAATTGAGAACTAGGCGTGCCTTCGCATTCTGAATGCGTTGAAGGCATTGCAGGCTACATTTTGACGCTCCCAAGTATAGGACATTCCCATAGTCCAGCTGCGAGGTCACCAGGGTGTGGACTATAGTTTTCCTTGCCGATACGGGAAGAATGTCTAAGGTTTTCCTTAGCATTTTGAGGGTGCCAAAGCATCTCCCTGCCACCTTCCTAGTGTGGGACTCGAAGGATATTTTGGATTGAGCCACACTCCAAGATTCTTTACCTCTGTTTTAGGCGTGGGGACAGGCCCCAGCCTCTGGGGCCACCAGGCTGAGCACCAGATGGAGGGAGATTTCCCAATAACCATGACCTCCGTCTTACTACCATTCAGCTTTAGGCAGCTGTTCGACATCCATGAGGCCAGGTCATTGAGACAGGAGGAAAACTGCATTGCTGACTCACTAGAGTCTTGTGCTAGGGTCACTACAAGATGGGTGTACTCCGCATATGACACCATGGTGATCTTGTATTTATCCATAATATCTGCCAACGGGCCGATATAAAGATTAAAAAGAATGGGGCTCAAAATAGAGCCCTGTGGAACCCCTTGGAGGAGTGGCAAAGTTTTAGATCGGTAAGGGTGCTGCGCAACCTGGAAACTACGGTCCTGTAAGAAGGACCGCATCCACTTTAGTGCTACTCCATCCAATCCGCACACCCGGAAACGTTGAAGTAGAAGTTTGTGGGATACCATGTCGAAGGCGGCACTTAGGTCCAACAGGACCAGGGCAGCCGTCTGACCGGCGTCCACCCGTCTTCGTATAGACTCTGTTGCAAAAAGGAGTGCTGACTCAGTTGAAAATGAGGCTCTAAAACCTGATTGTGTAGGGTGTAGAAGATTGTGTAGATTGATGTGAGCCACTAATTGTTTATTCACAACCTTCTCTGTAATTTTAGAGATGTAGGGAAGCAGAGAGATGGGACGCAGATTTTCCAACAACTCGGGGTTAGCCGAGGGCTTTAGGACGATCGCGTGGTTCCACGACCTAGGGACCTCCCCACATTTAAAAGATGAGTCCATTAGTTGCTGCACAAAGGGTAGTATCAGTTCTATGCCCTCCCTTATTCTGCTAGGTGCAGTTGGATCGGTAGGGGAGCCGGATTTAATATTTAAGGCCACCTCCTTGAGCTCTGTCACTGGGGGGGATCGGAATTCCCGAAGAGGAGTAAACCCAGCTCAATAGGTCTTTCATGCTGTGCCTACGGTAGGGCCATTACGGGCTTCCTCAGGGAAGGTATTGTATATATTTGATATTTTCAGTAGGAAGAAACCGGCAATCTGATTGCACCGCTCCTCAGAGCTGGTAGGAGTGGTCAGTGTCCTCTCTAGAGATGAAATCTCTTTAAGAGTAGCATAAAGTTCCTTAGATTAATTTTCTGCCGTTTCTGTTTTCTCCTTATAGTACACTGTGCGCCTCTTTTTTAGCAGAGAATGGTACTTTTTTTGTGCTGTCTCATAAGCCTCCTTGGATTCTTTAGAGAAGACTGCCCTCCATTTACGCTCCAGGCGCTTACAGCCTTGTCTAGCGATTCTCAGCTCTTCATTATACCAGGGAGCTGATTTAGACCATCTCTTCGGAGTCTTTGTAGTCCAGGGTGCTACCTCATCAAGTGCTTCCGAGATCCACTTCTCTACTGAAGCGTTGGCCATATTAATGTTGTTACTTAGTAGAGGTGGATTTTTCTGTAGTGCGCAGGAAAAACTCTCACAATTAAACCTGGCCCATTTCCTATGTGGAAAAGCAGAGCCAGATATTTGCGTGGGTCGGGGTTTAATTAGAGGAATATGGAAGACTATAAGATGGTGGTCGGACCATGGGATGGGGGTCGGTGGTTCAACCACCAGCCCCGGATGATTCGAGAAGATGGGGCAAGCAAATGGCCCGCACGATGTGTTGGCGCCATAGACTTGAGTTCTAATTGTAAGGTAGCCAGTTCTTTGCGTAAGGCTTGAGCCTCGATCTTCAGGTGATCCTCCTTATGTAAATTTAAGTCACCCAGAACCATAAAGTTAGTGTACTGAAGGGCTAGTCGCGTGCCAATTCCGCAAGATTTGTCGTGAAGTCGGTAGGCAGCCCAGGTGGGCAATAAATTAGAAGGCAGCTCAAAATAGGGTCACTCGCCCTCTTCAGGGTGAAATGTGCTGCTTCGGCATTTTCTATTTGGACTTTATCCAAAGTGCAATTTATTGACAGGCGAAAAATGACGGCTATTCCACCTCCGCGCCTGAAAGGGCGGTCTTGTCTAAGTATACCATAGCCGTTGGGGAGTGCTTCTAATATGTCTGGGGCAGAGTCCTCACTCAGCCAGGTTTCAGTGAGAAACATGGCGTCAGGCTGGTTGTCTGTAAGGAAATCATAGATTTCGATTTTGTGCTTAGCAAGGGACCTGCAATTTACAAGAGCGAGCTTCATATTATCTTTCTGAAGTATTGGGTTCACTGGGTTAGATACAAAAGAGCAACTAGTACAGCGTAGGGTCTCCTCATTTACCCACAATGAGTGGTAGCATGAACCAGATAGAGGCCACTCCAGCGCCCTTAAGGCATTCCCTGAATATCGCAGGGGCTGGTCGGGCCTCAAATGGGCATAGTGGGTGGCCCCTGGCCCCGTCCGGATGCGGACGGGCGCAGACGGGCTTCCTTTTGCGTGCCTTTGGCGTGCCGGCGGCGCGCCCGCTGCGCGCGTCCGCTGCGTGGCCGGCCCTGCATGCTCCACTTATAGTGGACGACCGTCACCTCGTTACCCCGCCGGAAGAGAGGCTGTCCCGGAAGGGGGTGGGAGGAGCTACGTCCCTCCGCTCAATCGGAACTAATTGCCGTGGCGGACCGAGGAAATAGCTGGTGAAAAAGTGCAAGTGCAACGGCATGAGTGCATCAGACAGCTAAGTCTACAAGCACTGAAATCGTTAAAACTTTAAAATTAATAATGCACTGAAAACGTTAAAACTTTAAATCAATAATGCAGAGGTAGAAGTTTAAAAGTATAAACAGCGTAGGATTCACACAGCTGCTCACTGCGCTAACGCTGCTTCAGGATCTGCACGGCCGGCCCTGCATGCTCCACTTATAGTGGACGACTAGACCGTCACCTCGTTACCCCGCCAGAAGAGAGGCTGACTCGGAAGGGGGTGGGAGGAGCTACGTTCCTCCGCTCAATCGCCAATAATTGCTGTGGCGGACCGAGGACGTAGCAGGTGAAAAAATGCAAGTGCAACGGCGTGAATGCATCAGACAGGTAAGTCTACAAGCACTGAAATCGTTAAAACTTTAAAATTAATAATGCACTGAAAACGTTAAAACTTTAAATCAATAATGCAGAGGTAGAAGTTTAAAAGTATAAACAGCGTAGGATTCACACAGCTGCTCACCGCGCTTCAGATTATTGTGAATCCTAGGACCATATAGTGAGAATATTGCATAGTGAGACCTAACCAGCATCACCACATATTACTCCACTTTCCTACAGGCCACAGTGTAGGACTCCATGTATGCCAGCTCAAACTCCATGCTTGAAGAAGTGGGTTCAGGCACAACAGACAGAGAAAGAATTTTAGAAAATCAAAAAGACCAATTAGGGAAAATTTACTCAAACTGGTCTTAGATTATTTATGTGGGTGTTAGTGTAACACAAAATTACTGTATGGCACAGCACAAACACAAGTCCAATCCTCACCGCTGAACACCAGTGTAAGAAATTGAGTTGTTGGCTGACTGGGATGTGAGCCCAGATCAATCAGCAACCACAATCCTTATAAGGGTAAGGCACAAGAAAACCCCAAATTAACCTGTGCTAAACCCCTGGTAGCTTGGCACAGATCAGTTAGCCTTAACTTAGAGGCAATGTGTAAAGTATTTGTGCAGCACTTCAGACAGTAATATAGTGACAACACACAACCAAAAGAGCCCACAACAGAGTTAGAGAAACAGAGTAGTTTTTAATAAATAAAACAAGACCAGAAAGACAAAAATCCAATTAGTAGAAGTGGAGATATTGAATTTTAACATTTTTAAATAAACGTTTAGGCCAACAGTGATGGAGTGTGGGCCGACTGCAGGGTCCTTGTTAGGTCAGCTGAACAAAAGTACCTTCAATGCTGGTTTGTGCAGCATTGCGTATATCCACGTTGAACATACGTTGCACGCTGATGCGATACATAAGTTCCGAAATGCAGCAAGCCTACGGTGCAAGGTCCTGTTGCATTGACGCCGAGGATCCCGTTGACGGGGCTTGAGATTCGAAGTCAAGTGTCGGGATGTGCAGTCGGAATGATGTGTAAGTCCTGAAGATTTGCGAGGCTGTGATGCAGAGTCCGGCATCGTCAACGAGGCTGCCATCAATGAGAGATGCGAGGGCCTGCGCCGAGTGTGCATCACACAGTGGTGGCTCCAAAGGTGATGCTGGTTGTGGTAGCGATGCGAGTCCTTGCGACAGGTCCAATCCATGCAGTCGTGGTGATGCATTAGTTCTGCTAATGTTTGCGCCGCAGAGTAGATGTGTCAGTTTTGTTGGATCCACAGAGGCAAGCAAAGCACCTTAGGCCCACTTCCAAGGGTCTACGACTGGGGTGGCACCACTTGGCAGGGGAGCCTCACAGATGGCAGAGTCCAGGTGCTGATGCAAGGTTGTTGGAAGCCTGTTGTGTCCCTGAGGATTCAGATCAGGAGGCCAGCCAATATGCCCTTGGAGTCACTCTGGGTTCTGTGTTTAAGAAGTGCTGGTCCAGTCCTTCTCTCCCACTTGAGAGGGCAGCAGGCAGCAGGTCAGCACAGCAAAATAGGAGTCCAGCAGAGTTCAGTCCTGCAGAGTGGCAGTCCTTCAGCAGCACAGCAGTACTTTCTCCTGGCAGAGTGTCCACAGGTCCAGAGATGTACTGATGTGGTGATGTCTGAGGTTCATCTTTTATAACCTGGTGCACTGATTCTGGAAGGTAGGAGAAGCATCTAGACAGTGGTTTTGAAGTGCAATGAATTCCCTGCCTCCCCTGCCCTGGCTCCAAGCTGGCTGAAGTGACAACGCAGGGTCACTTGGCCCTTTTTCTGGAGGCAGGACACAGCCTATTCAGATGTAAGTGCGGCTGTGTCCAGTTCCTCCCTCCCATCCTGCCAGTGATGGCCTATGCAGTCACACCTAAGCTCCACTTGTGTGTGGCAGTCTAGGAGGAATACACAAACCCCCACTGCCAACTACACCCAGTGATGTGACCAGAGACAGGCTGCAGGCACCAAATGGCTAAGGCAAGAAAATGCCAACTTTCTAAAAGTTTAGCACCAAGGGGGGTTAGGCCCAAATGGACAGATACCAGGTAGGGCCATAATATATGTGAAAAAGAATTGGAACCTGGTTATCTTCAGTCTTTTATGCCGCCTACTTTCAGCAAACATCAAGGGATACAAATTCCATGTGATCTGGTTATTTATTAAACCTTTTTTTCTTTTTAGAAAACTTTTCTTATATTTATGTACATTCAAAAATGTATGAATAGGAACACTTCCTATTCATTTCAGAGAAAACATACTGAAATCAAAACAATTTACATATATTTGTAACATACAACATATACCTCAATGACACATAAATGAAGTCATCCACCAATAGAAATTCAACAATGGATAGACCTTTTTTCCTTTCACATTTCTTTTAAACTAGGAAAAGGACTATCAAACGCAGGGAACAACTTATGCAACCAGATGGGGATACTGCTTTCAATAACAATCCCTCAAACTATACATAAATATATTCATTAAAGTTCCTCGGCATTAAATGAAGTGCCGACGCGTTTCGAGACCCGGGAGACCTCCAGGGGCTCTCATCAGGGCTTCAGATTTATGAGCATTGGTGTAATCTAAAACAAATGAACACAAGACAAACGTGTCACTAATTTTACAGCTGATCTCATTCTCTCCGTGCTCTAGAGTCATTATGAAAGGAATATTACCTGATGGAAGAAATTTCCCCCATTAGGCTTGCTTGTATTTGTTGATTGACAGGAAGGATGTAGCTGTCCCTATTTGAATAAAAAACGAATTGTCAAATCCGTGTATGCATAATTGCGCAACACGCATCCAGATACAATCTGTGAAATGCCTACCTTGGCTTTAGGGCCGGTAAAGCTTACTGCTTTCTCCAGATTCTTTTTAGTCTGAACGCGGTGTTCAACCCAGTTTGTTCGAACTATCTAAAAACAGGAGATGAGCGTTACGCGGAGCACTTTTTTATTATTAAGAGATGCACTCTAAATATTTAGATGAAATAGTTGGCACGTACCTCCTAATCTGATTTTAAGCCGCACACAAACGTTGCAGCACGTTCTGAAATGAAAACGCGATAGAGTTACTAATCTATCGACTCGTGAGTCGGCAGCTTTTTTCGAAAGAATATGCATGCTAGCTATAGCTTCTACAACATACCTTGAACGGTACTTGTTCAAATTTTAACTGCAACTCGACGCCATCTCAATCTCTGGGAACATTACGCTTTTCTGAAAAACAAGCGCATCGCGGATTAGCATCAAAGCGTCCGCTTGTGGGGACGTTTATTTTGAATATCAAGGGAGCTTGCACGCTTACTTGTTTGTAATCGGGCTTTCCATGTCAGTAATCCTCAGTTTGTGCACCAGCAAGGGCATTTCCTGTGGGAGTCATTTAACTTTTTAACTAATCAGCAATGAATCATGGGACATGTAGTCCAGATGAGGCCTCCAATAGCGTGAGGGCTCATTTTTGACAAAATGTCAATCGGTACTGTGCATTCTGGATCTTGAAGTTGTTGGCTTACGAAATGGAACCGCAACTCACCTTCCACATGGGAAACAATCGCACTGTATAAGTTATAGGGAATTATATTAAACAGATACTCAAGCTTTTGATAACTCCGTCATTTCATTGAGTCCCGTAGAGGCACTATATTTCCCAAGGAAATTATTGCGTATGAACAAGTAATTATGTCATCTTTGAACCACCTAGAGAAAAGGAAAGCTTTCCTAAGAAGAAATAACTCTTTGAACCAACAAAAAGCGATCTGCGATTTAAAAATAGACGATTCAGTAGTTATAAAACAAGCTGATAAGGGGGGAGCCCTTGTCATCTGGCCCCGAGAAATGTATTTATCAGAGGGCAGAAATCAAGTCAGTAACCAAGAATGGTATCGCCAAGTTAAAGAAGATCCCACAAGATCTACACAGGAAATAATTGGGGAGATACTAAAAAGTGGATTTGAGGAGGGATTCCTGGGACCAAAGGAATTTGATTTCCTATTAAAGAAATATCCTAGGATCCCAGTAATCTACTTCCTGCCAAAGATTCATAAAAGACTTTATGATACACCCGGACGTCCCATCGTTTCGGGTTGCGACTCCCTTCTAGAACCAATATCCAAGTATGTGGATATTTTTCTAAAACCGTTCTTGACTGAGGTTCCCTCTTATTTAAGAGATACCACTGATTTTATCACCAAAGTGGAAGGACAAAAGTTTGATGATCTGGCACAATGGATGTTGTCATTTGACGTCACCTCGTTGTATACCCAGATACCTCAAGCTGAGGCCTTACAGGTGATTGAAATTTACCTAGAAAGTAGACCGAGGCCCCATAGAGTCACTACAGCATTCATTTTAAAACTGGCTGAGGTAGCCTTGAAAAAGAACTATTTTAAGTTTGAGGAGATGTTTTATATCCAGACCAAGGGGACCGCCATGGGTTGTCCCTTCGCCCCAGAAATGGCGGTCCTTTTCATGGCTAAATATGAAGAGAAGTTCATTTTTCAAAACAATCCTTTCAAAGATAACATCACACAGTGGCTTCGTTACATTGACGATGTTTGGTGTCTTTGGACAGGGACTGCAGAAGAGCTGGAGAAGTTTCATGGTTGGTAAAACACCAGACATGCCGATATTAAATTTAGTTTGAACAAAAGCAAAACTAACTTGACCTTTCTGGATGTAGAAGTGCTTCCGTATGAGAATGAGCTTACAATCTCATTATATCGTAAAGCAACAGACAAAAACATGATCTTACATCATAGTAGTTCACATCCGAGAAGTTTAAAAGATAACCTTCCGTATGGTCAGCTATTGCGGATCTGTAGGAACTGTTCTATGAAGAGAGACTTTGAACGACACGCAGCTGCCTTCTGGGAACAAATGCAAAAGAGGGGTTACCCCAAGAAAATGTTGAAACATGCAACAAAGAGAGCTTGGTACACACCTCGTGAGGTTTTACTGAAAAAGAAAGATAAACCCACTCTTGAACGATTGGTTTGCGTCTCTACGTTTGGACCAGATACCAATAAGTTTAGACAAATTGTTTTAAGCAATTGGCATTTGTTACAAAATTTACAGGGGCATATTTACAAGCCCCTTGCGCCACTTTTGCGCCGCCGTTGCGTCACGCATGTGACGCAGCGGCGACGCAAACCATGCGCCGCGTTGCGCTATATTTACAACGTGACGCATCTAGGGAGATGCGTCACGTAGTAAACCCCTGCGCCACATGAAACCTGCGTCAGGTTTCATGTGGGCGTACCGGCGCAGGGGGGGGCGTTCCGGCGCAGGAACGCCTCGGAAAAGTGACGTAGTGAAATCTACAAGATTTCACGCAGTCACTTTTCCAACGCTGGTGCGTCAAATCCTTACGCCTGCTTCAAGCAGGCGTAAGGATTGACGCACCATGTTAGGGATAGGGAAGGTTGGAACAGTGCTGGAGTTGCGTCGCGCTTGCGACACAACTTCAGCACTGCACCAACCTTCGCCGGCAGATGCGTCACGCATCTGCTTATCCTTGCGCCACGATGCGCCGCATTGTAAATGCGGCGCATCGGACGTGGCGCAAGGGTAAACTTGCGTGACGCATTTTCCCTGGCGCATCCCTGCTGATATGCAGGGATGCGCCAGGGAACGTAAATATGCCCCACAATGTCCTTTCCCACGGCCGTTTTTTGCTATGAAAAAGAATAGAAGCATCGGCCAAGAAATTGTTAGGGCAGATATATTTCAATCTCATCAGAAGGCAGATCTACGTACACAGTGGAAACTGAAACCTATAGAGGGCCACCACAAATGTGGGAATTGTGCAGCCTGTGATTCCACAATAGAAGGTACAGAGTTCATTCACCAAGCGATCAAATGGAGACATCCAGCATTTATAAACTGTAAGACAAAAAATGTTGTTTATGCTGTGGTGTGCCCTTGCATTAAGATCTATATAGGCAAATCTAACCAACAAATAAATCAGCGCATTACGCAGCACAGGTCCAGAATTAAAAAGAAAGTGCTATCTGCACCCTATGGTCGAGCCCTTTGTGGCGAATGGACACACAGAGAAAGATTTTAAGTGGACAGTGTTGGCGGTCTTGAACACTTCAAAACAAATGTTTGATATGGATGCAGCACTCTTGCAGAAAGAAGCTTATTTAATTTTAAAATTTAATAGTGCCTCCACGGGACTCAATGAAATGACGGAGTTATCAAAAGCTTGAGTATCTGTTTAATATAGTTCCCTATAACTTATACAGTGCGATTGTTTCCCATGTGGAAGGTGAGTTACGGTTCCATTTCGTACGCCAACAACTTCAAGATCCAGAATGCACAGTACCGATTGACATTTTGTCAAAAATTATCCCTCACGCTATTGGAGGCCTCATCTGGACTACATGTCCCATGATTCATTGCTGATTAGTTAAAAAGTTAAATGACTCCCACAGGAAATGCCCTTGCTGGTGCACAAACGGAGGATTACTGACATGGAAAGCCCAATTACAAAAAAGTAAGCGTGCAAGCTCCCTTGATATTCAAAATAAACGTCCCCACACACGGACGCTTTGATGCTAATCCGCGATGCGCTTGTTTTTCAGAACAGCGTAATGTTCCCAGAGATTGAGATGGTGTCGAGTTGCAGTTAAAATTTGAACAAGTACCGTTCAAGGTATGTTGTAGAAGCTATAGCTAGCATGCATATTCTTTCGAAAAAAGCTGCCGACTAACGAGTCGATAGATTAGTAACTCTATCGGGTTTTCATTTCAGAACGCGCTGTTTGTGTGCTGAGAACAAAAAACAAGGGAACCCTACTCACGGGGAGCCTGGGTAAGTAAGTTAATGGGGAAACATTGGCTCCTGTGGAATAATAATACAGTATTTCTAATGCAATTCTGCACAATGGCAATATACAGGGTTAGTAGGATGTCAAAAAGAAAGCTGGCCACTGACACTGAGGGTATAGTCAATGTGAAAATTTCTTTTCGTTTATATAATAAATAAATGAAATAAACAATATATACATAGGGCTTGAGAATCACAATATGATTATACAACAAACAATGATTACAAATAGTGAACGGTGTCCCAGTGAAAAAAACATTGGAACCTAAACTAATAGTGACATAATACGTGACATATGTACAAGGTTTCACTTGAAAACATTTTGGCGACCATTAAATAAATCAAAATCAGTTGGACAACACTTTATACAATCATAAGTGTTTGATAATAGTTCGCCTTTGTTAATTGTCAATTAAGCCCTATGTATATATTGTTTATTTCATTTATTTATTATATAAACGAAAATAAATGTTCACATTGACTATACCCTCAGTGTCAGTGGCCAGCTTTCTTTTTGACATCCTACTAACCCTGTATATTGCCATTGTGCAGAATTGCATTAGAAATACTGTATTATTATTCCACAGGAGGCAACGTTTGTGTGCGGCTTAAAATGAAAGAATCAGATTAGGAGGTACGTGCCAACTATTTCATCTAAATATTTAGAGTGCATCTCTTAATAATAAAAAAGTGCTCCGCGTAACGCTCATCTCCTGTTTTTAGATAGTTCGAACAAACTGGGTTTAACACCGCGTTCAGACTAAAAAGAATCTGGAGAAAGCAGTAAGCTTTACCGGCCCTAAAGCCAAGGTAGGCATTTCACAGATTGTATCTGGATGCGTGTTGCGCAATTATGCATACACGGATTTGACAATTCGTTTTTTATTCAAATAGAGACAGCTACATCCTTCCTGTCAATCAACAAATACAAGCAAGCCTAATGGGGGAAATTTCTTCCATCAGGTAACATTCCTTTCATAATGACTCTAGAGCACGGAGAGAATGAGATCAGCTGTAAAATTAGTGACACGTTTGGGGATGGGTGGGACGGGTATGCCCAGACGTAGGTCCCGTGCTCTCCATGCCTCTGGAGTCAAGCTATCCTGGCTGATGAGGGCTGAAAGCCCAAAACCGGTCCTAGAATGCTTGTTTCCAGTCCAGGGAGGACCTGGCCTGGCAGTTCTGGCTGGACTGTTCCCATTGGGTGCAGGGTCAAGACTGATTTGCATATGGTTGGGTCCAAACTGGAATGACATGGTGAGCAAAAAAACGATGGATTTAGGCCCAGATCTCTGTACTGGGGTGAATGTACGACATTGTTCTGCATTCTGTCCATCAATTGTTGTTTTTGCATTTGTCACCCCGAGTGGGACGGGTATGCCCAGACGTGGGTCCCGTGCTCTCCATGCCTCTGGAGTCAAGCTATCCTGGCTGATGAGGGCTGAAAGCCCGAAACCGGTCCTAGGATGCTTGTTTCCAGTCCAGGGAGGACCTGTCCTGGCAGTTCGGGCTGGACTGTTCCCATTGGGTGCAGGGTCAAGACTGATTTGCATATGGTTGGGTCCAAACTGGAATGGCATGGTGAGCAAAAAAACGATGGATTTAGGCCTAGATCTCTGTACTGGGGTGAATGTACGACATTGTTCTGCATTCTGTCCATCAATTGTTGGTTTTGCGTTTGTCTTGTGTTCATTTGTTTTAGATTACACCAATGCTCATAAATCTGAAGCCCTGATGAGAGCCCCTAGAGGTATCCCGGGTCTCGAAACGTGTCGGCACTTCATTTAACGCTGAGGAACTTTAATGAATATATTTATGTATAGTTTGAGGGATTGTTATTGAAAGCAGTATCCCCATCTGGTTGCATAAGTTGTTCCCTGCGTTTGATAGTCCTTTTCCTAGTTTAAAAGAAATGTGAAAGGAAAAACGGTCTATCCATTGTTGAATTTCTATTGGTGGATGACTTCATTTATGTGTCATTGAGGTATATGTTGTATGTTACAAATATATGCAAATTGTTTTGATTTCTGTATGTTTTCTCTGAAATGAATAGGAAGTGTTCCTATTCATACATTTTTGAATGTACATAAATATAAGAAAAGTTTTCTAAAAAGAAAAAAAAGGTTTAATAAATAACCAGATCACATGGAATTTGTATCCCTTGATCTTTGCTGAAAGTAGGCGGCATAAAAGACTGAAGATAACCAGGTTCCAATTCTTTTTCACAACTTTCTAAAAGTGGCATTTTCAGAATTGTAATTTAAAATCCGACTTCATCATAAGTTAGGATTTAAAACTAGGATTCCAGAGACACCAAACATGAACTAGTCATCTCTTCCCATTTGAAAATTACACTTATAAATGTATTAAGGCAACTCCAATGTTATCCTATGGAGAGATAGGGCTTGCAGTAGTGAAAAACAAATTTAAGAGTTTTTCATTACTAGTACATGTTTCACATAAAAGCACATGTCCTACTTCTTAAATGCATTGCACCCTGCCGCCTGGGCTGTCCAAGGCCTTCCCTAGTGGTGACTTAAATGTATTAAAAAGGAAGGTTTGGGCCTGTCAAAAGGTTTTTTGGCAAGGTCAAAATGACAATTTAAAACTGTACACACAGGCTCTGCAATGGCAGGCCTGAGACATGTTTAAAGGGCTACTTAAGTGGGTGGCACAATCAGTGCTGCAGACCCACTAGTAGCATTTCATTTACAGGCCCTGAGCCCAGGTAATGCCACTTTACTGGGGATTTATACGCAAATTAAATATGCCATTTGGGTATAAGTCAATATTACCAAGTGTAGAGGAGAGAGCCAAGCACTTTTGTACTGGTTAGCAGTGGTAAAGTGCGCAGAGTCCTAATACCAGCAAAAACGAGGTCAGAAAAGTGGAGGAGGAAGTCGTGAAGTTGGGGGGAAGACCACTCTAAGGCTGACAGGCCTAACAATTGGCATCGGGCAAGTCAGACATCAGGGTGATAACTCTCCAATCATATGTCATTTTTGCATTAAATATAGAACCTTTAACAGAGTTGATCGCGGAAACTATATTATCACTGATGATAGTTATGTAGTTATGAGGGGAAAATTACGATTTTCCCTTTTGCGTATAAAGTCACAGTCTGTACAGATAAGCCCAGGGAGGATCTCTACCATGTCAGAAAGGAGAAAAAAGATTTTAGTCAACTTGCAGGGTGCAATATGAATACTGAGAAGATTCAAACTCTACTTGGAGTGAAACTGGAATGGTAAGAACCCGGAGTTATACCAAAAGCTGTAATTGAGGGGAAGTCCAGTTTCAAGACATCCAATTCAGTGGTCAAGGTATTCAATTCAATGTACCAAATATCTAATAGTAATTATGAAAACCTACTAAGGCAAGATATGTGATGAGGGAATAGTTCCAACTCCCTCTCTCACTTGTGAATTGATGTAATACTAACAAGCACTTGCAAAGCCATTAGGTCTTGCTTGTGAAAAGACAAATTGGTCTCGCCCCAATGCTTTTTTATTTACTCCACGTAGGCAATGTGCATCCACTCCTTGAAATACTTTTTCGTAGAGCTCATTAAAAACATTCTAACATAGACATGTGTACACAGGCAACCATCTTAGAATGGCTAAAAGTAATCAATCAACAAACAATCAAAGATGGGCACCCTCAATTAGTAGTGGACAGAAAGCAGGAGGTCCATCTGGCACTGAGCAGAACTACAATTTGAATAAAGTGAGTGGAGATGGAAGAGAAGGGGCAATAGGATAACAACAAGAAAAAGAGGAAGGGAGAGAAAATTGTTCCTTATGCCTCATAATGCATAATACTAATGTAATTAGTGTATTTATTCAGTCACAACACAGAGAGACAGAAATGCTTACTGGATGGGACAAACACAAGAATAGGGACGAAAACCATCAAATTTGGAGCAATAGACTAAAATAGAAAAGAAAGCCATCAAATCATGAGTAAGGTATGGATGCAAAGCCCACTTTGGTCGCTTGCCAACAGACAGTAGAAGCCATCTGTGAGACCCGAAAAGATTCTTTTACTGAAATGTTTCACAGGTTGGATGCTACTACTATGTAAAGCCTAGGGGGGACATTCATTTTTAAACTATATTTGCTAAAACCATACTTGTTGGGAGATTCTGAATTTTATGTTTCACTATTTACAAACAGAATATGCATGTGCTTGTATAAGATGCACAAAGCGTTTTAGATGCACAAAGTATTTTGTGTGCACCACATTATTATTTGTCATGCAGGTCTATTTTACTAAACATATTTTATTAAGGAGAAGAGTTTAAGTTTGAATAAGTAAAATACATTTGGTTAAAAGTACCTTATTATTCAATAGGTGGACCCCTTCATTGTTCTTTAAAAGTTGTTTCTGCAATGTAGCATCATCTCGGAGCTTGGATTCCAAACTTAAAACCTTTTGCTGTAACAAATCTTTGGTAGCTTCAGTCTCATTCATTTGTTGGGATCCATCCACAATTCTATACTATGACATAAAGAGAAATGAAGAATAATCATACTTGTTCAAATACATCTACAGAATGTGGCAGTCCTAAGAACATTAGTAGCCAATACTGATAGTGTTAGATCAGTGCCTACTATCAAAGAACAAGTTTCTTTTACCATCAGATGACGGGAGGAGTAAAGGCCTAATGTTCACAATTGATTGGTGAATAAAAGTGGAACAATACCACAAATGTCTGGGTTCAATTGTGAGGGAGTTCAATGACAGCCATTTCACATAGCGAGGTAGAGGCAAGCAAAAGGTTAAAATTAACAAAAATGAAAAGGAGCATAACATTATATAATCATTTCGCTCAATTAACAGCAGTACAACAAGTTCCAAACAATATTCTATCATCCAATGTTAAAGATTAAATATCCAATCAAATTCCTCAGGAGTCTTGTGAGTGAGTTTCAATCCACTTTATTGAAATGTATCTTACAGTCGTTCTTGCTCTCAATATGGGACTGTGAATCGAACGAACAGCTCATTATCTTGAACCATTACTAGACATGGGCTTATTTGACACTTCTTCATTCGGTGCATGTAGGAAAGTAGGATCTGCTTTCATGGTCAGCCCTACTTTTTGCTGGTGTTCTACTGTTTTTCTGACTAGTCTGACTGAGATCCTGCTAATCGGGACCCCAGTCACTGTGCTTTCTCCCTAAATTGGTTATGGTGAATACCTTGGTACACTCCTATTTGGCTATTGGGGCACCCTTGTAAGTCCCTAGTATATGGTACTAAGGTACCTAGGGCATGGGTACCCCAGGGGTCCCCTATGGGCTGCAGCATGTATTATGCCACCCATGAGGGACCCTCCAAACTTCGACTACGGGCCTGCAATTGCAGCCTGTGTGAGTTGGTGCATTCACCTCTCACGAAAGATATAAGTTTCCTTATATCTTACATCACTGCCCTTGAAACCTATAAGTCACCCCTCTAGGAGGCCTTTCAGTCCCAAAGGCAGGGTGTGCAGTTCCGAGTGTGAGGGTGGCCCTGCATGAGTATACCACCCCTACAAACCCCAGAGTCCATTCTCCAGACTCTGTAAGTGAATCAGCCATTACGATAGAGAAGCCATGCATCATTACGCGATGACCATCTCTAAACTGGCTGGAACGAACCTGGGCATGTTTGGTATCAAACATGTTGGAATCATATCCCAACACCGTATCCGGTGTTGGAGGTATGATTCCACCCATGGTAGGGCTCCTCCGGGGAGCCCTCCATGCTCCCGGGACCAATCTTCCAGAGCCTGACAGCAACCTAGGCCTGCTGCCGACCACAGACACAATTCTGCCCTCCTGCTGTTGGGCCAAGCCTGAGCAGGGGAAGGTAGGACAATAGGTTTTCTGTCACAGGGAGGTGTGACCACCTCCCAGACAGGATTTAGTGTATTAGGCCGGGGTGGGGGCAATTGCCAGCGCCACATAGTCTGCTAGAAGGGCACATTTGGTACCCTCCTTGCATACTCCAGTTCAAACCAGCTCAGGGAGCCGGTGGCTCCCGTTCTGGCACAAAACAGCACAAAGGACATGGGAGTATCCTCCCCTCTGTCCAGCCCCTCCTCTGGGAGGGTATCCTGAATCATGCCAACCCTCTCCTGAGGGTACTTAAGGTCTTACCTGTGGGTGGATCCTAGATGCGTCGCCAGATTCGATTCAGCTCCAAATCCACTTCATCTTTGACCATCTGGACATCCTGGCCGAGTCGTGCCGACCGTGACGAACTGATCGTATTGTCCTTTGCTTTGGGACCGAGACTACAACTGAGAAGACTCTATCTGCTCCAGACCTCGTCGTACTGCAAACCCCCTGCACCATCAGTGTCCGTACTCCATACAGGTTCCGCCCTGGGCCTGTGGACATCTAAAGACATGCAAAGGAATCTCCCTTGGAGTGAAGGAATCACTCCCCTGCATCCACAGGCACCGCAACACAGTCAACCGGCCTGCCGAACCTGGGATCCAAAAGGCTCAACACAGGTGGTGATTCTGCATTCTCTTGAGGCCTGAGCTGGCCTCTCGGCAAGTTGAGGCCAGCATCCCTCATTGAACGCCCTGCAACCAAACCCCTGTGCACCACGTCGCTGCATCGCTTCAGCACCTGGTAACCGCATCGGTTACCACAACCGACTCATGCCAACAGAGTTGTACGCATCAAAAGGTTCTGTCGACAAGTCTGTCCCCGCTATAACTGACCCATACCGACGCGGTTAGTTGGACGGACGGATTCTGTTGTCTTCAGCGTCACGGTGGCTCAGGTAGAGCTACCGATTCACTGTACCCGTACTTAAAGACTCTTTATCTACTGACCTGTCTTCATTGAACTCGAGTGGACTTCATCTTCTGTGCCTCCTGGATGTCCCGGAGTGGCATAGACTATGTCCCCTCTGCTTTCAGGTACTTTTCAAGACAAACCCAGGTCCGGGTTCCAACAGACTCTTTCATCTTTCTGCAAATGAGGTTTTGTCCTGAAGTCCTCGATTGTGCTTGATAGTGGTTGTAGGTTTCCTGAGTCCGAGGGTACGCACGGGTGGGGCGGCTCCTCAACCTTCTGTCTTCCACGGGGTATCTTTGGGGTCCACTGGGAAGGATCTGTCCGCTTCAAGACTGCAACCGCAACATACCTTGAGTAATATTGAGTACGCGGTCGTGAATCCTCTTGGCATACCACTGTCATGGGGTACCTAGACTCTCATCTGGGGTGGTATCTTGGGTCCCCGACTCTTTACACCTTCTGGGTCCAATCTCATCTACTATCGTGGTTCGCATTCCACTATTTTGATATATGGTGTGGCCTCCCCCTGGAGACAACTGTGTATCGGTGCTTCTTACTGTTCTATTTCAAAGAATTGTGTGCAATGACAGTATATCTCCTAGGAGGAGTTACTGTATAGTGTTAGTGAGTGACTGCAATAAATATCTATTTTTATAGGCACACTTAGTGGTTCTTTTTCACTTAGCATGTACTGAGGATTGGATGCTGGCAAGCCAAGCTGCTTTACACCCCTCCTAGACAGCCTGCTCTCCACAGCTACCACTTAGAGAGCCTTTATAAGGTTGTCTAAACCACTAAAATCACCATAAGGGTCGTCTCGATTAGTGCAGGGTGCTACACTTACATAAGTGAGCATCATATACTAAGCCAGCCTCTCACAGTGTGACATTAGGATTTTACTAACAACCCAGAAGTCCACAAGGACGAAACGCGTTGGCTGGGCTAAGGTGCTATTGCTACAATGAACAAACTTCATAAAGTGGACTGAAACTCATGCAGAAGACTCCTGAGGAATTTGATTGGATATTTAATCTTTAACATTGGATGATAGAATATTGTTTGGAACTTGTTGTACTGCTGTTAATTGAGTGAAATTGATCATTTAATTGCATGCTCCTTTTCATTTTTGTTGATTTTGAATTTTCTGTTACCACAGAGCAGTGGGGTCACGATAAATTGAGCATAGGCAAGATATATTACAACACTATTATATACAAGTGTGACATTTGATGGCCCACACTGCCAGTGCTTCATAACTGCAAGCAAAAGGTTACATTAAAATTATCCAGAACGGAACACAGGATGATGATGTAGCTTGGGCAGTTTCTCCTAACACGAAAATTGTAACTTTGTGACTCAGAGCTGATAAACGCTTGAATATTTGTGCCACCATGTTTAGACGGGGAAAAAATCCACATTGGTTATTGCATAAAGAAATAGAGCTACTTCCTAAAGGGAGACAAATGTAAAAATTGCATTAGTTCAATGCAGGCAATCTGCTGATGGAAAGAAATCTTTACTGGAGGAAGATACCTTTAATCTAAAACTCTTAAACAATTTGAGAAAACGTTTGAAATATCTTACCAATAAGACAGACATAGAACAATTGCATTTTTGAATTGCTATGAGGAAGCAAGTAAGCTTAAGCACAAGTCTCTGCCTGCAGAATAAAGAAGACCCACAAGAGACTCCAATAACAAATCAGTCACTTTATGGACAGAATAAGGGCTTCTATCCCTACTGCCCCTCCTTCTTACTTATTTCCCAAATCACTGAGCCGTCAGAGAAAAGATAAAGAGCAGGACATTCTAGATGTCTTGCATTCCCAAGACCAGTGGGAGATGCTGTAAATGCACATATGGCTATGCCTCAAAATGGGGTAGCATCAGGTGCAGAGGCAGTAAAAGGGGCATAAGAAAACCATGTGCAAGTGTGTGTAGTGTGTGTAGTGAGTGTGGCGAGACAAGCGGCTAACAGCGAAGCATTAGAGGGTTGTGTGCTGTGCTTAAGACATGAGGCTGTCTCTACCACCATGCACTCCAACTCTATGTCCCAAGTCTGTTCCATTTCCGCTAGCATTGAACGGACAGGACCTGTAGCCCAACCACTACTTGAGATAGCTTTAGACACACTGTAGGGCATATAGTCAGAGAATTAGAAAGGAATGACCATGATGATCAACACAACGCAACTTGTAGTGATGCCAGTGATGAAGAACTCCACACAGACTCCCCTGATGCCATTTTCCCTTTAAGAGATGACCCAGCCCCAGAAGCAGACTAACAGTCGCTATTTGCTGGTCCCCACTAACTTAATTAACGTAAAGTAGCAGTTTCCAAATATGAGTGATACTCCCGCAAAATTCTGAGAAGAATTTCAGATGGTATTCGAGGTGTAACATCCAAATTGGGTAGATGTGAATCCGTTATTGAGACTGGTTGTAATGAGTGAAAGGAGAGACTGATTGATAAAGAAGAGTGGTTGGCCGCAACAGGTCCTTCCAGATGATGGTGCTTTAGCAGCGTCAAAGGACAGGCTTTCAAATTGTAAACAGAACAAAGGAGAGTCACCAGCAGACCATCTATACAGGCCAAAGGATAAGTTTGAACAATACTCGGCAGCAGTCTGTCCTATGGAACAAGCTAAGGAAGCTATTTGTGGATCACTGACAGAATATCGACAACACTAATATCGACCTACAGAAATATCGTGACATAAATATCGTTGTCAAAAATATCGACCTCCTATCTTCATAATGGTAAGTACAAAAATATCGAGAAAAAAATATTGTTGTTAAAAATATCCAAGTACAAAATATCGTGTTTTTTATATGTATTATAAATAATGTAAAATAAATTAAATAATACATTTTACTTAAAAAAATATTTAGAATTATTTGTAAATTTTAACAATTATAATACATGTAATTTAAAAATAAATTAAACATACATATATAAAATGTAATATATATATATTTACTTAAAAATTAATAAATAATAATTTTAATTAATTATAACATGTTAGAAATATATTAAAAAATAAAGATAAATATATATATACATACACCTGTAACATAAAAATTTTAAACAAAATTATAATATAAATTAAAATATTAAAATATGTAATATTTTTTAAACCTACATTTTAAACTACATTTAGTGCAACAGTAGGAAAAGTGTTGGATAGCGGAGGGTAAAAAATTACTATTTCCACTCCAGCGAGTGCAACAGTAGGGAAAGTGTTGGATAGCGGAGGGGAATAATTTACTTTTCCCACTCCAGCGATTGCAACAATAGGGAAAGTGTTGGATAGCGGAGGGGAATAATTTACTATTCCCACTCCAGCGATTGCAACAATAGGGAAAGTGTTGGATAGCGGAGGGGAATAATTTACTATTCCCACTCTAATGAGTGCAACAGTAGGGAAAGTGTTGGATAGCATAGGGTAAACCATTACTATTCCCACTCCAGCGAGTGCAACAGTAGGGAAAGTGTTGGATAGCGGAGGAGAATAATTTACTATTCCCACTCCAATGAGTGCAACAGTAGGGAAAGTGTTGGATAGCGGAGGGGAATAACTTACTATTCCCACTCCAGCGAGTGCAACAGTAGGGAAAGTGTTGGATAGCGGAGGCGAATAATTTACTATTCCCACTGCAATGAGTGCAACAGTAGGGAAAGTGTTGGATAGTGGAGGGTAAAAAATTACTATTCCCACTCCAGCGAGTGCAACAGTAGGGAAAATGTTGGATAGCGGAGGGGAATAATTTACTATTCCCAATCCAGCGAGTGCAACAGTAGGGAAAGTGTTGGATAGCGGAGGGGAATAATTTACTATTCCCACTCCAGCAAGTGCAACAGTAGGGGAAGTGTTGGCTAGCGGAGGGGTATAAATTACTATCACACTCCAGCAAGTGCAACAGTAGGGAAAGTGTTGGATAGCACAGGGGTAAAAATTACTATTCCCACTCCAGTGAGTGCAACAGTAGAGAAAGTGTTGGATAGCGGAGGGAAATAATTTACTATTCCCACTCCAGCAAGTGCAACAGTAGGGAAAGTGTTGGATAGCGGAGGGGTAAAAATTACTATTCCCACTCCAGCGAGTGCAACAGTAGGGAAATCGTTGGATAGTGGAGGGGAATAATTTACTATTCCCACTCAAATGAGTGCAACAGTAGGGAAAGTGTTGGATAGCGGAGGGGAATAATTTACTATTCCCACTCCAGCAAGAGCAACAGTAGGGAAAGTGTTGGATAGCGGAGGGGTAAAAATTACTATTCCCACTCCAACAAGTGCAACAGTAGGGAAAGTATTGGATAGCGTAGGGGTATAAATTACTATTCCCACTCCTACGAATGCAACAGTAGGGAAAGTGTTGGATAGTGGAGGGGTAAAAATTACTATTCCCACAGAACAAAATTCAAATTTAAAAACAAACAAAATATCAACTACAAAACAAAATATAATTAAAAAAAACATATATAAAATATACAAATCAACAAAACATATACAAATATTTTAATATAGCAAAAATCTAAAATTGACATAAAAATATAAATTTTTTAAATTTAACAAACAATTTACAAACAAATAAATATTTTGTAATAGAAATTTATCTTAATTAAAAATTACATAAATGTAATATTTATTTTCCTACCCTATAACACCACACAATTTACAACACACATCTAAATTAAACAAAAAAGTGTACCTCTATAATTAACACAATTAATTATCAATTTAACAAATATTAATAATTATAAAACACATTTAAAAATGTAAAAATGAATGTACAAACCAAACGTTACAGCTATTGAACCTAAATCCCCAAACAAAATAAATACTAAACGATTACCAAAAATATTTATCAATTAATAAATGAATATTAATGATCAAGTAATGATTGATTAATTTAAACTAAATTACTTTCCACCCTCTACCCCAATAAACACCAAAACACACACCTAAAAATATTTACACAATTTCCATAACTAATTTTACATTAATAAGTTAATATCAATTAACAACAAATCATCAATTAATTTTAAAAAAATTACTTCCCAACATTTACCACTATAAACCCCACAACTCACACATCAAAATTATTACACAATTGGCATATTTAAATTTTAATTAATTAATTAGCATTGATTAACAAATGATTAATTAATTAGAAATAAATTGCCTCCCACCATATTCCCCTATAAATGCCACCACCAATTTCGTAAAACATGACACAATTAACATAATTAATTAACAATTAATTAATTAATTGATAACAATTAACAAGCAAAATATAAATAATTATTAATAAATTAATTCACACAATTAACATCTAGGGGCATATTTACGTTCCCTGGCGCATCCCTGCAACTCAGCAGGGATGCGCCAGGGAAAATGCATCACGCAAGTTTACCCTTGCGCCACCTCCGATGCGCCGCATTTACAATGCAGCGCATCGTGGCGCTAGAGATAAGCAGATGCGTGACGCATCTGCCGGCGAAGGTTGGCGCAGTGCTGAAGTTGTGTCGCAAGCGCGACGCAACTCCAGCACTGTGCCAACCTTCCTATCCCTAACATGGTGCGTCAATCCTTACGCCTGCTTCAAGCAGGCGTAAGGATTTGACGCACCAGCGTCGGAAAAAGTGACTGCGTGAAATCTCATAGATTTCACTGCGTCGCTTTTCCGAGGGGTCCCTGCGCCGGAACGCCCCCCCTGCGCAGGAACACCCATATGAAACCTGACGCAGGTTTCATGTGGCGCAGGGGTTTACTACGTGACGCATCTCCCTAGATGCGTCACGTTGTAAATATTGCGCAACGCGGCGCATGGTTTGCGTCGCCGCTGCGTCACATGCGTGACGCAACGGCGGCGCAAAAGTGGCGCAAGGGGCTTGTAAATATGCCCCATAGTGCTTAGCTTCTTAAAGCACCAACCAGGAATATCTGGTCGCCCTTGACCAGGGTAAATCCAAAACGTCAGGTCGACCGCGATGGAACACAGGTCGGATACAGGAGCCAATCTTGGCCCACTGAAACAGTATCTTTGGATGGGCGTGGCATCGACGTAGAGGATATGATGCGAGGAGCAGGGAGGTGATGTGTCGTCATCGATCCGGGGGGATTTGCAGGTGATTTGTCATCGTCAAGCCACGCACTCGGGGAAAGCTTTTGCGTTGAGCAGCGCTGAAGATGGGTGATGCGTCGTCGTCAAGTGAAATGCGCTGATACCTATCGGCGCAACAGCAGCGATGTCGAGAGTTGCAAGACAGAAAACCTCACTTCCAAGGCCCCAGGACTGGATTGGCATCACTTGGCAGGGCAGGTGCTGTTGCAGGATTGTAGGTATTCTTTGATGCCCCTGAGACTTCAGAACAGGGGGCAAGCCAGCATGCCCTTGGAGTTACTCTGGGTTCAAGTGAAATGGGTTCAGACCTTTCCTCAGCAGGGCAGAAGGTAGCAGGCAGCAGGGCAGCACAGCAGAGCACAAAAGCATTTCTTCCAGAGCAGCAGTTCAGCAGAGTGGCTGTCCTTGTAGTGGTCCCAGGATGCTTTTTTCCAGTCCAGGGAGGACCTGGCCTGGCAGTTCGGGCTGTACTTTCCCCATGGGGAGCAGGGTCAAGGTTGATTTTCATATGAACTGGAATGGCATGGGGAGGGAAAAAACGATGGATTTAGGCCCAGATCTCTGTACGGGGTGAATGTCTGACATTGTTCAGAATTCTGTCCATCACTTGTTCTTTTTGCATTTGTCACCCCGAGGGGGACGGGGAGCCCAGACGTGGGTCCTGTGCTCTTGATGCCACAGGAGTCAAGCTAGCCTGGCTGATGAGGGGTGTTACCCTGAAACTGGTCCCAGGATGCTTTTTTTCCAGTCCAGGGAGGACCTAGCCTGGCAGTTCGGGCTGGACTTTTCCAATGGGGAACAGTTTCAAGACTGATTTGCATATGGCTGGGTTTGAACTGGAATGGCAGGAGGAGCAAAAAAATTATGGATTTAGGCCCAGATCTCTGTACTCGGGTGAATGTCTGACATTGTTCAACATTCTGTCCTTCACTTGTTATTTTTGCACTTTCTAAAAGAGGCATTTCTAAAATATTGATTTTAAATCCAACTTTACCAGTAAAGATGATTTATCATTACCATTCCAAAGATATAAAACATGGCACAGGACTTCCAGCTTAAAAGTGTATTAAGGAATTCCCAATGTTAAGCTATGAGAGGAGTAGGCCTCACAGTAGTGACAAACAAATGTAGGTGTTTTTCACTACCAGGACTGCAAAACTTAAAAGTACATGTCCTACCTTTTACTTACACAGCACCATACCACGTTACAAGGGACTTACAGTACATTAAATATGCAAATTGTGTATACACCAATGTTACCATGTTTAGGTGAGAAGCACATGCACTTTAGCACTGGCTAGCAGAGGTAAAGTGCTCAGAGTCCTAATGCCAACAAAAAGAACCAGCAACAAGAGGAGGAAAGCAGGCAAAAGATTTGGGGGAAGACTACTCTAAGGCTGACAGGTCTAACAACTGGTTTGGCTGAAAAGGGGCATAAGGCTTCGAAGAAGAAATTTCAGTTTTGTCTCCCTCATGTGCAACAGTTAGGACATGAAATCTCAGCTGAAGAGAGCTATTTCTTGACTGCTGACTGTATTGAAGCCAACTGTAAATTGCCTCACCCTATGACCGTCTCTCAGGTATATAATTTCTGTGAGAATGGCGGGATATTGTAGACAGTGGATTTTGGGCTTTGCTGCCATGGTATGGCCATTCCAAAACTATGCCAAAAACCCTTGGATTGGACTGAGGAGGCAACACGAGTCTTTGTGCAGGTGAAGCAAGCAATAACCTCTGCAGGTGCACTGGAACTTCCCAATTATGATAAATGTTTCATGTTGTATTGTCATAAATTAAAGCGCTATTGACTTGGGATATTGATGAAGGACCACAGTGACCAGAAAAAGTCCATGGCCAACCACTGCTCTGCCCCTGACCCTGTAACTGTGGGGCTTCCATCTTGCTTGTGTTCTTTCACTGCTGCAGTCACCTTGTAGAGGGATCAGAAAATATTGTGTTAGGCTCCACCTTGATTGCTGTATGTCCCTATGCCGAGAGTCAGGCACTTTGCTGAGGCAGTACTGGTCCTGGATGGCTGACTGAGGTACTGTCTAGTGCTCCATATAAGTGAATGAATGAATGAATAGGATTTAAAAAGCACACAGATGCTCCTAAGAGTGTCCTGATGCTAAAATACTAGTACCGAGGAACACAATTATGCCAAAGCAAATAACAAATGCAAATCCAGTTCAAATCAGCTGTGCTTGCAGAGCAGAGTAGTTGATTCCCCTCCGAAATGGCATACTCTGCCGCAGTTCTCTGTCTGCGAGGGTCTGCTCTAAGGCTGTAGGTTGCAGCTTGAATTATCACCAAGGCAACACCAACCACTAACTCAACCCCAGCTCATGCGAATGGACAACAATAAACATCCGCCTGCCAGGCTCCAACAACGATCAAGGAGTATGCTGCCAAACTCAGACAGTAATGCTGGAATGGCAAGGCTGAGATATCAACACTAAATATTAACCGACTGCCCATGTTTCTGCTACATGGAGGATGACATCATCCCTAATCTCAATTTCCCAAACTTCCAAGACAATCAGTTATACAAGGTAGCATAATGTATATAGTTGAATGGATGAAACTAGTATGACCTGTTTATAACCTGCAAGTAGTTCTTGTTATATTACTGCCATTGCACCTTATTAGTATCAAGGTACCTGTGTCTCATTTCTAGGTTTTGCATTTACCACAAAGAGTCAGACCTTGACTTCATTTTTGGGAGCCATTTAATCTTACATCCTACCATAAGTCAAGTGCGCTGAAGCTGTAAGCCAAAATTAGATTTGTGCAGAGCAGTGTGCAGCTGTGTAAATGTAAAACAAACAAAATATCGGGCACCTCATGCACCTGTTTTTGGTGTAGAAATGAAATGAGGGTTGCTGCCGGCCCTATACCCACATGTACATTTTCCATTTTATGGTTATTGTTCTTTCCTTTTTTGCCTTTCCCTTATTTGTATCTATTGAAGATTTTAATAATTCCAAGTTCATTGGAATATTTAAGCATTGGAAAGCATCAGCTGTTTTAGGTACGATTTTCTATTTAGTGAGGACAGTATTTCATGGTATCCTCCTAACCGCTCTATACGGGCCCCCAGATGTTCTCATCTGTTACTCTTGATGGTTGGGGACAGTGGCATTTACTAGTCACTTCGTGAGTCACACTCACCTTTTGGTTCACCAACAGGTACTCTGGTGGGGCAAACCTGCAAGGTTTTCCTTTTTCCAGTACTGGGATGATGCATTACCTTCATAAGCGTCACTTCACCAAAATACCAGGGGTAGCAGCAATGACATCAATGCCATTTGACTTTTACTTTGACTCACATACACATGCTTACACATACACACATTCACCCACTTGTTCGCACATAAACACACTCTCACCGGCAAGCATGCATACAAAATACATTTAAAAGCATTCTTACTTACCTTAGCTGCCATATAGTGTCATATTCCAGCTAATTGTACTGCATTTTTTATTCCACTAATAGTGAATAATATTATTCACTATTTGTGTAATAAAAAACTGTCAGAAAACTAGGCTAAGTGGAGCCCTAACCGACGTCCATTAGGACAAGCTGCCCATTTGTTCCAGGCACTAATTTTGCCACCGCTGAGGTCAGGGGTAGCAAAGGCAGCCCCATGGGTCGCAAGGGGCAAGCCAGGGGTCACAGCTGCGACCCCTGGCGACCCCTAAATGACGTCCATGATTACCATTCACACATTTCCTTTCCAATGTATATAGTGGGGATATTCTATTACACTCCAGGACTTCATTTTTTTGTACACGCCTCACACTCAGATGACCTCATTCTTTCTCGTGTGCCTGCCTCGAACAAGTAGTGGGGAGGAGGCACAGAGGTATTTCTACCACAGGGGGCAATAGAGATGCGCAATAACAGGCCTCCGGAAGGATCTCATGTGTTTACTCAGGATGATTGTTAAACACTTCACAAAGTAGGTGTTTTTTAGATTATATTCCTATCACCTTATAACATGACCTTATTATACACATCTGTGTATTAGAGTCTATGGCAGGACCGGAGCCTCAGATTATGCATTTCTCTTCCTTTATTTTATTGCTCAGCAGCCTTAAAACCATATAACAGCCAAAGACTACAAATCCCATGAGTCTTTGTAAGAAACTGCAAACAACCATAGAGGCAGCCCCATATAAACAACTTCAAGGAACGGCACTTCCTCTTTCTTCGCTGCTCAGCAGCCAGATAAGGGCCTTTTCTTGATCTTGTTTATTCCTGTGGGATCGTACTGTAAAGGGTTTTCTTGTGTACCTTTCTTTGCACGAGCGTTCTGTTCTGCTGCGGCCACGTTTGTGACCGGAGAACTCTGTGGGGGGTCCCGGCCATGCGGACAGGCGTGTCAGATGCTTAGAGTCCTGCTCGAGTGCTCGTTAGCGTTGGTGTTCGCTGGGGAAGCTTGATCAGATTGCCTTTGGTTGAGTGCTTGATGGCGCTCGAGTGGCGTACCGCTTTCCTTTCAGTTGTTTCGGCTGCGGCGGTCGTGCTTGCCTTAACGGCCGTGCCGGTCTAGGGGCGGGGCTCCCCCCTGAGGTGCGGCTTTCCTCCTGGACTCGTGGCGGTGCACCGGCGGCCTCGATAGGGGGCACGGTGAGCGCGCGATTAGGAGAGGGGAGGGAGATTCTCCCTCCGCATTCCTGGCGTTCTTGGCGTTCCTCGGCTCCCGTCCGGCCCGTATGACAGTTTCCTCTCTAACGCGGACTGTCAGTTCCTCGCGTGCCTGATGGGAGTCAGAGGTTTTTACCATCAGCTTTGCCTGCAACCTGCATTAGTAGCTCCAGTGTTGCGGGTATACTGTGGAGCATATCGAACACCCACCTTTCATTGAGTGGCCATCAAGCCTTGGCTAATCCAATTGTCTACACTGGGCCGGTTTTTGGTTAATCTGTGTGGCAGTAAGTTTGTGTGGGCTCATCTTGATCCTCTTAATTATGGCGGGTGAAGCTAATTCCTGGGAACCCGCAGAGGAAGACCACTCTCTTCTCCCCATTCACATGGGGCTAGTGGATGCGATTGATGCAACCCTGGAGAGGGCGGTTTCCTCAGCCCTAGAACCCTTAAGTCGCCGCATTATTGAACTTACAGTCCAGCGCAGGCAGGTCACCTCTACCGAGGAAGAATGGAGGGTCCTCCAAGGGCTAGGGCAAAGCCAAGGCTTCTAGGACTTCTACCTCTCCAGATGCTTTCGAGAGGCTGTGCCAGGCTTTCCTTAAGAGACGCCTGGATAATCTAGATGGGCAAGAGGATTCCCAGCCAGAGGGGACATCCGAGGATGATTCCTGCCCCCAAGGGGGGGCAGAAGATGGTACCGGGGAGGACACGGACGCCCCTGATGGGGACTCCGATGATGAGCCTGGTCCGAGCATACCCTGGTGACCGGAAGGAGCCGCCAAAAAGCCCCGGCTGGATGTACCTCAAACCCAGGACTCAGCAGATATCTCAGGTATGCTTAACCCAGGGGACATTTACCATCCCCGCTCTGCGGACTGGGTACCGGCGCCCATCGCTGCGTCCCATGTGGCTAGCCAGATTCGGAAGCCGATGGGCCAAGAGGTCCGTGGCCGCCTAAAGGCGGAATGCCCCGGCCATCCCTGCCTAATAAAGTGGCGAGTACCCCAGAAATTGACGCCAGAATGGCCACCTTTATCAGCAAGTTTATCAAGGATCCTAAGAAGGGTCTCGACCACTCCTGGCGGGCCTGCCAGGACAAGGTCTTGGATTTGTTGGGGCCACTTACAAAGATTTTAGATATGGCAGAGGATGCCAAGGAGACCGGCCACTTGACAGATCCCGCAATTCTTTTGGGATGGGCTCAGAGAGCCCTATGTTTCCTTGGCAATGCGAATTGCACGTTATCAACTGAGCGTAGACACTCTTTATTGATCAAGATTGAGCCCAGACTCGGCGAGCTAGCCTCTACGGATGGCGGACCCGTGGCAAACAGGGGTCTCTTTGGGGACCCGTTTAAGAATTGTCTCGCTTTGTTAACACCTTCTCCTCCTTGGACAAGGCACAACAATCCATAAAGAAGGTGTTCATCCAGCAAATGTTTTGGGGGGGGGCGGAAGAGGTAGGGGGCGCACCTCCGGCCGTCCTTCCAATGCCAACCCCCATAAGCTCCAGACCAAGCGATCCATGCAATGGCAGGACCAACGGAAGTTCTGTGGGTTTTACCCCTCGAGAGGCCATGGCAGAGGGCGCGGGGAAAGGAACAACCACCGAGGAGCCAATAAAGCACCTGGTGGACCCACCAGTAAGGACTACCCCTTTTTTCCTACCAGAGGTGGGTGGAAAGTTGCAGTGGTTCCGACACAACTGGGCAGCAATCACAGGGGATGCTTGGGTTTTACAGACGGTGATGGGTTTCCATATCGAGTTCCACGGGCCTCCCCACCAACTCTCTTGTCCTAGACCCCTAGTTTTCTCACACGAGAGTGTGCAGGTGGTAGACAGAGAGGTACAAGATCTCTTAAGCAAAGGGGCCATTGTGCGCACGACCCTGCACCCGAAGGTCTCCTGAGCAATATCTTCCTTGTCAACAAGAAGGACAAGGGATTCCGGCCGGTGATCAACCTCCGAGATTTCAATCAATGGGTGGTGTATCGCCACTTCAAAATGGAGGGCATTCACCTTCTCAGAGATGTGTTATTGCCAAACGATTGGATGGTTCAACTCGACCTAAAGGACGCCTACCTGATGATTCCGATTTTTCCGCCCCACAGACGGTTTCTACAGTTTCAATGGGCAAGCACACATAGGAGTTCACTTGTCTGCCGTTCGGGCTGTCGTCAGCTCCTTGGTGCTTTACCAAGGTGATGAGACCGGCCATGGAATGGCTCCGGGCCCGAAGCGTGAGCTTCATAGTTTACCTGGACGACATCCTTTTAATGCACCAGGTGGAACACACCTTAGTATCTCAGCTCCGACTGACTCAGAACCTCCTACAGAATCTGGGCTTCATCCTGAAAGACCAGAAGTCTGTTTACGTGCCGGCTCAACAATTGACCTTCTTGGGCTTTGAGGTCGACACGGTACAGCAGTGTCTCAGATTGCCCCAGCAGAAGATGCGTTTGATCCGCAGGGAATTGCGTCATACCCTGGCGAGAGAGACGTTCTCGCTATGCCACTTAGCTCGAATCATGGGTCTGTTGAAGTCCTCGATACAAGCGATCTTTCTGGGGCTGTTCCATTACCGGGCTCTACAGCATCTCAAGACGCAGCACTTACATCGCGGCCTTACGTATACACAGGAGATAGCCCTCTCTCAGGAAGCTCGTACGGAGCTGCTTTCGTGGCTTGAGCACATTCAGGCCTGGAATGGAAGGTCCATTTTTGGATCTGCCCCAGATCTGGTGATCGAATCAGAGGCCAGTCGACTGGGTTGGGACGCCCGCAGTGGAGATGTTACTACAGGCGGGCGTTGGTCCGAGCACAAGCAATCGTTACACATCAACTGCTTAGAGCTTCTGGCCGGTTCCTTCGCAATTCAGAGTCTGGCGGCCGAAAAGGTCTCCTACGCCATCTTATTGAAGATGGACAATATCTCAGCAGTGAGATATATCAACCGGTTGGGGGGCACGCGGTCCAAACTCCTAGCGAATCTGGCCAAGGAATTTTGGAATTACTGCCTGGCACACAAATTATCGGTCACGGCGGAATACCCTCCCGGAGTGCTGAATCAAATGGCGGACTGGCATTCCAGACATCTGCAGGATTACAGTGCCTGGAAGCTGGATCCGACTATCTTTCAGAGTCTGATGACGCGGTGGGGTCCATGTCAGGTGGACCTCTTCGCGTCCCGCCTCAATTGCCAGATGCCCCAATTCTTCAACTGGCGTCCCGACCCTCTGGCGGAGGCAACGGATGCCTTTCTGCAAGACTGGAGCCTTTTCCGGGGTTATGCGTTTCCTCCGTTTACCATGATACCCAGGCTTACGGCACTGGTCAGGAGACAGAAGGCAGAGGTCATTCTAGTGACACCGCGTTGGAAATTTCAAGTCTGGTATCCAGTTCTTTAGGTACTTTCTATGGATTTTCCAATCCAACTTCCCCGGACTCCTCTTCTGCTGACGGACTCTCGAGGCAACTTGCACCGTCTGGATCTGGAGGGCAGCCTCATCCTTATGGGTTGGAGGATTACAGGGGACGTTGGGAAGTCCTGGGCCTTTTGGAGAGGGCTTCCTCCCTTATCTGGAAGGCATGGGAAGACTCTACAGTCAAGCGGTATAGGTCTTCTTAGAGAAAGTGGTCACGCTGATGTATGGGATGGGGTTTGGATCCCGTGGGGGCAGATGTAGTCCATGTAGTCAACTACTTGTTGGAATTAGTAGACAAGGGCTGGCCTATCGCTCCATTAATGCGAGTAGGTTGGCTATATCTGCGGGCCACTTGCCTGTTCATGACATTCCTGTGGGGGAGCACCCGCTGGTATGTAGACTGTTGAGAGGCATAAGCCTGTCGTTTCCACCTCGCCCAAGATATTCTTCCTTGTGGGATGTTAATACGGTGCTACGTCTGCTGCAATCCTGGCAGGATAACTCTTACCTTTCCCGTAAGGAATTGACAGGTAAGCTAGCGATGCTCCTTTGTCTTGTCTTGTGTAAACGAGCATCGGACGTACGGGCCTTGGAGGTTTCGGCACAGGTGTTCACACCGGACGGGGTGTCGTTCACAGTTGCTCAACGTACAAAGTCCAACACTAGAGTGGTTCACTATCCGGCTTTCACGGGTCACCCGAAGTTGTGTGTGGTACATTGTCTTAGGGCGTACGAGATGATGACAGAGGAATACACGCCTCCAGGGGTGTCTCAACTTTTCATCTTGCTCAAAAAGCCTTTCAAAGCAGTGACAGCTGCCATGATTGCCCGTTGGGTGAGATGGGTGCTCCAGGAAGCTGGTATTGATGCACAAGTTACTAACTTGTGTAACGATATATCTGTAAGAGACAGTAGTTCGTGACAGATTCCTTACCTTAGAATATCCCCAAGCGTCAGGCTGGATCCGGAAAGTTTTGCGTAGCAGTACCCTTGCGCGTTGGTAGGCGGCGTCGTGCGGCTCTGCGTCCGTCGTCGGGATCGCCGGGATGACGTCGCGGCCAGTACTTAGACGCTGCCCCTGCGCGCTGACGTCAGTTCTGTACACGACTTTCCGCGCCAGGAACGCAGAGCCATGCAAGAAGCTGACATTGGTGTCTGAAAAAATACTAGGGCCCTGAAAGGGATGTCCTTAACCCTAGAAATCAGTTCGCAGAACGGGGAGGATGGGTGGGGCGGTAAGGAATCTGTCACTAACTACTGTCTCTTACAGATATATCGTTACACAAGTTAGTAACTTGTGCATCTGAAAGAGACACGTTAGTGACAGATTCCTTACCTTAGAATAGATACCCCAGCAATACCAACCCCGGTGGTGGGTCTGCGAACAGATTCAGACAAGGAAGTCCCGGAGGACAGAGCGGCCAAAGAAGCCGTCCCTCCGGACTTGGCTGTCAAGGCAGTAATGCTTGGTAAACGTGTGCAGCGAGGCCCACGTAGCTGCCTGACATATATCCTGGAGCGGAACACCGCAGCCTAAAGCCGTGGTAGCAGCTGTTGCCCTGGTAGAATGGGCACGTAGCCCAACAGGGGGCTCCTTCTTAGCCAAAGAATAGCAGGCTTTGATACACAAGATTACCCAGCGGGAGATGGTCCTTTTGTGTACCGCCCAACCTTTTTTGGCGTCCACGTAGCCAACAAAGAGCTGGTCATCCACCCGGAACTGTTGTGTGCGGTTGAGGTAAAAGGAAAGCGCACGTTTGGGGTCCAGACGGTGGAGCCTCTCTTCCTCTCTGGAAGGATGCAGAGGCGGAAAGAAGGTGGGCAAAGTGATGGTCTGCCCAATGTGGAAGGCAGTCACCACCTTTGGCAAGAAGGACGGACGTGTCCTAAGAACAACCTTGTCTGGATGGACAGACAGAAAGGGGGGTTTGCACGAAAGAGCCTGGAGCTCACTCACCCGCCGAGCGGAGGTGTTGGCCACCAGAAAGGCTGTCTTCAGAGTGAGAAGACGAAGAGGACAGTTATGTAGAGGCTCAAAGGGAGCGCACATTAAAAAGGTAAGAACCAAGTTTAAGTCCCTCTGAGGCATCACAAACGGAACAGGAGGGAAGAGGTGTGTAATGCCTTTAAGAAACCTGTTAACAACAGGGGACTTGAAAAGGGAGGGCTGATAGGAAGCCTGAGGAAGGCCGAGATTGCACAAAGATAGCCACTGATGGTACCCAGGGCAGAACCCTGTTGGGCCAGAGAAAGAAGGAACAGAAGAACCTCAGAGAGAGGGGCAGAAAGGGGATTCACAGCCTTTGCTGTGCACCATGCCACAAACTTGTTCCACCTGCAGGCGTATACCACCTTAGTGGAGAGACGCCTGGCTGCCAGAATCACATCACAAACTTCGGGAGGCAAGTCGAAAGGAATCAACTGCCGCGGCTCAATCTCCACGCAAGGAGGTGGAGACTGGACAGGTTCGGGTGGAGGACCGTCCCCTGCTGCTGCGACAGAAGATCCTCCCGAAGAGGCAGACGGATCGGGGGGATCGACGCTCATACTGAGTAGCTCGGGATACCAAACTCTTCGAGCCCAGTCCGGAGCCACAAGAATGACTTGGGCCCGGTCGCGCCGAATCTTCTTCAACACTCTGGGTAGAAGTGGTATAGGCGGAAAGGCGTACAACAGACCGCAACTCCACTCGCGACGAAGCGTCGCCGAGCGAGTGCCGCCTTGGAAATTCCAACGCGCAGAACTGATGACATTGCGCGTTCTCTTCGGTGGCGAATAGATCTAACCAAGGCTCTCCCCACTGTAGAAAGAGTCCTTGCGCCACCTCCGAGTGAAGACGCCATTCGTGATCCATCATGCACCTGCGGCTGAGTTCGTCCGCCCTGGCGTTCAGGGAACCTGCCAGGTGTTGAACCATCAGGAATATGCCCTGATGTTCCAGCCATGTCCAGAGACGCAGAGCCTCCTGACATAGGGTCCACGACCCCACCCCGCCTTGTTTGTTGCAGTACCACATGGCGGGGGTGTTGTCTGTGAACACCTGCACTACCGTCCCTTTGACAGAGGGAAGGAATGCCTTGAGTGCAAGTCGGATCGCCCAGAGCTCCAGATGGTTGATATGGAGCCGGGACTCCGCCGGAGACCAGAGGCCTCTGATCTCCGCCTCTCCCATGTGACCTCCCAATCCCAGAAGGGACGCGTCCGTCACAACTGTGTGCTCTGGCTGGGGAAGGGAGAGGGATCTGCCCATGACCCATTGCCGGTTCGAGAGCCACCACTGCAACTGCCGTGCAGTCCCCTCCGAGATCTGGACGTAATCGGACAGGTTCCCCTGATGCTGCGCCCACTGGAACTTCAGGTCCCACTGCAGAGCCCGCATATGCCATCTGGCATGATCGACCAGCAGGATGCAGGAGGCCATGAGGCCCAGCAGCCTCAGGGTCATCCGTACCGAAACCCAGGATAAAGGCTGAAAGATCGGAATCATAGCCTGAATATCCCGGACTCGCCGTTCGGGAGGATAGGCCCAAAACTGCGTCGTGTCCAGAACTGCTCCGATGAAAAGGAGCTGTGGAGAAGGAATCAGGTGCGACTTCGGCACGTTGCTGAAGAACCCCAGCGAGTGCAGGAGTTCGGCCGTAGTCTGGAGGTGGGAGACGACTGCCTGGGACGAGCCCGCCTTCAGCAACCAGTCGTCGAGGTAGGGGAAGACTGGAACCCCTGACCGGCGCAGATGAGCTGCGACCACCGCCATCACCTTTGTGAACACCCGAGGGGCGCTGGTAAGGCCAAAGGGGAGCACCGTGAACTGAAAATGCTCGAGGCCGACCGTGAACCGCAGGTAACGCCGGTGGGCCGGCAGGACGGGGATGTGAAAATATGCGTCCTGCAAGTCCAACGCTACCATCCAGTCTCCAGGGTCGGGGGCAGTCAAGACCTGAGCTAGGGTGAGCATCTTGAACTTCTCCTTCCGGAGAAAGCGATTGACGTTCCGGAGGTCCAAGATAGGACGCATGTCCTCCTTGTCCTTTTTGGGCACCAGAAAGTAGTGGGAGTAACAACCACGTCCTACTTCTGGGGTCGGAACGCGCTCGATGGCCCCCTTGGCCAAGAGGGCCGCAACTTCCTTTTGAAGAAGCACCAAATGATCCCCCGACATGCGGTGGCATTGAGGTGGCATGGCTGGGGGGGTAGTCTCGAAGGGGAGGGAGTAGCCCCTTCGGACAATGTCCAAGACCCACATGTCCGATGTAATCGCACGCCAGTGGTGAAGGTGATGGCGGACCCTGCCCCCTACTGGCGTGCTGTATACCTGAAAGGATGAACTAGGAGGGCTTGGAGGCCGCGGATGGGGCGGAGGTGGTGGCCTGACCCGCACACTGGTTACCAGACCCGCCTCGGCGGGAGCCACGTCCACGGCCGCGCGAAGACACTTGCTGCGCGGGCTGGTGGCTGGGCAGCGGACGTGACTGGGCGCCCCTTCCGTGGCCACGAAAGGGGCGAAAAGCAGACTGTTGCGGAGGGCGCACAGTAGAAAGGCCCAGGGACTTGGCTGTAGCCCGTGAGTCCTTAAAGCGCTCCAGCGCATGGTCTGCCTTGTTGCCGAAAAGGCCGACAACATCAAGGGGAATGTCCATAAGCGTATTTTGGACATCGCCCGAGAAACCAGTGGTCCTCAGCCAGGCGTGACGGCGCAGCGCCACTGTCGTCGCAAGCGATATGCCTAGCGAGTCGGCGGTATCTAGGCCACACCGGATAGTATACTTCGCCGCATCTCTTCCTTCCGCAATGGCGCGGGAAAGCAGTGCCTGGACCTCCTCAGGACACTGGGGCAGAACCTGCGCCACCGAATCCCACAAGGAGTGGGTACATCGGCCCAAAAGGCAAGTGGTGTTGACGGACCGCAAGCCAGCACTGGTGGAAGAAAAAACCTTCTTCCCAAATTGGTCCAGTTTTTTGGATTCCCTATCTGGGGGAGCGGTAGGGAAGGCGCTTTGGGAGGCGGAGGCTTGGACAACCAAGCTCTCAGGGGTGGGGTGTTGGGAAAGGAACAGGGGGTCGCCCGGAGTAGGGCGATGACGCCGGGCTACGTTCCTATCCACAGGAGCCCCTGTGGTGGGCTTGGACCAGGTGCCCAAAAGAACGTCCGAAAGTGCCTCGTTGAACGGCAGCAGTGGCTCCGCAGAGGTAGCCGCCGGCTGAAGCACTTCCATCAGGAGGTTAGTCCTGACAGCCACTGTAGGTAACTGGAGGAGCAGGACCTCAGCTGCCCTACGCAGCACCGTAGCAAAGTTTGCTCCCTCCTCCGTTGCCACGGAAGGAGGAGACAGCATGCCAATGTCTGGAGAGGTATCCAGACCACTGGCCTCCCCAAGTTCCTCAGCCCAGTCCTGATCGTACTCACATTGGGCAGTGAGAGGGTCCTCAGACCCCTCCCAGGTCTCTTCGTCCTCCAAATCAGGTTCAAAGTAAGGAGGAGGGACATGTGGGACCCAAGGTCCCAGCGGCGCCGGCGTCAACCGACGTCGGTCCGGCGCCAAGTCCGGATCCGGAGAGAACCTGGGGACGACGTCGCCCGGAGCCCCGGGCGGCGTCGTGAACGGCACAGGTGAGATCGACGCCGGTGGAGGTGTCGTTAGGTCAACGGGCGTCGATTGGGGTTGCGGCAGCACCGGAGCCGGGGTTGAGGCCGGGGCCGGAGCCGGGACCGGGGCTGGTGTCGCTGGTGGCGCCGGGACCGGAGTCGCCGGTGGCGCCGTAGGAACCCCACTAGGGCCCGCGGGGCCCGAAGGTGCACCAGGGGGACCTTGAGGCCCGAAGAGGCGGGCCTTGGCCGACAGGAACTCCGGTATTTCGGCCGGAGTCGCCCCCGAACCCGGGAAGTGCGGGTAATGCGGCGGCGGCGGCTCCACAGGCACTCCTGGCGCCGCGGGGGTGGGGACGGTGCCGACGGGACCCTCAGCCGAGTCGCGCGACCGGCGAGGGGAAGTCGTCGAGCGATGACGCTTCTTTGACTTCTTATGCTTCGACTTACCGGAGGAGTGCGAAGACTTTGCTCTCTCGCAACCGGGGCTTGGCTTGGCGCGGAGCCGACTGCCGGACCTCGAGGAGCTTTCGAGACCGCTCTCGCAAAGCCTTCGGATGCAAGGCCCGACAGTCAGGGCACGACTTGGAGTCATGGTCGCGCCCGAGGCAGTAGAGACAATCCTGATGCGGGTCCGTGATCGACATCATTCGACCAGGCGTTGCATGGCTTGAAGCCGGGCATCCCTACCGACACCGTAGGAGTCGTAAGACTCGAGAAAATAGTGACAAAAAGTCACAAAAAATCAGTCAAAAATTGACTGGGGCACTGCTCTCTCCGGATCTGCGCTTACTGGCGCGGAAAAAGAAAGAACTGACGTCAGCGCGCAGGGGCGGCGTCTAAGTACTGGCCGCGACGTCATCCCGGCGATCCCGACGCCGACGACGGACGCGGAGCCGCACGACGCCGCCTACCGACGCGCAAGGGTACTGCTACGCAAAACTTTCCGGATCCAGCCTGACGCCTGGGGATATTCTAAGGTAAGGAATCTGTCACTAACGTGTCTCTTTCAGATACAGCGGCCTTCCGGGCCCATTCGGCAAGGGGAGCCATGGCTTCGAAAGCCTTTGCCCTTGGGGGGAGCCTAGAGGACATCCTCAGAGCAGCGGATTAGTCCTCGGGCTCCACCTATAAGGACTTTTACTTTAAACCCATCTTGGGCATGGCTTCTCTGGTGGTTGATCAGCTTTGAACTAGCATAATCTCAGCCTCCGGTCCTGCCATAGAATATAAAATTTCCTCGCTATCGTGAAGGTAAGTTTCAATTCTATTAAGGACACGGAGGTGAGGATTATCCCACCCAGTGGTATTGTTATTCTTACACTCCCTCGAAATTGACAGTCTGCACGTTGGATAATTATAATAACTCAGGAGAGTTTCAGATTAATGTACATGTTCAGCTGATCATGCTTTGTGAATTTATGATTGTTCATGGTTGACTAACCTGCCTCTTTATCGCACTGTTACAGTGATAGCAGTTGTTTATGAAATTTCTGATACTGATTCCTTGTCTTTTCAGGGTCCGAACAAAAACAAGATTATTAATGGAGAAACGGGACCAGATGTTTCGCCCGAAGAAAGAGGAAGTGCCATTTCTTGATGCTGTTTATATGGGACTGCCTCTATAGTTGTTTGCTATTTCTTACAAAGACTCATGGGATTTATAGTCTTTGGCTGTTATATGGTTTTAAGGCTGCTGAGCAATAAAATAAAGGAAGAGACATGCATAATCCTCGTCTCCGCGTCCTTAATAGAATTGAAACTTTCCTTCACGATAGCAAGGAAATTTTATATTCTTATCCAAGCAGGACGCAATCTGGGTATCATGCACACAGGTTCACAACCGAAAATATAAAATTGGATGGGAAAGCCAATGGACACAGAGACTGATATAACAATGGTTGTTGCACTTGCAAAGCCAGTGGTGAAAGAATCGGTTGTGCAAGTGCAAAAACCCCACTCCCAATGTACTAAATAAACACAATGAGTCATAAATGGATCTGTAGCTCCTAAAGTATACATTGCACTGTTTGACTGAATACTGACACCCGCAAAAATGCAGTATTTCTTTTCAAAGTGGAAGCTATCTATGGTTATCAGCTCCCACTTTGTGAATGAATGCTGCAGGTATTAGGGAAGCAAAGAGTAGTCTAGGGTTCTGCTGCATACTCCCCCAATGTCCGCTTGCATCTACCATCCATGCATTCACAGACATTCACAAGGATTTGCAGAGGAATCATTTCTCGTTAAAATGAATGAGATTCTGTCAATTCCTGATAATTACATGTTTGAACTGGAAGGAATTACTAAATTGTTGCCCTAAAATACCCTTGTGACACATAGTAGATCCTAGCCAAGAATAGTATCTGAGTTATGACACAACAATAATACATTAAGCCCAAAGATACACAAGACAAGAGAAATGTTTTCCATTGGAACTCTGCAATAAAGTGGGCAAGGTATAGCAAAAATAAGGGGAGGGGAGTGAAAACCAATATGTTGTCTGTTTTTGAGGAAGGCTAGCACGGTATCAAGAGCGCATTCTACTATCTATAATCTCAATCCAAATTCCACTTTCAGGTTATTCCAAACCCATCTTGTTTTCAGACTTGAACCATATTGAAGAACAAATGTTCTCTGTATGAGTCAATGAATGAATGGATGTATAAATAAAACCACAGTGAAATATAGGTAATTTCCATGGTATTGCGGATCATTGATCCATACACATGTAATAAATAACCTTTATTATTATTTGATTTTGAGTCTGATCTTAAATATAGTGTGTGATTTAGAGTTGGCTGTTAACAAAAAGTCCTCTCTTTTTTGGAGAAAGTAGTATAGCCTTTATTGTAGGATTCTCCACCAATGAAGAATCCCACTTCAGAATTAACTCTACTGCACAATCTCTATGGAGGAAGACATTCTTCCAGAGATTTCTTCACCTCTTGAGAATCATCCAAAAAAGGGTTTTCCACACTGTCTACAAACTAGGAGATTTTCCATTAGCACCAACCTCTTTTATGCTTGTATCTTTGCCAAGGTCACCTTTGTGGCACAAGAGCGCTACAAATGTAACACTGATCAGTATTCTGATGAGAACTGTGGCACAAATGTTAAGTTTGGTTAACCCATTTGCCACTGAGGCTTTTCCCACCCCAGTGCTACACCCTTTTTAGATGCTTGGAGCACTTTACACTCACGCTATCATAACTTTTTTCCCACAAAAGATATCTGCCTTTTATTCCACATGTTGGGGATTCTAAAGGTTCCCAGGGTTTGGAGATTCCACCGGAGGGAACCGAAAAGATTGGCAAAATATACGTTGGGGTTTGTTTTGAAAAATGAAAAGACATGCAGTGCAAAAAAGCATTTTATTTAAATAAAAGGCATTGACAAAAGGTTTGTTGTAGTAAGATCTGCCCAGCATTCAGGAACAACCAAAGTTGTAAAAATAATTTTTACCCCAGTTTTTGCACTCTTGTAGTGGGAGTCTATTTTTCCTACTTTGTGTGATTTCAGTCTACTTGCAGCTCAAGGCTGAAGTAGCTGTGAAACCCATGGGAAAACCTAAAATAACTAAATTCCAAATTCAGTAAGTGGTCATTAGTGGACATTGCTCATGGTTCACATACGAAAACGAATCATTAAAATCAAACATAATATAAAAAAAAATTAAAAAATTGAAATAGCTGAAAATGTTTTTTTTTGCTGTAATTTTTTGCCCTGATAGCCGATTTACAAAAGTAATATACTGTTACGTCCATCTACTCTTCTGGTCCCTGACATATATAATGTTTGTTGGTTCTGTAAAAACACACGATGCCCAGAGCCAACAACTGAGCTGCAGCTTATAGTGATTTTTAATTGTGAGCTCACTACGCTCCAATTCTTATGGTAAAATCTAATGAATGAGAAATGAGCTACAAGGAAACCTGTGCATTTTTGAAACAGGCTCAATATACTGAGTTTAGCAACAGTGGTGATTTGTATAACTTTGAGTTATTCATAGTATAGTTATCCAGACGGTATTATTCAAAACTTGGGCTTTCTTACACACTGACTTAGATTTGGAAGCCAAAAATTGAGAGATATTCAACTGAAAATAACGGGAAACAGCGTTTATAACGCTGTCAACACCACGCGGGTAGGTAACAACGCGGACGTTACATCGTCCGCGTTGTTGCCACGCATGGCATTACATCGCAAGTCGTTTCTACGACTTGCGCTAGATGGCGCGCAACACCAAGGAATGTGTTGGATTTTAAATCCAACACATTCCCTACTGTTGCGCTAACTGGAGTAGGAATAGTAATTTATACTATTCCTAAGTCCAGCGCGCCATCTAGTGCAAGTCGTAGAAACGACTTGCGATGTAAAACCATGCGTGTGTAACAACGCGGACGATGTAACATCCGCGTTGTAACCTTCTGCGTGGGATTGTATGTCGTAGTAACGTCATACATTCAAAATAACAGATATCAAATATTCTGTGTTCCCATACTTCTCCTGATAAAAATGGTATCCCACTTGTGAGGGTGGGCCTACCACTTGCAGTAGGAAAGGTCCCAAAATGCGAAATGGAGTAATCTAATTTACACCATCGAAATTGACCCCTTTTAGTGATGTATGTAGCAGTAGTATATGGGCCCAGGCTCTGCCACCACCCAGGGAACCTGTTTAAGTCAGAAGAAACAAAGAGAATCCACACTAGGTGAGAGAATAGGATCTTTATTCCAGTCATCCACTCTCCTATGAATAACAGCTCTCTCAACATTCTACTGTGAGCTCCAGGTAGGAGATTCCAAAGCTAACAAGAAGAAAAGGGGGAAAGGAAGGAACCATTTTGTGGGGAAGGAAACAAGGTAAAACAAGAGAATAAGATATATAATAATTGTAGGAAGATTACAACACATCTCCCTTCCTGAGGAAGAAGAAGTCTGAGTTACCCCACATTTACAAGTCTGTCTCCGCTCCATGTTTGCCCATGGTCAAGCTGGACCACATTCCTGCTTACCTTAACCAATTGTTGAGGAGGTTGGAACTTACTCTGACTCCTGTGTTCCTTGGTGGGTTTTTTCACTAACATGGTGTCGCCTACCTTCAAGTTATGCTCCTTCACACCATGTTTCTGATCATACCAATTCTTATATCTCAACTGGTGTTGTTGGGTTTTCATGTGTCCTTCCCAGACATTGGTTAACACAATCTTACCCCCACTTAACCATAATGGGTTCACCTTGGTGCTTGGTTCTCTTCCCCTCATGGAAACAAATGGAGATATACCAGTAATGAGATTTGGTGAAGTGTGGTATGATCAAACACAATCTCTTAGAGAATCGTCTACATTATGCCCATTTGCGATGGCTAGTTGAATCTGTTCTTTTATCATCCTATTTGTTCTTTCTACTAGGCCGTTGGCCTTAGGACAATATAGTGCTGTCTTCTCATGTTTGATGTTCATTTCTTCTAAGAACTTCATTTCCCAAGATGTAAATTGTACACCATTGTCCGTGACTAAAACTGCTGGAATTCCCTCGTTGCTGAAGGCATTCCTCAAAAACGCAATAAGGATGCTAGTGGTTGTACGTGAGGTAAACTTGAATTTTATCCAATGTGAAGTATAGTCAACAAGTACAAACATGAACCTTCTCTAGGGTCCCAAACTCTCCATGGGACCAATTATGTCAACAGCCAATTTGCTCCATGGTACCACAGGTACTTCTACAGGAGATATGGTACTCTGCGCAAAACCTTGGTCTTATCACTTTTCACACAGCTGATACATTCTTTGACTTTTTGTTCCACCATGGAATCCATGTTAGGGAACCAAAATCAATTTCTTACCTTGTTCTTAGTTATGCTCCTGCCCAGGTGCCCTTCATGGGCCGATTCTATAATTTTGTTCCTGAGATCAATAGAAGGTACAATTTTCTCATTTCGATAAACTTGGTCATCAATTATTGTCAATTCAAACCTCACCTCCCAATAGCATTTTAATTCATCTACAACATCTTTACACTTATCAGGCCAGCCATTCACAATCAAATCCTTGAGTATATTCATGTTGACATCCTTGTTCATACTCTCTTCCCATTATGCATTAGTCAAAGCAGGAAGTTGGATGGCAAGGATGGGTACATCTAAAGGTTCATCCTGAACAGTTTGTTCTAAGGGTGACCTCGAGAGGTAACCCGCCACTTTATTTTCATCTCCTGGTAAATAATCTACCTTGAAACCGAAATTCTCTAACCCCAGGACCCATTTGGATATATGGGGAGAACTGCATTGTGTCTTTCTTGCTGAGATTATGAATGTTAAAGTTTTATGGTCGATGCGGATGGTGAATCTGGTACCCCATAGATAGAATTTGAAATGGTTGACAGCCCAAAAACAGCCCAGGGTCTCTCTCTCGATCACCGAGTAATTGCGTTCAGCTGAACTCAGGCAACGAGATGCAAATGCTATGATAGTTTCGCCACCTTCCCCTTTCTGAGATAACGTGGCCCCTAGACCTTTGTTGGATGCATCGGTCGTTAAAATAGTTTTTTTCTTGGGCTCAAAAGACCCCAAAGCCGGTGAATGTATAATCTCTTTCTTCAACAGATCCACAACTCTGCTATGGTTTTCCTCCCAAGTGTATTCCTTGTTTTTCTTCAACAGATCACAGAGGCTTTCACATTTTTCTGAAAAATTCCTTACAAAGTTGGCCATGTACTCAATAAGACCTAGAAAAGATTGAAACTCCTCTTTGTTTTTAGGGTATGGAGCATCACTGACAGCTTGGACCAAACTGTATTTAGGTCTAAATCCTTCTTGGGAAATGGTGTGGCCAAGGTAATCTACAGAGCTTACTCTGATCTTGCACCTCCCAAGTTTTACCGTTAATCCTGCTTCTGTAAGCTTCTGGCATACTAACTTTAAAATTCTGTCATGTTCTTCAACTGATAAACCATAAATCATTATGTCATCCTGAAAACATAGGGTGTTAGTAATGCCCTCGAGGACTTGCTGCATAATTTTTTGAAAGACTGCTGCATCAGAGGCATGTCCAAAAGGCATCCTCACAAACGTATCTGCTCCAAAAGGAGAAGTGAAAGCCGTAAGTGGTCTGGACTCTGGTTGCAGTTCCACCTGGTGATACACCATAGATAAATCAATAACAGAGAAATATTTCGCTTCCCCCATCATGCTCAGCATCTCGTTTATATTGGGGAGAGGAAATCTCTCTACCCAAATGTTTTCATTAGGGCTGCGCAGGTCTACACATAGGCGAATACCGTCTCCACTAGCTTTGGCTGCTATAACTATGGGAGCCAACCATTCCGAAGATTCTATGGCAGGCCTGGGCATAGTTCGTGGAGTTTTGCCACGCGGAACTCCGCGAAGTTACAAAAAAACTCCGCGAAGTTCCGCGAGTGGCGGAGTGCAGTGCGAACTGCAGTTTGTGCTGGTATTCCTGCTGCTCGGGTAGAAATTCTACCCGAGCGGCAGCTCGCGCTCGCGAACTTACTGTTCGCGATCGCGAGCGGGGAAAAAACTCTGCTGCACATCGTGAAGCGGAGTTTTCTGCAGTCCGCGAGCTCTGCGTAGTGCGGAGTGCAGAAAACTCCGCAAACTCCGCGAACGGAGCGAAGTTCACCGCCCAGGCCTATTCTATGGGTTGGATCACACCCATTTCACATAGCTTGTCTAATTCTTTCTTTAACGGTTCTCTCATAAGGAGCGGAACCGGGCGGGGTTTATGTACAGTAGGTATAGCTCCATGTTTGACTTTTATTTTGTGCTGAAAATCTTTCAACAAGCCAAGATCTTCAGTAAATAACTTTGGAAACTCATCACATAAAGTAGAAGTGACAGTGGGACACTCCACAAGAATAACTTGGTCTTTGTTGTTCGGGTCAAGTATGATGCCTAACTCCTTCTGATGCTGCCAGCCCAGAAAATTGGAACCTTTCGCCACAATGTTTACTTTCCCCACCGTGGATCTCCCTTTAAAATGTATTAACATTTTCAACATTCCCACCAGAGGAATACGTTCCTTGGTATACCCTTCAGGTGAAATGTCAGGTTTACATATAGACAGATCCGTGACTCCAAATGCATCTTTGTAGTCTGCGTGATTTAGTAAAATAAAAGGAGAACATGAATCTGTGAACATGTCTACAGGCTTATTATTTAGGAAAACTGTGCATTTGGGATATTTAGGAATGGAGGCACTCTCTTCATTTTTTACTTGAAACACATATTTCTGGGGTTGTCCGCCTTCAGTTTTAACAAGTTTAACTTGGTTGTTTTCACCATCCCTACACACTCTGGCAAAATGTCCTCTCCTGTTGCATTTTTTACACGTAACACTGCGACCAGAACATTGCAAACTATTAGCCAGTTAATTACTGCTTCCACATCTAAAACATTTCAGTCCAGTACTTTCTTTCATAGGTTTGTTAACAATTACATCCTTTGTTTTAATTTTGTATACCTCTTTGTGTATTTCTCCACCCTGAACAGTAGCTACTATTTCATCATTAATTTTAATTTCTTTCATGCCTTTGGCCGTATGTTCAATTGACTGTGCTAAAGTAATTGCCTCTCTGAGGGTGGGGTTCTTAGCTAGCCATTTCTCTTGAATCCTGCTGTTGTTAGTACACCTAACTAACTGATCAGAGAATCATTAAGCTCACCAAAATCACTGAATTTAGTTAAGCCTCTCAATGCTGCTACGTAGTTGTTTACTGACTCCTGTTTACCTTGAACACGACTAAAGAATTTATGTCGTTCCAGGACTACATTGACCTTATCCCCAAAGTGAGTTTCCAACTTCAATAATGTGACATTAAATACATCTTGCTCTTCATCATCTTCTAATTCAGGTTCAGGTAAGGTCTCATATATTTTGCGACCATGAACCCCTAGGTTGTGTAACAAAATGTGTTGTTTCCGCAAGCCAGAAAATTGTCCCCCCCGTGACAATCAGATATGACTCAAACAATTTTTTCCAGTCTTTCCAATGAACCTCCGGTTCTCCAATTAATTTAAGAAAGATGGGGACTGACTTATAGCTGGATTTGCCATATTAGAAGAAGGTATAATTGGCACTGAAAGTAAACACCAAGAAGTATTTCTGAAAAGGGAGATAAACTTTTAAAGAGATAAAATTTCAACTTATCAGGGGGATGTAATACATAGCAGAATAACAGAGCAAAATGAGGAGAGACACTGAAAAATAAAAATAAATAAAAAACTCTCAGAGAAAACAAGCAATGCGCAACATGAGTCAATATAAGGGAAGACACAGTGAGAATGTAAAGTCACGACAATGTAGGCAGTAGAGAAAAGGAGTCAGAGAGCACAAAATCACCATTAACATTTCTTAAGGAAGGTGTGTGTGTCACCGTGTAGCACAAGACACACTTGGTCGGTGAGTGCGTCACCGTGGGTAATCACCATGAGGCGATTGCGAAAGGTGTGTGTGTCACCGTGGAGCATGAGACACACTTGGGCGGTGTGTGTGTCACCGAGGCCAAAGAGCATGAAGAGGATAAAGCAAGAAACTGCACAACATACCTTGAAAATAAGGATCAGCTCAGAATAACTCCCTCCAACAAGGAGGATACCAACAGTTGAGGTGGAAAATGGGTCTACTTCCTGACTGGGATGCCCTCCTGACCTGAAGGAACCGAGCAGCTAAGAAACTACTCAGGAGCTGGGGTGCCGAAAACGATTCCCCTCATAGAAATCTGCCTGCAGCCAACTGAGGCTGCGCTGAGGAGATCAGCGTCGCTGAAGTCTGTGGTAGGCGAAGATACGGCTGCGCTGAAGGGATCATCGTCGCTGAAGACGGAGATGGACGAGGATGAGGCTGCGCTGAGGAGGGGTGTCTGAGGCGGTAAGGCGTCACTGGGGACGGCAGTCGACGGAGATGCGTCCGGGCAGCGCTGCAGAGAGCCTGCTCTGACGAGACCACTTGAGGTATGTGGCCACGCGAATGCGACCACACACCAACACGTATATTGTGTAGAGCAGGTACTGCAGGAGGGGCCGACACAGGAAAAGGTCGCAAGGCTGCACATTGAAGATGAAAGCAGCTACTAAGCGGAACTAGTGTACCTGCGACTGGGCTAAGATCTACACTACCTCAGCAGAGTCCGCATAAAAAACAGTACTTCCCGGGAAGGGAAACGTGCAGACAACATGGGCACTTCAGTAATATCTCTTCAGGAAACGTTGCAAACAAATGTATCTTCAAGGTGCTTGTCCTTGTGTTGCACCGCCACGTTAAGGTTGGAGACAGCACTGAAAGGGGAGATGACTGGCTGACCCCTGCACAGAGACCAAAGCCAGTGTTGAATAACGATGGCCAGTTGGATCGTTGCCTGTGTTGAAGTCAGAAGAAACAAAGAGAATCCACACGAGGTGAGAGAAAAGGATCTTTATTCCAGTCATCCACTCTCCTAGAATAACAGCTCTCTCAACATTCTACTGTGAGCTCCAGTTAGGAGATTCTAAAGCTAACAAGAAGAAAGGGGGGAAAGGAGGGAACCATTTTGTGGGGAAAGAAAAGGAGGTAAAACAAGGGAATAAGATATATAATAATTGTAGGAAGATTACAACAGAACCCGACTAAACCCCAGCACTTGTGAAAATTAGACATCCAGAGGAGTCCAGGGTATCATTACTTACATGGATCTCACTAAGTTTTCATACCCACAATGCACTTCAAACATCAAACTTTGGCTAAAAACATGCATTTTTCTCACATTTCTGTGAGGGAAAGTTCCAAAGTTTGCAGCAATCCATATAGTTCCTACCACCTAGCATTTCCACATCTCTCAGTATACAAACAGTACCATGCTTGTGTAGCCATGCCCAGCACCTATGACAGAGAAGGCCCCAAAATACAATGTTGAGACATAACATTTCCACCATCAAAATAAATTCCTTTTTGGCAAAGAGCATAGGAGAGGCATTTGATCACAGGAGAGCCACCAACCAGGGAAACTTACTAAACCAAAACATTTCTGAATACTAGACACTCATTAGAGTCAACAGTGGTGTGAAATGTGTGAATCCCTCTATGTTTTCTAATTTAGAATGCCCTGCAAGCATCAGACTTTGGCTAAAATCATGCATGTTCCTAATATTTCTGTGAGAGACAGTTCTGGAATCTACAGGGGTCCACAAAGTTTCTACTACCAGCGTTCCCACACTTCTCCTGAGGACAGGTAGAGCAGAGGGTGAGGTTCGGCGCACAAGAAGCAGGTGCAGTGGAAGCAAGGCCAAGAGAAGGGGATTCTTCTGCAAAAGAGAGGGGATACGCACAGATGAGGAAGGTGCAGAATGATAGCAAGAGGGGACATGGAGTCAGTTTACGAAGAAGCAAGAAGATAGAAGAAGCACGAAGATAGTGTGTAATAGGAAGATAGAGAGAAAATGTGGGGCCATATATAGATCTTGTATTTCCGGATTTCAGCATGATCCCATATTATCATTAAAACTGTATTTTTTTCTCATGAATTTAAATCAAGACTCATGCATACCGAATCTGGAGTTATCAGGGATTCATTTTGCTTAAGTTTCATGACCTGTTGGTGTGCGTCCTCCAATTTCTTTTTCAAAAGTGCATTTTCTTGTTTAAGGGTATTGAAATCCTCATATTGTTCCTGCACATAGAAAATCCTCTTTAGTAAGACATCAGTTGTTGCAAGATGCACAGTAAAAGAAAATTCCAACAAACTACTGTGGGGAAGCTGCTAATTGACAATTCAAATGCTAAAATGTACTGCAGAACTGTATATATGTATATATATATATATATATATATGTATGTATATATGTATGTATATATGTATGTATATATATACATATATATACATACATATAAATATACACACACACACATATAAATATGTGTGTGTGTTAAAAAACACTAATGATAAAGTAAAGATGCACAAGATATACCAGCAATATTGAAAAAGGACATATTTTATGACAGCTATCAGGCGCATAACGAAAAACATCCTTTAACAAATACTGATTAAATATTACTTAAATGGAAATTGTTGTTATTAGGCTTAGAAGTCTATGTGTTTAACCCCTGTCAGTCTGGTAGATTGCATGAGTTTTTTGCCCCTGCTGGATTGGCCAACACACTGGGGCCTTCAAAATGACAGCCTAACATTGGGATGGGAATGTCTACCCATGCCCTGAGTGACCCAGTTGCATATGATATCTGGTGTTAATCCTTTTTTGACCCAACTCACACGCTAACCTAGTGTGTGCACTGGGTGCTAGGCCTGTAGTTTGATTTTGAAGTCCAGAGCCTGCATCTGAGACATAGAGGGATGTGCCAAGTATATCCTCCAGCTCACATGGGACTAAAGTTCAGGTCATGGATTGTTGACATAAAGCGATGATAGCAGTGTACCATTATTATAATCCTATCACAGAACAGACCTTTTTCTCTATTCGAGAAACAGTGTGGCCCCAGTGGCCCTATCTGTGTAAAGTTATGCTTGTATGATGCACCCAGTACTTGTGTGAACACCCTGTGTGCATGTCAAGTATGTGTTATGTAAGTGTGCATGAAGGAGAACTCTATGTGGGTATGACTGTAAGATTGCTGAGACTGCCCCTGGGTTTACCTGGCAAAGGATGGAGATTACAGTACGTAGGGGTGGGCGGAATTTGCGTAGTCGCACTACGCAAAGCTCAGCGAAACAGTTAAAAATCTCCGCGAGCACGCAAAAGTTCCCTGAACACGCGGAATTGCTTGTTCCGCCCGTTCGCGATGCTTTTTTCCTGTTCGCGAACGCTGTTTGCGTGCTCGGGGAGAAATATCTCGCGAACACCCATTTTGAAAGCGCGAACAAGCAAAAAAGTCAGCGAAGCCGCGGATCGCGGAATTTTTGGTAATTCCGCGTTCTACGCGGAACGCGAAATTACCCAAATTCCGCAAATTCCGCGAGCGGAACGGAATTTACCGCCCAGGCCTACAGTACAGCCCCCTCAGACAGTTGGTGTGTATTGCCTGCATTCCTGAGTTGAAGGGTGTAGCCATGGACCCTGAAGTGCAGGAGGATACAGACAAGACTGCCATTAGAAATTCTATGGTGGCCTTTTAGAAGAATATTGCTGATTAATCCTTCCTCAACACTGCAATTTTGGGTAATGGTGCTGAAATGACATTAGTATCAGATTCTGTTGTTAAAGTGAGGGAAGCTCCTTGTGTCTGCCCCCAAATGCTACGTCAGGAAGGATGATGACAACAATGTGTTGATGCTTCTCAGAGCACTTATCGTCATTACCTATTCTTAGAGTGACCCTCTTTAACAAAGACTGCTTCTACATTGCAGAAAGAGCATGAGAATATGAAAATAAACAACTCCAACCCAGTCCCTGGGTGTTGATGGTGGGTTCAACATCTCATCTCAGAAGTATGTGTAAAAGTCAATCTCAAACTACCCCACTTAGTTTAATTTCCAGGTTCATCATGACCAAGAAAGGGATTGCTCTGATAAGTACTCTAAGAATTGCTGAGATCCAGGGCTCGTTTCTGCCACGCAGCCAGTCTACCATAGGTGAGGCAACATCACCTGTGCATCTTGCTGGAAGAGCTGCGCGTCTGCAAGTGATTTGAGTACCTACCTGACTTGCTGAGAATAGGGAAAAATATGTTTGACGCTGCAGGAGGGTACTGCCCAAGAAAGGAAGTCTTATGGGAGAGTAACCAGAGTTGATCTAAGTCTGGCAAAAGGTCTCTCGACATCCTCAAGGGTTTCTACCTTCAACCAATGTGAGCTGGACCAGATCATCAACATCGTCAGCATGAGCGGTCCAGTGACTGTCAACAGAGAAGGAGAAATTTTTTTTAGCTACTCTTTGTGCACCACAAACCACAGAATGGAAGCAAACATCTGAGAGTGCTGCCTGCCAAATCGGAGCAAACTTCCCGAAACACATAGGCCCTGCACCAGTCCCTACGTGTGAAGGAGGCACGGATTCATGGCCAAGTTGCTGCATCTGTGCAAGCTTCAGCTCATCTGTTGGCAGCACACTCACAGTTAAGACTACCATACCAAGCACCCAATATCTCAGGTAAAACCAACACCAGAACTGAACATTGACTGTAAGCCTTACTATAGATTTATGTGGTATCAATGCTTCAACAAAAATGCAACATAAAGAGAACTGTCTAGTAAAGGAAATAGGCACTAATCTACGAGTCAGAGAAACCAGAAAAGCTCATGAGCCGGTATCTGGGCTCTAATTTAGTTTCCTGATTTCGGAGTGGATTCCTGGGGTGATTAACATTCCTTCTGTTTTGATGTGATTAATGAATTTCTCTTTTTACTAAAAGAAAAGCACTGAGCTGGACAATTAACTATTTGTCTGTTGTTTGACTGTATGAGTTCCGAGTCTCTTCCCCTCTGAACTACCTCTTTGAGAAGCCTCTGACTGCTCAGCCACGCTACCCTGAGAGTAAAGTTCAGAGAGGGTGTACTTGGTCCAGTTTGCAGAGCCAGAGTAGGATAGACTCCCGGGCATCAGTGGCAAATGACCTCCGCCACCACAGTTGTGACCCAGTAGCCCCTGCCTACCTCCTAACAGGGGTCGACACCTACCTTGTTGTAAGGTTAAACAGGGCCCATGCACAAGTCTCCATTTTAACTACACATTTAAACTTGACATCTTTTTCGCTTGCTGACTTTTTACTTGCCTTGCACTTACTCGAAATTATTTTGAATACAGCACATTTCTTAGTAAGCATTTTATCATGTCACCCGTACACTCTGTCGAAGGCTAAAAAACATTGAACGCGATGCCCTTGCCCAGTTGGAGACAGCTCTGAGTCTCAAGACAAACAATTACATCGGCGCTGCACTTTTGACACATTGTGATTGGAACAGTGCTTTTATTATATATACCGCCTCAGAGCCAAATTCTGCAGAGGAACACTTTGGCTTAGAGTATCCTTGAACACTGTGCACTGTGACTGAGTTGCAGCCCTGCTGTTTCTAGCCTTCATCCTGCAAAGGACGGTAGCCTGCTCTACTTCCGCCTTTCTCCACCACCCTGCAAACGCAGCTCCTGGTGCATTACTGGTTGGGGCATGAAGTCTACTTTACTCCTGAGGGACCTTGGGGGCCAAAAAGCCCTCAAGGCACCTCCTGTAAGTTCTACACAGAAGGACTCCTGAGTGCTGGTTGGAGGCCCCATCCCATTTCTATACCACTCTGCAAATGCAACTACTACTTAAAAAACCATAGAAATTCACTGAAAAACAACAAAGGTTACAGGGAAGTTATAGTTAGGAATTAGCATTTAAAAAACCATAGAACTTCACTGAAAAAAACAAAGGTTACAGGGATATTATAGTTAGGAAATGGAATAAAACCAAAGGTTACAGGGACGTTATAGTTAGGCTCAGGTTTCACTCGTACAAAACGAGTGAAATTCAGCCGTTATAGTCAGTGAGCTAACTATAACTCATGCCCCGCAATGCACTGCTTATGACCTAACATATTACATCACTCATGACATGGTCAGAGACATCACTGATGATATCTCAAATTACATCACTGATGACATCATCCATAGAATCTCTGATGTACCCACTCACACCCCCATATAACCTTTCATACACCCACTCCAATTTCCACAATACCATTCTCAAACCTATTCACACACCTATACCAGTACTTACATAGCCACGCATTGATTCATAGATCAACACACACATCTACTCACTCACCCATACAGCCACTTATACACCCACTAATACAGCCATTGACATATCCACTCATACACCCGTACAGCCACTCACACACTGAGCCAGTCACCCATAGAGCTACTCACACATCTACTAACTTACCCACACAGTCGATTACACAGCCACTTACTCATCCATACAGTTACACACACTCACTTACTCATTAAGATACTAACATGTACTCACTCACCTATACAGTCACTAACACAAGCACACACTCACCCATACAGACACTCTTACATTTACCCACTCACCCATACAGTCACTCACATAGCCCATCACTCACCTATACTGCCTTTCACATATCCAGTTACTCATCCATATACCACTGACACATGCACTCACTCACTGACACAGCCATATACACACTCACGTACCCATACAACCCCTCACACATGCACTCACTAACCTATACAGCCACTGACTCACCCACTCACTCATCCATACAGGCAGTCACACACACACACACACCCACACAGACACTCAGACACCCATAGAAGTACTCAGACAACCAATCTCTCACCCATACAGAAACTCACACGCCCACTCACACACCCATACAGTCACTTAGACACCAACTGACCGACAGATATAGACATTCAAACAACCATTCACTCACCCATACATTCACTGAGACACCTAATCACTCACTTATACAGTCAGTCACGCACCCACTGAATAATCTATACAGGCACTCATACACCCACTGATTCACCAATAGACCTTGGTATATATATTTAACACACATACACTTTTTAAAAACACTCACAGTCTGGATAATGTGATCAGTGATGCCATTTGAGATGTCATCAGTGATATCACTGACCATGTCATGAGTGATGTAATATGTGAGGTCTTAAGCAGTGCATTGCCTGGGCGCAAGTCATGGTTAGCTCACTAACTATACCTGCTAAATTTCACTGGTTTTGTACAATTGAAACCTGAGCCTAACTATTACACCCCTGTAACCTTTGTTTTTTCAGTGAATATATATTTATGTATATACAGCACATAGAGCCTATCTAAATAGGTGTAACACAGCCAGAAGAGTACATCTAGGCACCCGAATCACGGAAGCGAAGAACTCCTCTAAAGAGCTCCTTAAGATCCTGAAGGAGTTTACAAACCCCAGAGCTAACAATCCTTCACTTCCACCTACGCAAGGACTATGTGAGGACCTTGCTTGCTATTTTAAACAAAAGATTGATAAAATCTATAGTTCCTTTGGCTCGGAAGAGGCTGATAAGGAGGGAGTTTCACCCTTGGAAGACCCTTAACTACCCAGTATAGAGTCTTTCTCAGTCATTACAGGCAAGTAAGTGGAGTCCTTACTAGCGCACACGAAATCTGGCTCGCCGTTGGATCTGTGTTAGAAATGGGGGTCTCTAGTTGGCAATGGCTGGCCACTGTCCAAGTAGGGACCCTTCTTCCTAAGTCAGAGTGAGAGGGCTACACCCTTAGATAACCCCTGCTCAACCCTGTGGTAACGTAGCACGAGCAGCTAGGCTTATCTCAGAGGCAGTGTGTGAAGCATTTACGACCATACACAGTAACACAGTGAAGAACACTACAAAGGGACACCACGCAAGTAGTTATCAAAAATAAGTATCTTTATATATAGACGTAACACAAGACCAATAACGATCAAGAAGCCACAATACAGTAAAAATAGGGTTACTCTTGAAATGCTGCAAAAATAGTTCAAAGTGCGCCAAGAGGAGTTCAGTTCAAAGCAGTGGTCTCTGCGACCCTTTTACTTACAAAGTACCTGGATTTCGTAGCAAAATCAACAAATGGTCGCAAGAAGCTGTGGCGATGACCGCCTGCACGCGAGGCCGGCGATGCGATAAATCCTTGCCGCGAGGGAGGATGATGCGCCGATCTGCTGATGCGTGCGGAGGCGATGCGACCAACTTCTGCACGTTAGGCCGGTGATGCGATGACTCCTTGCCGCGAGGGAGGAGGCAATGCGGCGACCCTGTTGCGTGTGCGATCAGGTTGTGATGCGAAGAAGTGGCACTCCGCGAGGGAGCGACGGTCCTGATGCGATGCAGGGGAAATGGCGGACGCCCGGCGTCCGCGCTGCGATGTCGTGAAGTGATGATCTTGGTGCGATGATCTCTGGTTGCAAGCACTCGGAAGCCCGCAAACGTGCGGTGCGATGATCTTTGGTTGCGAGCGCTCAGTGGCAGCAGCGCGATGAATTTCTGGGCGCTTTCGGCTGCAGCGGCTCGCAAACGGGCGTGAGCGAGCGATTTCAGCGCTCTCTTCTCTGTGAGTAGAACTAGAGGCCCTGGAACTCACAGGAGCCTCACCTGCAGATAGAAATCCTCGCTGGGAGGAATCAGGAGGCTGGTGGTGAAGTCTGATGTGCCTGAGACTTCGACAGGAGGCTAGCTCTCTCCTAGCCCTTGGGTGATTGCTTTAGCAAGATGAATAAAAGTTCTCTCAAAAGTCCTTTTCCCTCTCTTTCAAAGTCCAATGGTAACCACTGCAGGCCAATCCAAGAAACAGCACGCAAGCACAAGGATAGTCACCTCCTGCAGATTCCTTCAGTTACACGGACAGAGGTTCGTCTTGATGTCCAGGAGCAATACAATTTGTAGGGGTTTCAGCACAGATATTTATACCCCAAAAGTCTTTGTTCTCAAAAGCTACAAGTCACTGAGCCTAGCCAGAACCAGTTCTGTTCAGTCCTGGAGCACTTTGTTTACCAGGCTGCATCCTTCCTTTCAGGAAGAGGGGGTCTGCTATCAGACGCACAGTAGGAGGTGGAGCCATCATTCACCTTGCCAGGCACAGCCCTATTCAAGTCAAGGAGCTACCCCTCCCCATACTCCAAACGCAGATCTCTCTATTCAACCCAGGTCTGGATCAGCCTGCCCTGTCCCTCCAAAACCAGACAGCCAATACACATAACAGCAGAGCACACTGGAAGGTTTAGGCAAAAAAATACCTACTTTCTAAAAGTGGTATTTTCAAACACAGAATATAAAAATAAACTTTACTAAAAGATGTATTTTAATATTCTGAGCTCAGGCATACTAACTTCGTTTTTCTACCATGTTCCTCGGGTCAGTTAGGACTATAGGATGTAATAGCCACACTGCCCATCCTGGCCTATGGGGAACAGGTAGCCTTACAGTAGTGAAAAACAGAAAGTGGGTGTAATTCACTACCAGGACATGCTATACACACCAAGCATGTCCTACCTTACACATACAAAGCACCCTGCCATAGGGGTGACTTACATGATGCCAAGGGAAGGTTCAGGGGCTGGGAAGTGGGTGCACTTCACAGCCAAGATGGCAGTTCTGGACTGCACACAGACTCTGCAGTGGCAGGTCTGAGACACACTTTACAAGCTGCTTCTGTGGGTGGCGCAAACCAGTGCTGCAGGCCCACCGGCAGCATTCGGTTTACCAGCCCTGGGCACTCACAGGCCACGCTACTAGGGACTAACAGGTAAACCAAATAAGCCAATCAGGGATATACCAATTCACATGTCATATTTACACAGGGAGCATCCGGCTGTGGCACTGAAGGAGCAGTGGCACAGCGCCCAGAGCATCTAACACCAGCAAAGCGGATGAGACAACAGCGAAAAATGGAAGGGAGACCCACGCCAATGGTGCCAGGTCTAACACGTGTCCCCTCCAGCTGAAATGTGGGGAGAACTACCCATCCCTTGGGAGTTCTCATCACTAAGGCGGAAAAATCTGGACAGACCATCAGCATTGGCGTGTTCTGTACCAGGGCGTCGTTCCACCGTGAAGTCCATACCCTGTAGGGAAATGGACCACCTCAATAACTTTGGATTCTCACCCCTCATCTGCATTAACCATCTGAGGGGCCTGTGGTCTGTCTGAACCCGGAAGTGAGTCCCAAACAGGTATGGTCTCAGCTTCTTCAGTGCCCAGACCACAGCAAATGCCTCACGCTCAATTGCACTCCACCTCTGTTCCCGGGGAAGTAACCTCCTACTGATGAAGGCTACAGGTTGGTCTAGGCCCTCCTCATTTATCTGTGACAGGACGGCCCCCACCCCATGCTCTGAAGCATCTGTCTGGACAATAAATTCCTTAGCAAAATTGGGCGCCTGGAGTACGGGTGCTGTACACATGGCAGTCTTGAGGGAATCAAAAGCTTTCTGACAGGTGTCAGTCCAGTTCACAATCTTTGGCTGCTTCTTGGAAGTCAGCTCAGTCAAGGGTGCAACAATGTTGCCATACCCCTTGACAAACCTCCTGTAGTAACCCGTGAGTCCTAAGAAGGCCCTCACCTGGGTCTGGGTCCTTGGGGGCTCCCAAGCCAGGATGTTTCAATTTTGGGCTGCAGGGGCGCCACTTGGCCACTCCCCACCTGGTGTCCCAAGTACACCACAGAGCCCTGCCCAATCTGGCACTTACTGGCCTTGATTGTGAGGCCTCCTCTGCACAGCGCCATCAACACTTCCCAGAGGTGGCGCAAGTGGTCCTCCCAGGAGGAACTGAACACTGCAATGTCATCCAGGTAGGCGGCACTGAAATCCTCCAGCCCAACCAACACCTGGTTGACCAACCTCTGGAAGGTGGCGAGGGCATTCTTCATCCCAAAGGGCATCACACGGAACTGGTAGTGCCCATCTGGTGTGGAGAATGCTGACCTCTCTTTTGCCCCCTCAGTTAAGGCGATCTGCCAGTACCCAGACGTCAGATCAAACGTGCTGAGGTACCGGGCAGCCCCTAACCGATCTATGAGCTCATCAGCTCTGGGGATGGGGTGCGCGTCGGTCTTCGTGACTGAATTGAGACCTCGGTAGTCCACACAGAACCTAAGTTCAGGGGTGGCACCAGGCGTTGCAGCTTTTGGTACCAAAACCACGGGGCTGGACCAAGGGCTGCTAGAGGACTCAATCACCCCTAGGGCAAACATTTTGGAGACCTCCTCCTTAATGTAAGCCCTGGCCCTGTCAGTCACTCAGTAAGCCTTGTGCTTGACAGGAGGACTGTCCCCGGTGTCCACCTCATGGACGCACCAATCAGTGACACCAGGCACCAGGGAGAACAAATCAGAAAATTGCCCCAACAGTTGGCGACAATCTGTCTGCTGCTCAGGGGTCAGTGTGGTGGAGAGGACCACACCCTCCACTGACCCATCCTTTTCTCCTGCACGCAGGAGGTCAGGAAAGAGGCTCACTCTCCTCCTCCATCCCAGCATCTGTGGCAAGAAGCATGCCCACTTCAGACCTCTCAAAGTGGGGCTTCAGGCGGTTCACATGCAGGACCCGCAAGGGGTTCCTGGGAGATTGAAAGTCCACCAAGTAGGTAACTGGACTTTTGCGCTCCACCACCTCAAATGGACCGGTCCACTTATCTTGGAGCGCACAAGGCTCCACTGGGGCCAGTACCCAAACCTTCTGACCAGGTTGAAATTCGACCAGAGTGGCATTCTGGTCGTGCCAACGTTTCATTTCCTCCTGGCTGGCTTCCAGATTTGCCTCAGCAATTTTTCTGAAACGCTCGAGTCTGGTTCCTGAAGGCCAACATGTAGCTAAATACATCTTGGGGAGGTTTCCTGGGAGATTGCTCCCAGCCTTCCTTGACCAGACTCAGAGGCCCTCTTACCGGATGGCCATAGAGAAGTTCAAAGGGACTGAACCCTAAGGACTTCTGTGGCACCTCACGGTAGGCAAACAACAGGCATGGCAAGAGGACGTCCCACTTACGCCTCCAGGGGCTCTTCTAGGCCCATGATCATGCCCTTCAAGGTCCGGTTGAACCTTTCAACCTTACCATTACCTTGGGCGTGGTAAGGTGTGGTGAACTTATAAGTTACCCCACACTCCTTCCACAGAGACTTCATGTACTGGGAGATGAAGTTGGTCCCCCTGTCCAGACACCACCTCTCTGGGGAACCCCATACGGGAAAATCCCCATCAGTGCACGTCCCACCACGGGGGCCGTCACTGTCCTGAGCGGGATGGCTTCAGGGTACCGGGTGGCATGGTCCACCAAGACCAGGATGAACCTGTTGCCCATGGCTGTCTTGGGGTCCAGAGGCCCCACAATGTCAATGCCCACTCGCTCGAATGGGGTACTAACAACTGGAAAGGGCTATAGTGGGGCCTTGATCTTCCCCCCACTCTTCCCACTTGCCTGGCAAGTCTCGCATGTTCTGCAATAAGTGTCTGAGCTCTTGCGCATCTGGGGCCAATAAAAGTGGGTGGCCAGCCTCTCAAAGGTCTTGGTCTGCCCCAGATGTCCTGCCAATGGAATGTCATGAGCCAACCCCAGTAGGAAGGCTCTGAAGCACTCGGGTACCACCAGCACTCGGGCTGACCCCGGCTCAGCAGCCTTAGCCTTAGGCTCGCTATACAGGAGACTGTTCTCCCAATAAATCAGATGTGAACCAGACAGGTCACCTGCTGCCTGGGCTGCAGCCTGACGCCGCATACGCTCACAAAATTCCTCCCTGGTGGGTCCGCCTTCCTGCTGCCAATGGGTCAGCTCAGGTAGGTCCCCCAGTTCGGTGATCTGCTCCCCGGTAGGCTCCAGGGCATCCCCCTCAGGGTCTGCTCCCTCCTGGGCCGTGGGAACCAAGGGGCCGGCTCCCCCGCCCCTGCCCCTCCTCTCTAAGGCAGGGATCTGGGCCATACTCTCAGGCTCCAGGTCCTTCTCAACACCCTCCTTGGCTGCCATGGACCGAGTGGTAGCACACGCCCACTCAGGCAGACCCAACATCTCCAAGTGAGATCTCCTCTCCACCGTAGCCCATGGGGAATTCTCTAAATCATTGCCCAACAGACAGTCTACAGGCATGGCGGGCCTCACAGCCACCTGAAGAGTTCCTGAGACCCTCCCCCCCCACTCAAAGGGAACCTGAGCCACCTCACATTGGCTCTCTGAGTTGTCTGCGGACACTACTGGGTAGAATGCATGGGGGACAACCTGCTCTTTGGACACCAACCGGGAGCTGACAGCAATTATACTGGCTCCTGTGTCTCTTAGAGCCTCCACCCTATGGCCATTGATGGTCACCCACTGCCTGTACTTTTTAGTGTTATCAGGCAGTGTTGGTTTAGGGAACATCTCAAAGTCTCCTAATGAGACAAGGGTCAATTCTACGGGATCCCACCCCTCCTGGGCACCCATCTCCTCCCCCCCCCAGGGCTACACTCGCAAGCTGGCGGGGTGGTGCATGGGGTGGTGCACTAGTATCCCTCTGAGGACACTGGGGATCATAGTATCTGTGGCCCACTTGACCACACTTATAACAAGTAAGGGGCCCCCTCTGAACAGGCCTACCTGTCGGGGGCACTGGCTTCTTCTCTTGGGGAGGCTGGGACACCACTGCTTGGTTCCCTTGGGAATTACTTTGGGGCCCTCTTTGGAACTCCTCGGTTTACCCCTGTCCCCCACTTCTATGCTGGGGACCCTGCCCACCTTTGGCGAAGTCTCCCACTGGACCCTTGCGAACCCGGGTGGTCACCCAGCGGTCCGCCTCCTCAGCAAGCTTCCTAGGGTTAGTCAGCTTGCAATCAATCAGGTGCTGGCGAAGCTCAGGAAAACAGTTACTAGATAAATGCTCCCATGCAATCAAATCATAAAGCTGCTCAAAAGTTTCTACTTTGCTACCTTTTACCCAGCGTTCCATTGCTCTGCAAAAAAAAGACACATATTCAACCCACGTGGTACCCTCTAGCTTCTTGCAGGTCCTAAACCTCTGCCTATAATCTCAGGGGTCAAACCATAGCGGGTCATCAAAGCTTCCTTCATGTGGCCATAAACCATTCGACTTTCTGGGGGCAGGTCCAACAAGGTATCCCTCCCTCACTCACAAAGCGTCCCCACAACCCCGCTCCCCAATCCTTCTCAGGGACCCGGTGGGACACCATGGCTAATTCATAAGCTGCAAACCATTGCCCAATATCTTCACTTTTGTGGAAATCCTTAATAACCTCCTTGGGTATATACACTCTATTCTCAGTATGCACTACAGGTATGCTGCCACCAGAGGGAGATCTCTACACTCTTTGCTTTAATCTCCAACTCCCTCAATATTCTCTCATGCTCAAGTTTCATTTTCATAATCTCAAATTCTAACTTCTTGTTCTCTAGGTCCCTGTGACCATCCATTTTAAGCCTAGCCATCTCCATATTATGCCGCCCATCTCTCTCCCTGTCCTCCATCTCTTCTGGGGACAGACCCCTGGCGGACACAATAGTGCCCGGGCTGGAAATTGCTTTATCTCCCACCAAATCTACTACTTCACCCTGTGGCTCTCCTGCATTCTCTTCCCCCTCCACAGGCTCTTCCATATTCTTAGGGGCATCCCTGGCTTCTAGCCAGGCCTTCAGTGCCTTGTAATACTCCTCCCTTTTAGTGAGACCTGTGATAGGGACTGTGAAGCGTTTGCAAAAATATTTGAGCTGCTTGGCATTGTAGGTTTCTAATTTCTCTTCTTCCCAGGAGAGATCCTCCGAGGCATTGGATCTGGGCTTGCCCATTATGGCAATAACTGGCAATATTAATCAAAAATAGAATCAGAAAAACCTCTCAAACGTATGTGGTTGCGTTATGGTCTGCACTCACCAGTAGTGTACACTATAATTACTGTATGCGATCATAAATGCAAGTCCAGATCCTCACCGCTGACCACCAATGTTAGAAATGGGGGTCTCTAGTTGCCAATGGCTGGCCACTGTCCAAGTAGGGACCCTTCTTCCTAAGTCAGAGTGAGAGGGCTACACCCTTTGATAACCCCTGCTCAACCCTGTGGTAACGTAGCACGAGCAGCTAGGCTTATCTCAGAGGCAGTGTGTGAAGCATTTACGACCATACACAGTAACCCAGTGAAGAACACTATCAAAAATAAGTATCTTTATATAAAGACGTAACACAAGACCAATAACGATCAAGAAGCCACAATACGGTAAAAATAGGGTTACTCTTGAAATGCTGCAAAAATAGTTCAAAGTGCGCCAAGAGGAGTTCAGTTCAAAGCAGTGGTCTCTGTGACCCTTTTACTTACAAAGTACCTGGATTTCGTAGCAAAATCAACAAATGGTCGCAAGAAGCTGTGGCGATGACTGCCTGCACGCGAGGCCGGCGATGCGATAAATCCTTGCCGCGAGGGAGGATGATGCGCCGATCTGCTGATGCGTGCGGAGGCGATGCGACCAACTTCTGCACGTTAGGCCGGTGATGCGATGACTCCTTGCCGCGAGGGAGGAGGCAATGCGGCGACCCTGTTGCGTGTGCGATCAGGTTGTGATGCGAAGAAGTGGCACTCCGCGAGGGAGCGACGGTCCTGATGCGATGCGGGGGAAATGGCGGACGCCCGGCGTCCGCACTGCGATGTCGTGAAGCGATGATCTTGGTGCGATGATCTCTGGTTGCGAGCACTTGGAAGCCCGCAAACGTGCGGTGCGATGATCTTTGGTTGCGAGCGCTCAGCGGCAGCAGCGCGATGAGCTTCTGGGCGCTTTCGGCTGCAGCGGCTCGCAAACGGGGCGTGGCGACGATTTCCAGCGCTCTCTCTCTGTAGTAGAACTAGAGGCCCTGGAACTCACAGGAGCCTCACCTGCAGATAGAAACCCTCGCTGGGAGGAATCAGGAGGCTGGTGGTGAAGTCTGATGTGCCTGAGACTTCGACAGGAGGCTAGCTCTCTCCTAGCCCTTGGGTGATTGCTTTAGCAAGATGAATAAAAGTTCTCTCAAAAGTCCTTTTCCCTCTCTTTCAAAGTCCAATGGTAACCACTGCAGGCCAATCCAAGAAACAGCACGCAAGCACAAGGATAGTCACCTCCTGCAGATTCCTTCAGTTACACGGGCAGAGGTTCGTCTTGATGTCCAGGAGCAATACAATTTGTAGGGGTTTCAGCACAGATATTTATACCCCAAAAGTCTTTGTTCTCAAAAGCTACAAGGCACTGAGCCTAGCCAGAACCAGTTCTGTTCAGTCCTGGAGCACTTTGTTTACCAGGCTGCATCCTTCCTTTCAGGAAGAGCGGGTCTGCTATCATTCGCACAGTAGGAGGTGGAGCCATCATTCACCTTGCCAGGCTCAGCCCTATTCAAGTCAAGGAGCTACCCCTCCCCATACTCCAAATGCAGATCTCTCTATTCAACCCAGGTCTGGATCAGCCTGCCCTGTCCCTCCAAAACCAGACAGCCAATACACATAACAGCAGAGCACACTGGAAGGTTTAGGCAAAAAAATACCTACTTTCTAAAAGTGGTATTTTCAAATACAGAATATAAAAATAAACTTTACTAAAAGATGTATTTTAATATTCTGAGCTCAGGCATACTAACTTCGTTTTTCTACCATATTCCTGGGGTCAGTTAGGACTATAGGATGTAATAGCCACACTGCCCATCCTGGCCTATGGGGAACAGGTAGCCTTACAGTAGTGAAAAGCAGAAATTGGGTGTAATTCACTACCAGGACATGCTATACACACCAAGGCATGTCCTACCTCTACATACAAAGCACCCTGCCATAGGGGTGACTTACATGATGCCAAGGGAAGGTTCAGGGGCTGGGAAGTGGGTGCACTTCACAGCCAAGATGGCAGTTCTGGACTGCACACAGACTCTGCAGTGGCAGGTCTGAGACACACTTACAAGCTGCTTCTGTGGGTGGCGCAAACCAGCGCTGCAGGCCCATCGGGCAGCATTCGGTTTACCAGCCCTGGGCACTCGCAGGCCACGCTACTAGGGACTAATAGAGTAAACCAAATAAGCCAATCAGGGATATACCAATTCACATGTCATATTTACACAGGGAGCATCCGCGCTGTGGCACTGAAGGGCAGTGGCACAGCGCCCAGAGCATCTAACACCAGCAAAGCGGAGGAGACAACAGCGAAAAATGGAAGGGAGACCCACGCCAATGGTGCCAGGTCTAACAATCTGGCTCCCCTTTTATTATTGCAGAACTTGCCCCGGTATTGTCCCAAGCGCTCTCTGAAGTGTGTAATATTTCGCTAGTCATGGCCACGTTCCCTCGCAAGTGGAAGAACGCGCTAATTAAGCCACTGCTGAAAAAGGCACTAGCGGATCCCTTAGATCTACAAAATTACAGACCTATCTCTCTCCTCCCATGCTGCTCAAAGATTATGGAGACATTAATTAATAGACAACTCTCCGGCTATTTAGAGAACAAAATAATTTACTCAATCCTTCCCGAGTCGGGATTCCGTGCATGTTATAGCACGGAGTCCGCATTAACGGAAGTAACTGACACGATAAGGATGTCACTGGATAAAGGGACTCCCTCGATGCTAGTTCTTCTTGATCTGTCGGCAGCCTTTGACACCATCTCTCATGGAATCCTTTTGGATAAGCTACGAGAGATTGGTGTCAGAGGAATGGCCTTAAAATGGCTGCAAAGTTTTTTGACCGACAGAACGCAATGTGTCCAGTTGGATACTTTTGTGTCACAGACCACGTTAGTGGACAAGGGGGTCCCACAGGGATCCATTTTAAGTCCCACCTTGTTCAATATCTATGTGGCACCGCTGGCCTCCATCATTAGATCCTGCGGGTTCGAGACGATCTCTTATGCGGACGACACTCAAGTGATAGTCCCCATAGAGTCGGACCCCGCAGTGACCAGAGAAAAGTTTAAAAACTGTATGCGAAAAATTGCCACATGGATGAGTAAGAACTTCCTCCAGCTCAACTCCAATAAAACTGAGATCTTGTTGTTTGGTAAAGCGGAGGAATTGTGGTCCCCTGAATGGTGGCCGTTAGAACTCGGGGAAGCTCCGACACCAAAAAAGTGGGCACGGACTTTGGGTATCATAATTGATGATAAACTTTCCATGGAGGAGCATGTGAAGATTATTTCGGGCACCTGCTTTGGAATAATGCGAATGTTGAGGAAAATCTTCCATTGGATTCCTCTTATGGCCAGGAAAACTCTTATTCAGGCGCTTCTGGTCAGCAGACTAGACTATGGAAACTCACTTCTAGTCGGAATCAGGGAAGATTTACTATCAAGACTGCAGGTAGTTCAAAATACAGCAGCCCGTCTTGCCCTCAATAAAACTGCACGCACCCCGTCACTACCTCTCTTGCGCCAACTGCATTGGCTTCCCATCAGGAAAAGAGCAGTTTTTAAGCTCCTGTGCATAGTGTTTAAATCTCTTCAGGGGACGGGCCCTGCCTACCTCAAGAAGAAACTTGAGCTGTATTTTCCCATACGCCAATTGAGATCAAGCAACCGGAAATTGCTCTGCACGCGGAGAATCAAGAAAGCCAAGATGGGCGGGCGTGCTTTTTCTTATCTAGCCCCTGTCCATTGGTACAGCCTACCAGATGAGATCCGAGCCTGTTCTAATCTAATACAGTTCAAGAAACTGCTGAAAACCTGGATGTTTTAATAATTGTCTTTTCATAGGTGACTGCTACCCAGGCGCCGAGAGATCCCCTTGGGGATGATTCGTTGCGCCCTACAAATTATAATAATAATAATAATATACATATTGTGGTGACTTTATTGTCGCCTCTTCTTTCTTTCACTTACATCTTCCCTGCTGCTCAACCAGGATGAGTGCTGGAATGTGTGATGAGGTCACGGAATGCTTGGTTGCTTGGTTATGTGTGGAGTGCCAGTTGGTGGATGCAGGCTGAGCAGCAGGGAGGCTGCTCCTGGTGGGACTACCTTTTACCATCTCACTTACCATCTATCTACCTTCTACTTACTTGGAACTGGATTCAATAAACTACATTCTTGGAACCTACTACTTGGCTACATTTGGACTTTATTTACCTAGGACATTTTGGTGAAGATTTGAACTCAGAACCTACGTTTTGTGGACTATGTCATACAAGGAACATTGTAACTGGAACTAAGGAATCTACCAAATATACTGCAACCCAAAGAAATTCAAGCTTGAAGGTAATTTAACACCCTGGTTAGCCCCACCAGTGTCTTCTCCATCTTGACAGCCTGTCTGGGGCGTTTATATTTCCTTCCATCGATATACTGAAGTGCCATTTTCAATTTCGACATTTGCTTAGAGCGTTTTTACCTTCCTTTCAACTTGGACATTGTGCAACATTGACATTGTGCTTTGGAAATTGTGGCCGTACCATCCTGTTCTAGTGCTTCATGTTTGCTGTGCTGTTGGGAGTAACGTGTGCACAGATAATTACTGGGCTCTTTTCTACAAGCTTTGCTGTTGGATGCGGAGGCAAATTCTCAAATCCTGTCTAACTAGGACTTGTGAGGTGAGCCTATTCATTGCCTTCATTTGTTATTGGCAACCCTCTTACTTTTGCTACTTCAACCGCCGTGTAGCCGTTTGAAAATGTTGGCGCGTGCTACCCACAGTCCGTGCGCAGTCCTACCCGCATCTCGAATCCTGTCTTGCCTCCATGGATCCCCAGTGACGTCACGCGTTGTTCGCAGTGTTCTCTTGTTTCTGGACGCCGCATGCACTGATGTGCCGCAAACCATCCGGCGTGACCTACGCAGCGTGCCTCCATCTTGTGGTTGGCGGCTGCTCCTTCTGTTTTCAATGGTGGTTCCTGTTTGTTTTGCCAACAAATGCACGCGTGTACCTTGAGCCATCCGACGTCGATCCCTCTCTGCATGTCTCCATCTCTTATCGTAGTACTTCTGGGTGCAGCAACTATATCTTCCTGCCTCTCTCAATGATGTTTCATTGCTCTGCGTCTTCCTTGACATCGTTGCTCTGACTTTATTCCCTGGATTCTTCAATGAGTCAGAGGACATGCTGAACTGTAATGTGAGGAAATCGGCAACCCGCAACAGAATACTTGGCAACCCGCAACAGATTACTCGGGTTCCAAAATTCGGGTATCGGTGTCATTTTTCTTATTTTTCCCTGCACAGTTCATTGATTTATTGTATGTAATTATTTTGCAAAGCTCAAGAGTTTCATACATTTCATTTATATGGGTGAAGGGTTAAGCTTCTTCGTGTTGTATGAAGGGTGGTGTTTCCATCCTGATAATGGTCTAAAAGGTGATGTTGTTCTAAGGCTACTGTTCTTTCTACAGTGCCATACTGCTGTTCATTTCTTTTGCTCATGTCTTTAAGTTGCATGATGCACTTGCTGTTCATTGGTATATTGTTGTTGGAGTGCCGGTTTTCAAGCTATGGTATTTGGTCTGATCTTCTTTGTTCTTTTTGAATGAGTGGTAGTTTGCTGCGTTTTTGTGCTGATTTTCTTTGTGGTTAGGGTATTGTTCCCTGTTACTGCATTGTAACGTGTCCTTCCTACCGAGTTATTGAGTTTTCTACTTACTGTGGTTTTGCCTGAGATATTTTGGTCTTATCAGGTGCACTGTGTAGTGTTTGCATCACTTGGTTTTCTGCCTAGTGTGTGCACTGCCTGACTCTACTGTTTCACAGTTGAGTGTGCCTTACCTGAGACTTTTTGTCCTGTCAGGTTTACAGTGTAGTGTATGCGTTCTTAATTTATTTATTTTTTGCCTGAGACACTTTGTCCTGTCAGGTGCACTGTTTAGTGTATACGTTATTGAGTTTACTGCTCAGTGTCTTTGTTCCGTATTTTTGCCTGAGATTCCTCGTCCTATCAGGTGCACAGCGCATTTTACACAATATAGGGTTGTCTTCCCTAGAATTGTATTGTGGTTTCCCTGAGACATTTTTTTTGTCACATCAGGTGTACAGCGTTGTTTGTTGCGCTATTGGGTTGTGTGCTTTAGTATCTACGGTGTACTGTGTGCATTGCCGGTGACGTTAAGTCATGACTGTTGCATAGTTTGCTTGAGTGCCTGAGACGTCAGGTGTACAAAAGTATTACGTATGTTGCCTTTATGGTAGTTCATGTCACGCGTACAATATGTGTGTGATGTACTTTCTCCCTTTCTGTGTGAGGAAAGGGGATGAGTGAGTGTTCAAGGTTATTCTTTTTATGATTCAGTGATGCGTCTGAATTCATTGTTTCATCATCTCATTTAATGTTTTATTGCATTTTAGGACATTTTAAAGTGTTGTCTATTATGTGAAGATGCTATTATATTAGTAACTGTTGCTTTCTTTTATCTTTCTGTATTGCCAATTTCTTGAACTTACATTTTGCATTTTTACATGTAATGTTCTGTGCTTTTATTGTTTATCTTGGATAAGTTTATCTTTGTTCTTGCTTTTGCCTTTTCTTGATGTAAGGAAAGGGGATATGTGGTGACTTAATTGTCGCCTCTCCTTTCTTTCACTTACATCTTCCCTGCTGCTCAACCAGGATGAGTGCTGGAATGTGTGATGAGGTCATGGAATGCTTGGTTATGTGTGGGGTGCCAGTTGGTGGATGCAGGCTGAGCAGCAGGGAGGCTGCTCCTGGTGGGGCTACCTTTTACTTTGACCTTTTAGTGGAGAGGTGTGGTGCAGCGGCCAGGGCAGCTGACCTCGGAGCACAGGGCTCACGGTTCGATCCCCGGCTCCGGCGGCAGCTCAGCACCATGTGACTCTGGGCAATAGCTCACTTAATTTCCACGACGGCCCCCAGCGCCTTGAGACCCGTAAGGGTGAGTAGTTCGCGCTTTACAAATACGGATTTAGATTATTTTTTTTTTTTTACCATCTATCTACCTTCTACTTACTTGGAACTGGATTCAATAAACTACATTCTTGGAACCTACTACTTGGCTACATATTGACTTCATTTACCTAGGACACATATATATATAAAAAAAAACACTTAATACTAACAAAACAAAAAACTTACCAATACTTACCATTAAAACTTTAACAACAATTAGAACATTGGAATGTTGAGAGCTCCATTGAAAACAATGGAGTAGCTCCGGAGCTTATAATGGCTGGTATAAGCCCAGCACTCCAACATTCCAATGTTTGTCTTTGTTTCTCCATTTTTAATTTAGAACATTCTACCCTTAGTGGGTGGAATGTCTCTAATAGCTTCTATAGCCCTTCTGCCTCAGGCTATACCAGTTGTTAAATGCTCCTCTCCTCGTTATAGGCCTCGCCTGCGGCTCGGGCCTATAACTCGAGATCAGGGCCTTTAACAACTGGTATAGCCCTCGGCAGCGGGCTATAAGGCTATAATATGCCTTTCACCATTCAGGCCTTTACAACTAAATTTGTAGTAAAGGCATGCGTGGTAAATGCATATTAATTGTAAAATCCTGCGTGGTAAAGACTTGCGTTGTAATGCCGCCTGTGTGGTAAAGGCATGCAGCGTTTGTGTAGTAAAGGCTGTATCCCCTGTGAGCTAGCTACGAATTGGGCCAACATTCTCTGATGATATGTGTAGTCTCAGTCCCCATATTCTGATGGTTATGTTGTCCGGATACACAGTCCTACTCATTTCATAGGAACCGTATGACAACCTTGAACCTTAGTGGGACAAACTATTGAGATCTGGACAAGTATGCTAGGCTTGAATTGTTGCTGTCTACCCCTATCCCACTGAAGCTACTGAACTGGATTGGGAAACCCAGGCTCACTAAACTGAATGTCAGGTAAGAATTACTCTCTTTTACATAGACTTGGTGAGGTAAAAGGCAGACGTGCCAACTGATAGGCAAGAAGTTGGTTCTGGTGACTCTGGTAAGGTAAGAAAGTGTTAAGTAATCTAGAACCTGTATTTCCACATTTCACAGTCTAGTTTGGCATGTACCCTTATTGTTATTACAACTGCATTTCTCTCCCATGAACTTGAATCAAAACCATGCATACCCAATCTGGGGATATCAGGGACTCATTTTGCTTAAGTTTCATGACCTATTGGTGTGCATCTTCCATATTCTGACAGCGATGTTGTCCCGTATACACAGTCCTACTCAATTCATAGGAACCGTATGACAACCTTGAACCTTGGGGGGACAAACTATTGAGCGCTGGACCAGTATGTTGGTCTTGAATTGTTGTCACTGAAACTACTGAACTGGATTGGGAATAGTACATAGGTCGGTTTGAAAAAACTGAATGGATTTGGTAAAAGTCAGTGTGCAATTTGTGACCTTTTTTTTTACTGAATCCATTCTTAGAACATCTGGCCCACAGTCCTTGGAAACTATCAATAGAGCAAGCCTTCTTTCGAGTTATAATGATGATGACTGATGGATTGTAATAATGTGATAGTATTTATTGGCTTCTGAAAAACATAGGTGTGTTTACAGTAAGAACTCAGTACAAAAAGTTTTACAAATACAAAAGAAAACACTGTGGGGTCGATTCCGATCTCGGCCGGTAGGGCACCGAATCGGATTCGGCTGAACCGGATCCGATTCGGAGCCCTTTTTCCCGACCGATTCGTACGTGCGTCCGGGCGAACGAGTACGATGCGAGCGCGTGCGAATTCGCCGACCGACTCGTACGCCCGTCCCAACCGCACCGACCGACTCGCACGGATGCGCCTCGCACCGCGCAACGGAGACGTTCCCCGGCCGGGCAAGTACAATGCGCACCGCGAGCAGTCCGACCGACTCGCGCCGTCCGGCTCGAAGAAGCAGTCGGAGCTGCACGAGTCGCACACAGGGGGGACCCATGGGTCCCCCCTACCTGTGCGTGTACGGCGCGAGTCGCTTCGCCGCGTAACCGCTGTAGGGGGCGCCCTTGTTCGCCTCGCACCCATTGAGTCAATGGGAGCCCGCGTACTGAGTTGTACGACAGGCTCCCATTGACTTCAGTAGGGAGTCCGACCGACTCCGAGTCCGATAGCATACGTGCGCATCGTACTCGCTCGGTCGGGCTGCTAGGGTCCGATTCGGTCGGAAATCTCTCCGGGTCCGGCTCGGTCGGAGAGATTTCCGGCCCGAATCGGAATCGGCCCCTTAGTGTTGAAACATGGAAGGAAAGGTGTTCAAACGAGGATGGTAACTTTGGGCCATATACACGAAAAAGAGGAATAGTGATTTTCAAATTGCGATTCTTACAATTCCTAGTGTACTAAAGAATATATCTGAAAATAGCGATCCCTAGTGGGGTCGCAAATTGACCTACCTCATGAATATTAATGAGGTAGGTTGCAATTTGGGACCCACTAGGAATAATAGCAATCACAGGGATGGTAGCTTGCCGGGGACAGTAGACCTATCTCAACAGAAAGGGGTGGCTGTTCCTCTAAAGAGGAAAAAAGTACAAGGTTGGAATATATTAATTGAGGGGGTCTTCCTTATTATTAAGTGTTGCCCTCACACACCCATATGGGTGTCATGCTTCATCATCGGTCTTTTGCTCCTCTTGGGGCTGGCAGTGCAATGCCCAACGGGCCCTGCGAGAGGGCTCTTTGAAGAAGATCTTTTTGTTTCAGCCGTGATGATGCATGCGGGTGTGTTGGGATAATAGTTAAAATATGGTAAAAAGTGAAACAGGTCTAAAACTACCTAAAGGGTACGCACTGATATATTTATTCAAGGGTCCCCTTGGCAGGATTAAAATCAATAAAGTGTAGATTGTCAAGGCAAAGTTACGAAGCATGACAATCTAGTGTATGCTGTTTGAAACCTTAGGTCGACATCTTTCATGCCTTGCTGGTCCAGGAGGGATCCATTACATTTCTTCAGGACCCAATGCAGTTAGACACCCTACACTTACTGTAAAGTTATAACTGGGTTATGTATAACAATCAGTAGTGGTGAAACAAGAGGTCAATAGTACCTAAGAATTGTTCACCCTGTCATGCTCTCATAAGCTAACCCCGCTCGACAGGACAGCGAGTGCCTTAGGTCAAGGCAAAGGGCCGCGTAGATACAGCGGTTTTCCTGATCAGTTTGACGAGGAGGATTGAGGTGGACCTACCCTTCTCCCTGCCTTCCTGGAAGTAACCACCATGTCTGTGATCACTTTTTAATAAAGCAACCCTTTTTCTTTGAAATGCAGTCCATTTTCCATAAAGGAAAACAAGATGCATTTCAAAAGAAAAATGAAACTTTTAAGTTTAATTTTTTGAAAGCAGGCAATGGTCCCCATTGCCTGCTCTTAAAAATATATATATTTTTAATTTTTAAAGAAGAAGGGGTTGCATGGGCACCCCGTCCCATTTGTAAATGGTTAGCTTAACGGCCAGAGCTGCCGACTTATGAGCTGGGTATCCAGGTTCAAGTCTCGGCATTGACTCAACATCCTGTGATTCTGGGCAAATCACGTAATCTCCCCGTGCCTATGGACAGCACATAGACCCTGATGGGTGATTAGCCGCACTATACAAAATCAAATCCATCCGTCCAGTACACAGTAAAAAAAATTATGCTTTGCAACCATAATTCAGTCATAAAACATTAATACATACCACTGCGAATCTGTATCTGGAAGGGACGCCCTAAACACACCCCTTCCAAATACTGAATCGCGAACCCAAATTGCAATACGGTAACAAGTTACTGGATCACAATTTGGCTTTTGTACGTTTAAAAATGCTTATTTGCTGTAGCAAATGGCCAGATTCTGCAAATTGGGCCATTTGCAATCCCCCAAAAAGTTTTGTATATAATACCCATAATAAGGTATACAGTCTAGGAGGGTTTCATAATAAAGGATACAGTCTAGGATGGTTGCCCAATAAGGTATACGGTCTAGGAAGGTTGTGCAAAAAGGGATACCATCTATAATGGTAGTATAAAAGGGGATACAGTCTATCATGGTAGCTCAAAACGTGTTTGCTCAAAACTCTAAAGTAAAACCAGTGTTATTCTGATTTCATCTATTGTATGGTGAATGTCCTGTCTCCTCATTGTTAGTAACCTACATAACTAACATTCAGTTGAGCACTAGGTAGCTGTGTTTTCGGGTGATAAATTAGCAAAGAAAATGGAGGGTTTACAATAGCTTCTTGAGCTGTAATCAATGTAACTGCCTTGGCAGCCTTGTGATTTTTGAGTTTGGCACACGGTATCAAAACAGTACATTATCAGCTCTGTATTGGACTTCTGTGTGTAAGAAACACATAGCAAAAATGATTTTCTTCATATGCCAGAACAGATAAATTGCTAAATTCTTTGGGAATATTATAATCCTTTAAAATATATGCAAAGTTAAACTTAGAACTGGATTTCATGATACAAAAATAAAATATTGCTCTTTTAAATTACAAATAAAGAAAATCGAATGTCTAGACCACCTTTACTACAAGTAGGAATGTAAGGTTTCACAGCTTTTTTTGCATTCAATTAAAAAAAGTTTTTGGCACTAAACTTGAGCTTGTTACATAGTCCATGGGCCAATAGCCACTTCTGCTCTACCATTATCTTATAAAACGGAAGTGGGGCAGGTACAGGATAAAAATCTCTAAAGTTAAAGCTTCACCATCAACGCATGCAAACATCCTTGGTACAGTAGTATTGTGGGAGCCAAATTCCAATAATATCTTGAACTCCAATATTTGATCACCCCGATTATTACCAAAATAATTCTGCTTTGATGTTTCCAGTTGATCTAGTGGTTAGAGACCACACTCCTCATCAGGAAAACACAATGTAGCAGAGATTAAATTATTGGAAGCATAAAGGATTGAGTTCTAGGTAAAAAATAGGGCAAAAATTAATTTATTACAGAATAGTCAAATGAGGTACACAGACAAACGCATGGAATCCCCTTGAATGCACCATTACAGAAGTAGAGATATTTGCAAAATCATAAATTTAATAATCCCTGGTTATCAGATTTAGTCGAAAATCCAAGATCTTGAGATATCATTACCTTGTCTGTATTATGCTGGGTGGAGCGAGGCACTGCTTACACATCTCTAGGGCCCTGTATTAATAGATTTAATTTTTTTCAGGTTTGAGAGACTAATTTTGGTTATTGTGCTTACCCTGAGTGCATAGGGTGCAGTACATTAACTTGGGGGTAGAATTCTGCTGGGCAGAATATTGCCTAGCAAGAACTCTGTAGGCTTTTTGAGATTCAATATTTTCTTCTGTTACTGTTTTCTTGGTTTGCTCGAAATCGAGTTTTTTACTGATGAGAGGGTTATTATCCTTTCTAAGGTACACAGACAAGGAGTTGAATACTTTCTAAAGGTTTATTGTGGTTCAGGAGATGTTTTTCTGTTCACTGAGAAACCATGCTTTGATTGGCTGTTCAAGCAGGGGAGCCACTGTGGGACTGGTGTGACATCACTACTAGCTGTGCGCCTATGCTCTTATGTTCTACATGCTCTGTTTGTCAGTGTAGCCGCGCTGTGATAGGTTGACCTTTGACAGAGCCGCACTGCGATTGGCTGTTGTTCACTAAGTTCATTTTCAGTGTTGTTTTGACTTTAAGGTTGTTTGAGTATGAGTAAGTGTAAACAGGGATGGAGGATTTACAAAACTTAACTTAAGAAAGAGGATAAGCCTAGAGAGGGTCAGACGGTGCCAAAGGAAGGTATGCCAGCATTTCAAATGATGGAAGAAGTTGGGTATTATACGTGTGTTTGGATTACCAAATGGAATATATATACAACACATGATGAGAGATTGCAATTTTCCATGGAGGGCCTTTTTGAGACAGACCATATACTGTATGAGTCCAATGTATAGAGCTACACAGTTTGAGGCACTCAATAAATGGAATCACATAGCAACAGAAAAAGAGAGAGAGAAGAAAGATAGATCTATTAAGAAGTTCTTCAGGGACTGGCTATTGGCCATACTAAACAATGAAGAGAGGTCATGGAGATTTGACAAAATGGAAAGCGTTAATACATTTCCTGCTATAGTGACAGAAACAGAACACATCAAAAAGGATAAATTGGAAAAAAAAGAAAGTGAATAGGGAATCAGATGATGATGATGAGAAACTCTTTAGTAAATTAGTGATTTCAAGATCTCCTCCACACAGCAGCGGCGCAAGCTCTAACTGGAGTTGTCCCAAGTTCCCCGTTAGAGCTTCCAACCATAAAAGCAATGCTTAGTATAAGTGACCCCCTTACTACAGCGACAGTGGTAATAGAGCCACCACCTAAGGAGGTCTGTTTTGGGATCCTTAAGATAGAATTTGGAGAGATGCTTCTGGGTAATTTGAACAGACTACTGACATATAATGCTGATGAGATGAGATTCTTGATCAAAGAAGCAGCTAAGTACACCTATGAAGTGCATGATAAATTAGAAGAAGTGTCTGATGAATTAGATGTTGATTAAGTCAAATGAAGAATGTCCAACAAATTTACAAAATGTACCTAACACAAAATGAAATCAAGGAGATGTGCCCTATTATATTGAGAGCCCATATCAAAGATTTGATTGTGAATACACAAGACTAGAGTGATTTGAATAAATATCAAGAAAAATGAAAAAAGGGAATGGTAAATAAGAAAAAGATAAACAACAGTGAAGCAAAAGCGGGGAAAGTATAGCAAGCGATTCAGACTTTGGTGCATGTCTCTGGGACTAGAGCAGAATTGTTTGGTTTTACACATAACTTTCCAGAGTTGAGAGAAGACCCTGCAAAATATCATGTGGATGTCCATAAATTGGCACATCTTGCTCAAATGTTGTGGACAGATTCAAATTCATTATTTGGAATTGTTGTTCCAGGAGATTTGTGACTGGAGTGGAAGGAGGCTGCAAGGTGGCAGATGCAGGAACCACCTAGATAGACTGGGTTCTAACAGTGCACCATCAACAGATGTGGCTGAAAAATACAAGGCAATGATTGAGCATTTTAAGAAACAAATTTCAGAAAGGGATATAAATTGGGAAAAGATTATGAGGACAACACTGAAACCTAAAGTCAGTGCATTCCTACTATGAGAAGTTGATGAAGGTATTCAAAAACATAGCTGAGTCGAAAATCTAGAGAAAGATGCTGTTGGAGGCTTTGTTTCTACTTTTGTGCATTGGGCTGTGATCAGAGGTTAGCAATCATATTCAGCAAAGTGACTTGTATTGGTCGTTAAAGGGCACTGATGAGATTTTGAAATTGGCCAATGGCGGTAGTGATTATCTTGAAAAGAAATAGAAAAAACTGAGGGAGAAACTGATGATTGCTCAGGCAAAACAATTTAAAATGGGTCCGATTGGCTCAAATATGAATTTTGTGAGAAATTAAATGAAAGGGATGAATAAAATGGTGAAAGGTGAGAAAGAAAATGGTATAGCTGGGAGTGTTGAAATGTTGAAAAAGACTACAGCTTGTCATTTTTTGGGGTGGATCGGGCATTGGAAGAAAGAATGTAGACAGAATCCAGACAGAATTCAGGACAATATGCGACAGCAGGTGCAGAGAAATAATGTAATGTCAAATATGCAGAACATGGGGCAGAACATACAGAGTTAGAAAGTGTTTAGAATGCTAGTACCCTCAACTCCAATAATGCATCAAAGCATGAGAAACAAAATGCCGTATAATTGGGGTTACCAACAAAATGTCATGATCAATACTGATGAGATGGCAGGCATCAGTTCACAATGACGGTGCCTGAGAGGGGAGGAGAATTGCTTACTTGAAGCAGTCCAGGAGGTAGACTAAAGTCGCCCATACATTGATGGAGAAGTCAATTGCCATCCCGCTTAATTTCTGATTTATCCGGGTGCTACCCGTTCTATAGTTCATTCTGTGGAAGTTCCGAACCTACCCCTCTTGGGAAGAGAAACCCAAGGTGTAGGGTTCCGCAGAAAACAAATTGTTAATTAAGTCTGAGCAGATGTACCAGTCAAAATAGGACAAATGCAGAATAAACATCAGTTTATTTTATGTGTTTCAAGTCCAGTGAACTTGCTTGGAAGGGATCTTCTTTGCAAGAATGAATTGTGTTATTTATTGCACTCCCGATGGTGTTACAGTAGACACATTTTAAAATTAGTGCAGAAGATTCCACTAGAGTGCAGAAGATTTGCTTATTAAACTTAGCGCAGAAGATTCCAAAGTCGAGATGTACCCAATTTTGATAAAAGAAGACCTCCCTCCAGATTTAAGACTCACTGTCAGAGCAGGGTTTTGGAATTTTTCAGGGAAGGAAACTAAATTGATTAAAACAGCAGAACCAGCAAAAATAAAGTTGAAACCAGTCACACCATTTTCCAGAGCTAGACAGTATAAATTAACTAAAGAGGCTGAAGAAGGAATGAAACCAGCGATTGAAAAAATCATTGAGCAGGGAATCCTCGAGAACAGAGTCTTGGAGGAAAATGGAACATCACCCACAAGGAAAATACTGGAAGAGGAAGAAAATAATAATCCCACGTAAAAAACAGAAACCCAAAGGTTTTATAGGCAAATCACCAGTGGCGGCTCGCATAGGGCGTGCTGCGGGGCGGTGGGCGGGGGAGGGGGAGGGGCAGGGTGGGGGGTTAGTAAACTCAGACATACGACGGAACGGAGGAAAGTAATTATTACGTTCCTCCACTCCGTCGTATGTCCGAGTTTACTTCCCCCCGCCGCACCGCCCGCAGCACGCCCTATGCGAGCCGCCACTGCAAATCACACAAGCTATTAATAGATTCTGCAAATTCAGCATGGTATGATCATGGTTAGGGTTGCATTAGCAAATCAGAAACAATGACGTCATATTCTAATTCTTTAGTACTAACCCATTTCTTAAGGTAAGAGAAATCTTCCACCTACTTTCTCGGCAATTGCTCTCCGGAGATGTACAACACAAATAAAACATTTCTTAAACAATGGTTCAGAGAATTAGCACATCTACAGTAACACTTCCAGCGAAAGTCCTTGAAAATTATACTTCGAAAACACAATGGAGCTATATTCACAATACACATTTTCTAACCTTTTTGTACATTGTTAATACATCATTGTCAGTCACTTGATGCTCCGCGGAAACAAGGGAGAGATGGATTTGCAGTGGGACACTGATTGAGAGATTGAATGAGCAGGCACGAGTTGAGTAAAACACCAGACACTACATACATTTTAAAAATAATGATGTATTACACAAAAATGTGGCATAACTATTCAGAGCATTGTTTACACTTCTAAGTGACATAGGTAACTCATTCCACTACAACATCATTAGTTCACTAGTTACAAATCTAAGCAACATTAGAAACACTAATTATCACAATAGTTGCCCTTTTGAATATTTCAAAAATGCCATAACAGTACCATGGCTTCTTGTGTGGCGGGTAATCACCTCAGTTGACGAACCCTCTGTAAAGTTTTCCAAGGTGTCATTTTCCCTGGCAGGCACATGTCGGCTAAGACTTGTCTCTGTAGGCAACCTCGTTGTTCAAGGAGGTCGTGTTTCTGTTTTGGCTTCTACCTTTTCTTGGTATCCATTCTAAGCGCCTATTCTACATTCATTCACCTTCTCTGCACTAAGGGCATATAGCAACCGCAGCTCTGCAGTTGCCTATTTTTGCAAACCCTGCAGCCAGTCTGAGATGCTGGGTACCACTGGTGCCTTCAATGACATTGCTAGGCAGCACTTTGCCAGGACTAAAGCTAATGTACGGTTTTACAGCTGACTGAAAACAGAAGTGGCTATTTTGTAACAACAGTCCACCAAACAATAGATAATAAGACAGAGGCAAACCAGTGAAAGACAAGTGTGTATTTTGTAACCAGTACAAGCATTTGAGGTACATATTAATAAAATTGATTCATGTAAGATTGCACGGTTCAAACTATTCTAAGCATTTGTCTTTTATGTTAGCTGATTCTATAAATGGACTATAGCTGGATAAGATTTGTGTAATTTTTTCGTACTGCACAATTAAGATCAGACCATAACATTATCTATATCTGCATTTCATTTGCCAATGCTAGGTCAGGTTTTGGGGAAAAGTGAGGTAAAAATGGTATACCCCAAAGGTACAACCACTGAAAAAAATAATCCATTTCCCTCTGAGACGACAGAAGACCCCAAGCACAAACTGACATACACCCATTCCCCTTTGACCTTGAAGGGTATCACATGGTCTTCTACTGACATAGTATAGTAAGGGACACTAATCGACACTGAGGTGACTGCCAATGAGTTTATTCTTCAATACTCTTCTTTCACATGATGACTTGCACAAACAAGCACAATTCAAACTCCTCACCTATACATTCATGGCACTACATGACACTGGCCCAGCACATCTCGACAATTGCATCTGCTTTTACAAACCTTCAAGACTCCTCAGCTTGTCTGGGCTCCTACTTGCACACATCCCACTCACACAGGAAACCAAATTCTGCAGTCAAGACTTCTCCTACACTGCTTCTAATGCCAGTGGTGGCTTGCACGGATCATGGGGAGTGGGGCAGGGGGGAGTGGGGAGGAGGGCAGGGGGGAGTGGGGAGGAGGGCAGGGGGGAGTGGGGAGGAGGGCAGGGGGGAGTGGGGAGGAGGGCAGGGGGAGTGGGGAGGAGGGCAGGGGGGAGTGGGGAGAAGGGTGGGGGGGGTAAAGAAAAAATAAATAAAACGTACCTCCTCGCTGCGTCTTGTCTCTCCTCTATCGTCCCTCCGCTGGGCTGGAATAGGAAGCACCCAGGCTCCATTCACCAATCACAACGCTGCAATGCAGCGTTGTGATTGGTCTGAGCACCATGGTTCGTCGCTCACCCAGGGAATGGGAGCCTTGGGCATGTTCTCCACCCAGGCTATAATGCAGCCTGGGTGGAGAACATGCAAAGTGCGCATGACTGTTTGGCCGGCCCAAGTGGGCCGGCCAAACAGTCATTGCACACTTACAAAGTGCCTACCACTCCTCCCACCTGCTCTGAGAGCAGAGCAGCTCCGCCCCACCCTGCAAAGACGGCGCACCAAGAACAAATAAAATGATCATAACAACGAGGTAGTATCATTTTATTTTTCCTTTATTTACACTGCTGAAAGCAGTGGGGTGATGCTCCTCTGCCTTAGAGGTGGAGCCGCCACTGCCTAAAGCATGAAATGACCTGCTACGACACATAAGAGCCTCCTCCTCACTTCTTGAATACCGCAAAAAGCTGAAGACCTGGCTTTTCGAATAGTCTCACTAGGTCATAGGTTTGGCTAGACTCACACCTGCTGAACACTAGGATACCTTCTTGGGTGGTAGTGCACACTAATCTGCTTAACATAACAGTTGTAAGGGGATAAGCAGACTTGCAAATGGATGGGTGCAAGTTCGGAAAAAGGGTTAAGGAATTCTTTGGAAGTAAGACAATACTTTCTGGCCTCACGTGTCTTTCTGAATTGCTCATCAAGGTGCTCATCAAGCAGCCATTTTCCTAAGAAGTGAAGCTTGAGCAGCATAATTGTCAAATGATCTTGCATTCAGTGAGCCAAATATGTCTTCTAAGGAAGCCCAGACCTCCTATTTCTAGAGAGATGGACAGGAGTCTTGTAGAAACTACATCATACAATAGCAGAACAACACACTATATGAAATTAAAATATCTAGCACACTCTATTACATCCTGGCTATCATAAAAATCCTACAGGAGGGTTTTAAATTAATTAAAGAGAGATCAGAATGCATATGATTAGGTAAACATAGAAGTCACCTGAAAGTATGATTCTCTTCTTAAAATCAGAGTTGTGAGATACTGCTCTAAGCCTTGGGGAAGTAAGAACACCATGCCACCCACATGCCTGGACGGGGGGGGACTCTAAACAGAGGCGACTAGCAATTACATCTAGGAGGGCATCAGTTAATCTAGAAGGGGTGAGGAATGCAGAAAGTTAGAGAATGCTGGATGAGCTCTTTGTGAGCAAATTCTGTGCTCATTTGCATGTTCTGTTCAGGAATGCAATGGACACGCCAAGGAGAAGGACATTTCTTCACATCCATGGGGAATTTATTGAGGAAATATAAACTACCCCACCCCTCTAATCAAGGCCACAGTAGAACTAAACATTGGCAGGAAAACAGTTCAAGGTATCTGACAACAGATACAAATAAGCCAGGTCTAGGTGGACCACAGAGCATTTTTGATCAGTCTATCAGATTAGTGGGAGACTGACCGGATACTAGGGAAGCACATTGTCACTACCTGGCAAGTACTCAAATGACATGAAGATAGCAGCTACTTGTGGCAATACCCATGCACCAGACCAGAATGCTGGTCCCCCATGTAAAAGAATAAAGCCAGCACTGATACAACCAAAACAAGGTAATCCATCAAATCGGGTCAAGGGCTTTAGTTTAAAAAAAGTTTGGAAAGTCTAACATATGCATTTCCCAAAGTACAGACACATCTCATTATGAGAGGACCATGCCTTAATATGTCAACCTCGTTGAGGGTACCGATTATATCACCAGCAACATATTGTCATGGTGTTATCAAAAATTGTCATCCTAGGAACATAAGTCTTGTAAATAAACCTTGCCACATTCATTGTTGCTTAGAAAACTTGGTATTGATTAAGTTGTAGGTTAAACACACACCGGTGGCTCTACAGAGCACAATAAGTGACAGCACACCCACCCAACTAGTTCTTCACCTATTTACCTCCCCATGATGACCAGAAATTCTTCATAAAAAATGACAGATCATTAAACCTTATTATATAATACAGAGAACTCTGCAACCCCTGTATTAAAAACCAGTTTCCAATTTCCTTATAATCAACGATTTCTGATGCACCCAGTCGCCCATTATAAAGAAATGATGTTAGATCTCAATAAGCTATTACAGTTGAGTTCTGAGGTTACAATGACTGCTGCCAGAACCAGCAGCCGAGAGGAAAGGATAGTCTGGTCATGTAGCATAATTAAAGCAGATGTTTAAAGAATAATCACATAAGGATGCTTTCCTTTCGACTGCAAGACAGTACTGCTTCAATTTAAAAGAAGTATCCAAATAAGAGCTTGCTGACTTCATTTTGAAAAAATCTTTGATGGTCAATAATATATGAAGATCAAATTAATGTACTCTTATGCTTACAAATCAATGTTTCAACATGTATTTAGATGCTTATCTTGCTATTGTACTGGAACTACCAGAGGCATGCGTTAAGCTTTCAGCACATGGTGTATATATTGTGCTATTTAAGCCTACAATTATAAAGCTCTTCTTCATTGTTTGCATAACATCCTTGCTTAAAATGCTTAAGTGTTTTTTCTTTGCAAAAACAGTCAGTGCTTGATGTTTACCTTTTTCAAACATAACGTAAAGCACAGCTGTTAATGCACCAAAGCAGTATGCAACTAACCAAAGCTCATTTTACCTTGGATGAGATGTGTTGTTGGTCCAGAGGTGTTAATAGGAGACCACAGCATTCAGAGACATTGCACTGTATGCCCTTATGGAATGGCTGACCATCAGGTTTAGCCATCTGTGAATCATCGTGATCTTCAGAAATGGCTCTAAGTTCTTTTAACGCCAAATTGGTTTCTCTATCCAATTCCTTATCAATTATTTCACAACCAGACACTCTTTTAGAATTCTTTGGGTAGCCTGCGTGTGCCTGCTGCATGCTGACAACTTCCCTCGCTTCCTCAGCTACGAAAGAGTCTTGTGACAGCACATTTTCATTGTTCGATGGCTCCAGAATGCAGCTAGCATTTTCCTTGAACCTCAATTCATCCTCTCGTTCCCCAATTCTATTAATCAATTGTTCTCTTTCCTCTAGGATTTGATCCATTTGCTTGCTGATTTCCGAGGCTGTTTCAGTTTCCATTTGATGTATTCTGTTAAGAAGACTCTCATTTTCTGTTTCTAAACCTTTTATCATTTCCTCCATCCCAAACATTGTGTCTTTTATCACATTTTCATAGTTACCTTTTAGGTGGAGTACGAGTTCCTTTAAATCCTTATTCTCTGACATGATACTGTAGGTAGCCTCTTTAGATGCCACTACTTTATCAGAAGCTTCTTTCCGAACCTTATGAATTTTATTCCTAAGCCTTGTATTATCTTTCTGTTGCTGAGCAAGCAAATCACGGCATTTTGCATAGTCTTCTTCAATCTTGGACATTTCTTTCAAATGTTCTTCTTTTTCTGTCTTTAAAGTGTTCAAATGCCCGAGCAAAGCTTGTTTCTCAACCTCAAGTTCATCATTTTTTTCTGAACATTTGACTTTTTCTTCTTCAATATTGTACACTTTTTTCAAATACTTTTCTTTATCCTGCAATAATTCAGGAATTTGCTGTGAATGCCTCTTTTGTTCCTGTGCAAGATCACTTATGAGTCGAAAAAATTTACACTTCTTTTGCTCCAAGCTAATTAGTTTCTGGGAAATATTTTCTGCATCTAGTCCCTCACTCTTATTAGTTGTTTCTGAACACTCAACACTGCTCTTGTCATTCTGGACTTGACTGCTGCTGTTCTTGTCGGAACACACTTTGCTAGTACTCCGATTACTTTCTACTACAGGGTAATCATTTTTATTTGAACCTTTGGTGGTCACTTCCAGAAGCCTCGATAACACTGGGGTGTATTCGGAATGTGTTTCATACGAATCTGTTATTTTCAGAGAACATCTATCAATCTCCTCCTCAATGCTGTTTAATTTTTCATAAAGTATATTATTTTCTTTTTCCACCACACATATTTGTAGAGAATATCTAGCATTATGTTCCTCTAATGTAGATATTTTCTGCAAGTACAAATCATCCTTCTCTTTAATTTCACACAAATCATCATAGTGTCTCTTTTTTTCATCCTCCAGCAAGAAGATTTTCTGAGAATAATTCTCATTCTCTTTCTGCAATTGTAACACTTTTTGAGAACAGTCAGTAACTTCTGTCATTAGTGCAGATATTTTCTGGCAATAATTCTTCTTCTCTTCCTCCAACAGAGATATTGTCGACCTGTATTCTTGCATTAAATTGATCTGGTTGGAAGAATCCCTATTTTGCTGCTCCAGCAAATGCACTTGCTGTGCATAATTGTCCTTCTCTCTCTCTAAAACAAAGACCTTTTCAGAATATTTGCGCTTCTCTTCTTGTAACACAGATACTTCCTGAGTAGCCTTAGAAAATGCTTGTTCAAGTGAATGGATTCTATCAAAATAACTCTGTTTCTCTTGTTCTACAACTTCTACTTTACGAGAGATCATATCAATTTCTTTTTTTAAAGTACATAATATTTTGGAGAAGCTGTATTGCAAGTCATCAGGCACATTTTTGGAATCTGGTTCCTCATGGAGCTGTACTTTCTGACCTTTGCTATCCTCTCTATGCAGTGACAATACCTGTTGTGAGCATCTATCAAGCCGTTCATCACACAGTGACAGCTTGGAAATGTATTTTGGGTTTTGTTGCTCTATATTCTGTACTTTATTTAACTGTTTACTTGTCTCTTTCTCGGGTGACAGTTGTTTCTTGATGTGCTGCCCTTCATCAGACTTCAACTCTGGATTATGTGGATGTAGATTTGTTTGCACAGCTGACACCATTTGGCTCCATTCATCGCTGTTTTCCCTTGTCATGTTGTAGTCCGAGATACAGTCTTTCTTTTCTGTGTGCCGTTGAACGCACCATGCTTCTGTTTCATTCAGTATATTTGGTATGGTTGTAAACTCTAGTGTATCTTTTTCAGAATGAATGATGTGTTGATCTTGTCCCCTCTTCTTGTCATAATGCACAGTGACTGGGACGCAGAAGTCATTTTCTTTTTCAACAGCTGATATTTCCTGAGAAATAGTCATGCTACTGCTCTGTGGCATGTACAGTTCCTGTAAACCATGATCTTTTTCCTTTTTAGTCTCAAGTCTAACATTCATCTGCTCAGTTGTAATATGCACTTTCTCCTGTTGTTCGTGAAGTCCATTGTTTGGTTCTCTCCAATACTGTTCATTCTTTGAAGCCCACATATGCAGTAGTTTATTGCTCTCCTGTAAAGCTTCCTGTAAGAGTCTCTTTTCCATACTGACCTGGAACAACAGCTTTTCTTTGATTTCTAGCAGTTTTTGCTGCTCATTCCTTTCAGCCTGTAGCCTTACTATTTCGATTTCTAAATTACCAATTGAATCCTTCAGTGGTGCAGAGTACAAGCCAGCAGAGTCTGGTTTCAAAGCCTCCTGGCTGTTTTCCAGCCATTTTGTTCCGGTTGTATTGTAAGTTGTAGTACTACTATAAACACCAACTGTGTTAATTGCAAGAGGTATAACACAAGATTTAAATGACGAACTATAGTTTTCACCTTCATATGTTGTCTGTTGAGAAGATAACATGGAAAGAAGAGGCTGGGTAGCAGCTTCCTGTACAATGAAGTCTTCTTTAGGCTCTTTAGTAGGTTCCTCAGGGTGATCTGGCATGCCGGGCTTCTCAAGTGAGGATAACAGCATCCTTCCATGATTAAGCTGATTATAGGTGGCACTAATCATCGTAGATATCTCTTGCTGTGAATCTGACCCTGTTCCATGAAGCTTGTCCTAAAAAAATTAAGTGCACATATTAACAATTATAAATATATTTGCTTTTCATGTAACACTGAATGAACGATTATGATGTTTATTTTTTTACGTACCCACACACCTAACTTTTGAGCAAATCAAAACAAACGATGTAGCATTATCGTACTCTAATAGCGTTGCATTCCTTTTATGTCCATCCCTCTGAAACGTACAGCCAAGCAAAGCAATGGAATATGAACACCACTCCAGCGCCCCTGACTGAGTCTCTGTATTACCACTATCAATCAATCCAGTTTGATATTTAGAACTTGTTGAGCCTACCATTCCATGTTTATGATTGCACCAATTGTAACATCTACCATTGTCAGTGTGTTTAAACAAGTCAAATTCTGTCTTAGGGTGCTATGTCAGAGAATCCAACCACCTCTTTTATTCTATAGGTGGAGCACACCCTTTAACATTACAACAGACCTGGACACTGGTAGGACTAACCCACCAAAACATACCATTTGGGGAGAAGATCTTTACAACTACTTTCCCACCTCCATCTTAAAAGAAGTGTTGATAGAATCAATCTCCAGGCGGTACAATTTGTCTTACAGGGGGTATTTTAAGAACAACATTTACCCCTGTGGTGGCTTCCGGGTACTTAGTCCAACAAAGAAGACGGAACAGAAAACAACAGAGCATAAATGCTTACAGTTGAAATTACTAGGGCTCTAGAGCCTTACAAAAAGGTAGATGCTCAGGAATGCTCTACACCCAGGAAGGGTGGATGTTGCAAACTTTAGTATAATGGACTACAAAAAACTAATCACCTAATCTTGATCGGTCAATCTACAGAATGGATAGGAGATGATAACATGAGCACAGCATATAGATGAGATCCCTGGATGAATTTTGCAATGAAATTTGGACAGTGGCAGTGAAAAACGTGGCAAACGCTGCTCAGGAACCTGAACTGGATGCATGTGGCTTTGGGTTACCTGTGCAAAGTAGGTTTTGCTGGAGTGAGTTGGGGGAGTTTGAATGAGATGGTACCATAACCACATTGCTTGAGAAAAGATGACAGACAGAGACACATACTTGGTGCAGTGTTAAAAGAAGCAGATGTTGACCCCTTTCTTGATTTAAGGAGTTAGACTGCCAAACATTGAGTCTGATGTCCAACATTTTACTAGAGCGGGAGGAAATAGGACTTAGGCCCATTGTAGAAATCCAGCTGGACAAAGACTAGTGTAGTGTATTGGTAGTCAGGAGAATTTTCTGCATTTTATTACCAATGAGTGTTAGCCAGTTATTTAAAATGGAGTGTTCCATTGCCATCAAGCATTGTTGACACTGGCGGTGGTGTAATTAGAGTTCTTATCCAACTAAGGCAGAATCTAAAATTCATCTGTATAGGGGTAAATGCTTAATCCAAAGGGGTGTATCAAGCAGGTTAAAGGACAAAGACAGATGTTGAAGTTGAGGCAAAAACATCAAAAAGAACTCCTTATGGGGGGGCGTGGCTAGCCAGCCAACATTGTGGACGCAAACTCCTAACGCTCCGCTCAGAATCCCTCAATTATCCTGTTAAACGGAGTAATCCCATGCCATAGCGCCACAAAACCAGCAGCATCAGGTTTGTGTGAGCGTGCAGACACACAATACGGCTCAATGAACTTGGGACGCATAGGATGGTGGCGGAATAAGCACCAGAGGTCCCGCCAGCGCGCGGCCATCCTTGCTTCTGAAGACGAATGCGTGAGCAGGGCGGCGCCAAGGTGTCCAGTACTGGTGGAACCCCCGTATCACTATCGGGGACTGGAAGCAGTACAATGCACAGCAGAAGAGGGAACTGATGCAGCGCACTGCCCAGGGACAACAGAGGATGACTACCAGAAGAGGCGGCATATAGACGCACCCGTGCTGACTCAGAGGCCTACATCCCTGAACCCGGACTTGGCGAGCAAGCTCGGACTGGAGGCCGCTCACGCTGGGTGGCGCGGAGCGGACCAGCGGCCGACGCATGGGCAGAGAGACTGTGCTCAGGGAGACGCGATCTCGATACACTGAGCCGATACAGGAGCAGTGAGACAGCGGGAAGGGGTACCCCGCGGGAGAGAGGGAGAAATGGAGGTGCCCAGCAGGGAGGACACAGAGTGCTGCACCAGGGACTGGATCCCCCTAGCTGGAGCGTGCGCCCGTCTGACCTACTCCCGCCGCCCTAGATTAACAAGCACTCACCGGGCAGCCAGCGTATCACCTGCGCATCAGGAGCCCGCGGAAGTGCACTGCACAGCCAGTAGAAAATCTTCCCCTGGCACCAAGGCTTACCCTGGCTGGGAGCCTGCTGAGAGCAAGCCCGAAGGCAGGGCAGTGCTGGAGCACTTGGTACTGCTGCCATACCTCAGAGACATAACAAAGGCGGGAGTGGGTGAAGCATGCAACCCAGGAGCTTCGCAGGGCGGCTGCCAGAGGAGGAAGTACTTAGCCGCCACCGGGACGCCACGCATCGGCATGTACACACACTGACCCAGAGGCCTACATCCCCTGGGCCCAGAAGTAGAGAGCCGTCACGGGCTGGAGGCTACTGCACTGGGCTGCACGAGACGGGCCAAATACTGAAACAAAGACCAAACAGAAAAGGTTCCAAAGAGGATGAAGGAGTGAGGAAGTAGTGATACGTAGCCCCCTGCGAAAGAGAAGGAGAATCAGGGGTACCCACACAGCCCGCCTACAAGGGAAACGTGCAACAGGGAAGGTAGAGGAGGCACTGTGCTGGGGACGGGGCCCTTCCAACCAAGCTGCAAATGCCCGGCCCATTCCCACTGTCCTGGATCACAACGCTCCTACCAAGTAGCCCGATGAACCGCTCACACAACTAGAAGCTGTAGAGGAGGGTTGAGCAGTAAGCCACAGAGCTGTTCCTGGCTGTCGGGAGCCCGGTGGGGGTCTGAGCCTGGGCCACACCTGGAGGAGACAAGACACAATGTACTCGGGCAACGTTGCACTGGGTGCACCGCGCAGATCTGCAAAATATCTAGCCACGCTAAGAGGGGCCTTACTCACCCAGAAGACCCCGGGGTCTGGGATAGACTCAGGAAGTGGTGGAGACGTGGGTAACAGACCTCGCGACACCTGGGCAAACAACACGCGGGCGGACAAGAGCCCTGGTTAGAGTCTACACGCCGGAACCCATCCAAGCACCGGGGAGCACACCCGGAGCCACACCTCGCAACCTCCCTTACATGGGCAGCAACCTGACTGGGCACTTGGTGACCGAGGATTCAGCTTGGATCCCAGCTACACATCAAACATGCCAGAAACCACCTTGGAAGTGAACGACACACGCCAATCATATCGGACGTGAATCGCCGGCACTGCCCCGCTGATCCCGTGGGCCGGGATATATCACACATGCGGACCACCTGGGCTCACCCCAAATCACCTAGTCAAAAATAATTGTTAAACCACCACCCCCCCCCCCCCACTGCAGGGTCGGTTGCACCTGCCCTAACCAAGAACTTTGATTCCAAACAATAGAAGCGACTGCAGCTGAATGCTCTCGGCTCAGAAATTAGCTATGGGCCGGTTGTGGACTACCACACAACAAACCAGCTCCTGCTCCAGCATCCCAGGGACAGCACACGCAGAAGGAGATAACTTGGGGGAGGTTCCGCACTACTAAATTAGACTCGGTCCTGGCAGCAGTGGAAAAGATAGGGGCTGCACTGGATCAAACAAGGACATCTCTGGAGTCTAAAATAGGTAAAGTAACCTCAGACTTCATGCTATTACGTGCTGACCACCATAAACTGTCGGAAAAGGTCCGCACCCACGAGCAATCCTTAGCAGAATTGAGACCAACCGCGCAAAGCCACTCGACCACCTTACAGGACCTGCTCGACAGAATGGATGCGCTGGAAGACAGGCTGAAAGATGCCAAAGGGCGGTCGCGACGGAACAACATTCGTGTGGTGGGTCTCTCTTAGGGTGAAGAAGGACACAACCCGGTGGCATATGTGGAATACTGGCTTAAAGAACTACTGCCAACCGACGCTCTGTCAGCACACTTTGTGGTCGAGCGGGCCCACCGAATACTGCATACAGACCGCCCCCGGGAGCCTGACCGCGTCCATTCAATCATATTACAGATAATATTGATTGTTAAAAGACCACATATGTCAATTGGGTCTTTTCTTGAGATATGGCAATCATGAATTTTAAGAAATTTGCATTTCAATAAAGAATAAAAGAAATTTTGTACCTACAATCAAAATTCACAAGTGCCTTTCTTTGAATGGGAAGATCTTGACTGATTGTTTGCTTTTGCTTTGTGAATAAGGTTTACTAACAACCATTACTTATATTTTCACTTATTTGAGTGCTGGGCCAACCTTTGTCTAACACACTGAAGGATCTGAAATGGACAGTGATTGAACAAATCAGCAATGAATCCAATCTGTTTGAAAAGGAGCAGAGGTGGGTTTACAGACTGAAATCACATGAGACAGGGCTGAACAAAAATATACCATGGGGCCAATTTATATAAACACAACCCTCTTATCAAGTACCATGAATAAAAGGTCTATGTTAGGATGGTAGCATTCATAGAGCTCCTCGTCTTGACCCTAGTCTCATATATGTCCTGTTATTTAACCAAACTTGTGTGCGATCCCCAGCATACGCTCTCTATCAATTACACCGGGACATCTCGTGTTGCCCGTTGACTTTAAGTTCCACTAGTCGATCACAAATGCCTTGTGGGCCATTACCCGTATATGTGTGCAGTATAGCCAACCCTCACCACGTAAGGGGCGGCTTTTAATTTTAATTTGTATTTTTAGCTCACTTTTCCTTCACAGATGAAATTCTGATCAAAGGGATAGCAAGGAATCCCTCCTCATAAATGCGCAGTATAAAATGAGGACAGAATCCACATAGAATGTCTCGCAAACATTATTATATCAATAAAACCTTTTCTTCGCACTAAATGGGTAGCAAGGAACCAGACCAACAAATGCGCTATAAGCACTGTTAACATGAGAATCCGCACAGAATGTCGCGAGAAAATTACTGCATTAATGAAACTTTTTTTGCCCCTTATTTCAGATGCACAGCAAGCACAATCACTATTGTATCAATAAAACTTTCTTGCTCCCATTTTTAAAAAAACACGCACGACAGCCGGCAACTGGAACCGGAAGTGAGGACAGACACCGCGTTCAGCGGTCTAGTCGCTCACTCAAACGAGAGCACTTCAACACACGCGGTTAAATAGGAAACCCGCCCGCGGCTCCAGTAACGTCAGAGCCTCGAGCGAGTACAGTCAGGTTTACCGAGAGGGAGTAGCCTTGACGGAGTAAGTAAATGCGCATTGCCCTGCATTCCGATAGCAATTGCTCACTTTTTTGGCAGCATTTTGTATAGTAGTTTCAGACTCCCGAGTTTTCTCATCCTTTGGCTATAATTTAAAGGGTGTGACTACAGGCGTCCCTTCCAACTCCTCAAAGGACTCAGGGGGCCTAATGATGGTCCCACATTATGTATGTAATTAACCTCAAAATCACTACAATAACATGATGATGTGCCGACAAACTCTATTATATGTTACATGTTTGTATTGTCTTGTGAGTCGCATTATCACTGCTTTTTCGCACCACAACCACTGATTCACCACTGATTTTTAACCCATTGTAGACCCAGGGGTCGTGCATTTTTTAACCTTTTCCTTTCTCTTCATACCTCTGCAGGATTTTTGATATTTGACACAGACCAATTAGGTGCTGTATATTTGTTTTTGTATTTTTGTTCATTACTGCTATTATGTTTACAGCAACATCAGGAGTGGGAGCATCATTTCTCCTTTAAGGTCCTGACGAAAAGCCTTGGGGTAGTGCTTGAAACTAGTTGACCTACCAGGGAAACAGTAGCTAATTAGGCCTAGAGTTTTTTTCCCGCTTATCCCGAGATTTTAGTATATCATTTTAGGGGTAGGAAATAAAGTTGTTTTTGTCCCACTAATTTGGTAATTTTTACTTTTTTTCACATCTAAAAAGATACCTCTCCACCTTCATTTTAAGACCACATAGGTGTATAGGGACACCCTTATTTCTTCTATCAAGTGCTCCCGCGTATTCGTTGGTAGCAGCACGCCCCTGTCCGTAGAGGGCAGGGATGGACCCTATGATGAAGCATGCCACCAAGGGGAAACCCGGGTGGGTGAGGGTTATCTGAAAGAAAAAGTTTTCTTTCTCTGAAGTTCCTGTAAGGGGTGCTTTTCTCTTTTCTGATATAGAAGGGACCCTTTTTGGTTATTTGCGTAGTCTCGTGGAGGACAAGTCCCTACTTTTCCTACCTCTACTCTCCCCCTTGTGATTTGATATTTACAGGCAGCGGACAGCTGCAGGAGTTATTCTTCCCTTTTTTCCTCTTGCCGACCCTCACTTTGACCTGTGGGCACTAACTACAGTGACTATACGCACACGTCTTGTCAATTCACTCACTGCACACCCAACATGGCAGAGATCACTAGCCTCACTTTTTCGGTTGAAGAAGTGAAACGCATCCTGGCAGCCAGCACCCCATTTGAAGGGACTGGTGATTCTATTCTGGGCTTAGGAAACAACGATTGGAACAAACTGAGTACTCTGAAGAGGAATCAAATAAAGACCATGATTCACGGTACTATGATGACCGAATATTTACGTGCTAACGCGGCGCTACAGGGCCTCATTGTTAGGAATGAGCCTTTTATCTTCCAACAAGACAAGGTTTTCAAGAAGGATTGGTCGCTTATCTCCTGGCACTGTACGAGAGACTGGGTTATCCTTATCATAAAAACTGCAACACGACTGGCACAGGAAATAAAAACCCAAATTCAAGATCTGGAGATGCGTCTAAAATCATATCAGTCAACCAGCTCCCTAAAAAAGAATCCTGAGGAGCTCAACAACTCACTGAATGACTTCGAATTGTCGCTTAAGCAGAGCAAATTCATTAAATTGAAAAAGGATACGGCCAGTTTCAGCCACGAGAAAGTATATCCGTATATCAGAGAGGACTATGTATCCACAAGAAAGAACACTGGCTATAATACGGATAGTGATGCATCTGATACTGGGTCAGATCATTCAAACTCAAGCTCAGGCACAAGGACACCCGGCCGGGACAGGCAATCATACCGGAGAAACTACAATAGAGGCCCATGAGGCCAATGGGGGAACTTCCAACGAGCCCCAATGTACCCATCACCATTTTTCTATGGTCCACCACAGCAAATGCCGCTGCATCAATCCTTCTTTAACCATTGGGAAGCACCCCATGGACACCCAAGACAACAACAAGATAACCAATAGTAGTCTTTTTTAGGATCAGGCAACCAGAGAGGGAGGACGAGGAAATGGAACCGGGTACAATGGGGTGCGAACAGCAAGCCTCCAGAGTAGAAACCCGGAGCATGACAGGCTCACTGAACAACCAAGCGGGATCCAGCAACCTACCAGCCTAGTCGTGAACCTAACAAACACCGTCCTTACTCCCATCCAACAGGGAATCCTGGAAAAGGGACTTGGTTTTGTTCCAACCTCCAATGTGGATAAATTCAAACTTAGTTGCGAGGTCAACAAATGTATAAGGAAACTAAAACTTAGAGCATTTTTCTCAGACAAACCAGACAACGAAGAACCAAGGGATGACACAGGACTGCGAAACAAGTCAGCGTTCACCCCCCCTCCCCATCGACCAGCGTGCCAGTGGAGATCCTAGCTTTTGAGAAAGCAGTACTGAAAGAAATAGGAGAACTGAACCCAAAGGACATCAAGGTCTTCCACAGCACCTCAAAACAGGAACTACAAGCTATTAAGGAACTTTTACAGAATGATAACCTGGTAATAAAACCAGCTGATAAGGGGGGGAGTGATTGTGATCCAGACTAAAGAGGCCTATCGCACAGAGTGTCTCCGCTTACTAAATGACCAACGGAACTACGAACCTCTAAGTAGCGACCCTACAGAAAGGATCAGAATACATGTGAGAAGCATGGTCGAGGAGGCCCTGGCCCACGACTGGCTTTCCAAGAGAGAAGGGGATTTCCTTATAAACAGAAATCCTGTTACCCCGTATTTTTATACCATTCCGAAGATACATAAAGATCTAAGTAAACCACTGCGACGTCCCATTGTTTCAGGGATAGGCTCCATCTTGGAACCCCTCTCCAAATTTGCTGATGCTTTCTTGCGACCCATCATACAGGGACCAGAAACATACCTTAAAGACACCAAAGATATTCCACGAATCCTGAACAATCTACCATTTGATGAATAGACGCAATGCCTCACTGGACTCGACATTGAAAGTCTGTATACCAGCCTCCCACACACGGAAACCTTGGAGATTTTAGAGACTGTACTTTTCAACACCGAATGGAAATCCCAGACCCCACGCAATCTGGTGATGGAGTGTTGTCAACTCGCCCTGACTGAAAATGTCTTTGCCTTTGAGGACCAACTGTTCCTACAGAAGCACGGCACCAGCATGGGGAGCACTTTTGCTCCCAGTGGGGCGGGGCTGTATATCCACCACCTTGAACAACACAAGATCCTCTCACCCGACAGCCCACACGTTAATAACATAGGGCTCTAGAAGAGATACATAGATGACATGTTTGTAATCTGGAACGGCGACGAGGACACGGCCAAGTCATTCATCACATGGCTTAACGAACAAAACCAGTATCTCAAATTCACTCACACTATCTCGAAGACCGAAATGGTCTTTCTGGACCTCAACATCTTCGCAAATGGAGCCGGTTTGAAGACTATGATACACTTCAAAGCCACAGTCAAAAACTGCCTCCTGAGTTTTGACAGTCACCATCCAAGACACCTGAGGGAGAATTTGCTGTTCGGACAATTCTTACGACTGCGGCGGAATTGTTCCAAAGTAAAAGACTTCAAATCACAGGCAATCGGCCTAAGCTCCAAATTGAAAGCACGCAACTACCCAGACAAAATAGTGGCAAGGGCAATGAAAAGGGCAAGAAACAATGACAGACAAGCCCTACTAGATCATACTACCAGAGTGCCTGATGAAACACACCCTATCTGCACCACCACGTTCAACAGCGCCTCCAATATGATCACAAAAATAATTAACAAGCACTGGCGAATTCTGAGTGGAACCTATGTTTTCACATTGAAGGAACCTCAACCTGAAGGACATGTTGGTCCATACATGACCACGTATGCCCCGTGACAGTGCACCAAATCTGAGTTTAAAAGCACCCATCAGTGGCCATCATCCATGTGGCAATTGTAGTGTGTGCCACATGACACAAACCAGCAAAAAGATTACTTTCAATGACAAAACGACTTGGGCACAGCGCAGATTTACAAATTGCGACTCGAAGAGTGTCATATATATGATCACCTGCCCATGTGACCTGCATTACGCTGTTATGACATCCAGGAAAATCAAAACACGCATATGTGAGCACAGGAGCAATTTAAGATGCCAACGACAGAGATGGCATCTCATTACTTAGAGGGTCATTATGATGTCCGGCGGATCGCCGCCGCCCATATGGCGGTGGCGATCCGCCGGCCATTCTCGTCCGCCCGCATAACATTTCCCCCCCGCCATATTACGATGGGGTTGGGGACCCAGGCAGATGGAAAGACCGTCCGCTGCTTTTCCGCCGGTCAACTCGTCGACCGGGCGGAAAAGGGCTCTAACATGGTGGCGGTGTCTGCAAGACACCGCCATCCATATAAGGATGGTGGCGGAAAGCAGCCTTTCCATGGCGGTGTTGCCGCCATGGAAAGGCATGTGGTCTTTGCTTCTGGGGGCCGGTTGCGGGCCCCCAGGATTTTGGGGGGGTGTGGGTGCACATGGGGGGTACCTATGGCACCCCCCTACATTTGAATGCACAAGGTGTCAGGCACCGCGCGGTGCCTGTCACGTTGTGCATTCAAATGCACAACATGCGTTTTTCGCATTGCGGCGGGTGCTGCTGACAGCACCGCCCGCCTCAATGTGAACAATACGGGATGCCACCGCCACCGTGGCGGTGGCATCCTAATACCCATGGCGGGACCGCCGCACCTGTCGCGGGCGGTCCCGTTTGCCGTTGCGGTGGCGGGCGGACTTTGTCCGCCCGCCATCGTAATGACCCTCTTAAAACGTAAACACACACTGAAGGATCTGAGATGGACAGTGATTGAACAAATCAGCAATGAATCCAATCTGTTTGAAAAGGAGCAGAGGTGGGTTTACAGACTGAAATCACATGAGACAGGGCTAAACGAAAATATACCATGGGGCCAATTCATATAAACACAACCCTCTTATCAAGTACCATGAATAAAAGGAATCACTGACAAAATATCGACTACCACAATATCGAGGTACAAAAATATCGTGACAAAAATATCGAAGTCAAGAATATCGACATCCTATCTACATCATGGTAAGTACAAAAATATCGAGAAAAAATATTGATGTCAAAAATATCGTTAAAAATATCGGGTTTTTTTAATGTTAAAAAAATAATATAAAATAAAGTAAATAATACATATAATTAAAAGAAACATAGTTAAAAATATTTAAAAATGTTTAAAAATCATAACTAATACATATGTTAAAATAAATTAAACATATACATATAAAATATAATATATATACTTAATAATATTCATAAATAATTATTTTAATAACTTATAAATTGTTTAAAAACATTTTATAAATTATAAATACATATATACACATGCAAAAATAATATAAATAAAAATATTTAAAAATATATAACAAATTAAAAAATTACAATATTTTTAATCTTTTCAAAATAAATAATACACAACATTAACTAAAACAATACAGAAAAATATTGGATAGCGGAGGGAATAAAATTACTATTCCAACTCCAGAGAGTGCAACACTAGGGAAAGTGTTGGATAGCGTAGGGCTAAAAATTACTATTCCCACTCCAGTGAGTGCAACAGTAGGGAAAGTGTTGGATAGCGTAGGGGTAAAAATTACTATTCCCACTCCAGAGAGTGCAACAGTAGGGAAAGTGTTGGATAGCGTAGGGGTTAAAATAACAATTCCAACTCCAGAGAGTGCAACAGTAGGGAAAGTGTTGGATAGCGTAGGGGTAAAATTTACTATTCCCACTCCAGAGAGTGCAACAGTAGGGAAAGTGTTGGATAGCGTAGGGGTTAAAATTAGTATTCCAACTCTAGAGAGTGCAACAGTAGGGAAAGTGCTGGATAGCGTAGGGTTAAAAATTACTATTCCCACTCCAGAGAGTGCAACAGTAGAGAAAGTGTTGGATAGTGAAAGGGTTAAAATTACTATTCCCACTCCAGTGAGTGCAACAGTAGGGAAAGTGTGGGATAGCATAGGGGTAAAAATTACTATTCCCACTCCAATGAGTGCATCAGTATGGAAAGTGTTGGATAGCGTAGGGGTAAAAATTACTATTCAAACTCCAGAGAGTGCAACAGTAGGGAAAGTGTTGGATAGCGTAGGGGTAAAAATTACTATTCCCACTCCAGAGAGTGCAACAGTAGGGAAAGTGTTGGATAGCTAAAGGGTTAAAAATACTATTCCCACTCCAGTGAGTGCAACAGTAGGGAAAGTGTTGGATAGCGTAGGGGTAAAAATTACTATTCCAACTCCAGAGAGTGCAACAGTAGGGAAAGTGTTGGATAGCGTAAAGGTAAAAATTACTATTCCCACTCCAGAGAGTGCAACAGTAGGGAAAGTGTTGGATAGCGTAAGGGTTAAAATTACTATTCCCACTCCAGTGAGTGCAACAGTAGGGAAAGTGTTGGATAGCGTAGGGGTTAAAAATTACATACTTATCAATTCAATAATTTTTTTAATTAAATAATGAATTAATAATACATTAACAATAATTTAATTATAAATACCAATAAATTAAAATTAATAATTTCTTGAATAACATTAAATTACTTCCCACCCTATTCCCCTATAAACCCACAACCCACTCCGCATAAAACTTAACAATTAATATAATTATCAATTAATCAATTAATAAAAATTAATTACCAATTAATAATAAATTAACAATAAAATAATTATCAATACCAATAAATAAAAATTATTAATTAATTTATTATAATTAATTTACTTCCCACCCTATTCCCCTACAAACACACAAGCCACTCCAATAAAAAATTAACACAATTAATATAATTATCAAATAATAAATTAATAAAAAATAATTACCAATTAATAATTAATTAACAAATTAATTATCAATACCAATAAATACAAATTAATAATTACTTAATTATAATAAATTACTTCCCACCCTATTCCCCTATGAACACAAAACCCACTCCTAAACTAAATTAACACAATTAATATATTTATCAATTAATAAAAATTTATTTCCAATCAATAATTAATAAACAATAAATTAATTATCAATACCAAAAAATACAAATTATTAATTAATTTATTATAATTAATTTACTTCCCACCCTATTCCCCTATAAACCCACAACCCGCTACGGAACTAAAATGCAAAATTTAATTAAAAATAATTCATAATTTCTAAAAATTATAATTTAATTTACTGTAATTAAATTACTTCCCACCCTATTCCCCTATAAACCCACAACCCGCTACGGTACTAAAACGCAAAATTTGCTTTAAAAACAATTACTAATTTCTAAACATTTAATACATATATTTAAAAAAAAATACAAAACATAACAAAAAATGTGGAACACATACATATAAAACACATACTAAAATACATAACACTAACATAAACATCGATATTATTAACAAGGATATTTTTGCTAACGATATTACTAACTTTGATATTAACAAATACGATATTTCTTACCTTCTGGTCGATATTCTGGTCACCGATATTCTTGATGTCGATATTCTGTCCCTACGATATTTAAAACTCGATATTTCTGTAGGTCGGAAAAAAACCTCGATATTATGTCTGTGCACCGAATAAAAGGTTTATGTTAGGATAAGAGCATTCATAGTGCTCCTCGTCTTGACCCTGGTCTCATATATGTCCTGTTATTCAACCAAACTTGTGTGTGACCCCCAGCATACGCTCTCTATCAATTACACCGGGACATCTCTTGATGCCAGTTGACTTTAAATTCCACTAGTCGATCACGAATGCCTTGTGGGCCATTACCCGTATATGTGTGCAGTATAGCCAACCCTCACAAAGTAAGGGGCGGATTTTAATTTAAATTTTTAGCTCACTTTTCCTTCGCAGATGAAATTCTGATCAAAGGGATAGCAAGGAATTGCGCAGTATAAAATGAGGACAGAATCCACATAGAATGTCTCGCAAACATTATTTTATCAATAAAACCTTTTCTTCGCACCAAATGGGTAGCAAGGAACCAGCCCAACAAATGCGCTATAAGCACTGTTAACATGAGAATCCGCACAGAATGTCGCGAGAACATTACTGCATTAATGAAACCTTTTTTGCTCCTTATTCCAGATGCACAGCAAGCACAACCATTATTGTATCAATAAAACTTTCTTGCTCCCATTTTTAAAAAAACATGCACGACAGCCGGCAACCCGAACCGGAAGTGAGGACAGACTCCGCGTTCAGGAGTCTAGTCGCTCACTCAAACAAGAGCACTTCAACACATGCGGTTAAATAGGAAACCCGTCCGCGGCTCCAGTAATGTGGGAGCCTCGAGCGAGTACAGTCAGGTTTACCGAGAGGGAGTAGCCTTGACGGAGTAAGTATATGTGCATTGCCCTGCATTCCGATAGCGATTGCTCACTTTTTTGGCAGCATTTTGTATAGTAGTTTCTGACTCCTGAGTTTTCTCATCCTTTGGCTATAATTTTTAGGGTGTGACTACAGGCGTCCCTTCCAACTCCTCGAAGGACTCAGGGGGCCTAATGAAGGTCCCAGATTATGTATGTAATTAACCTCAAAATCACTACGATAACATGATGATGTGCCGACAAAGGGGCCGATTCCGATTCGGGCCGGAAATCTCTCCGACCGAATCGGACCCATGCAGCCCGACCGAACTAGTACGATGCGCACGTATGCCATCGGACTCGATTCGGTCGGACTCCCATTGAAGTCAATGGGAGCCTGTTGTACAACGCGTACGCGGGCTCCCATTGACTCAATGGGTGCGAGGCGGGCAAGGGCGCCCCCTACAGCGTGTACGTGGCAAAGCGACTTGCGCCGTACACGCACAGGTAGGGGGGACCCATGGCTCCCCCCTGTGTGCGACTCGCACGGCTACGCGTACAGGGGGGTCCGACACGGACCCCTGAAGTACGGCTCCGACTGCTCTTTGGAGCCGGAGTGCGCGGCTCGGTCGGACTGCTCGCGGCGCGCATCGTACTTACCTGGCCGGGGAACGTCTCCATTGCGCGGTGCGAGTCGAGTCCGAGCGAGTCGGTCGTGCGATTAGACCCGGGAACGAGTCGGTCGGAGCGGTCGGGACGCCCGGACGAGTCGGTCGCCCTCAATCCCAGCGCGCGGGTATATTAATTCTACTCTGCAGTACATGGGCTTCATGTAAGACTGGACCGTACGGTGGGCTCACATGCCATCTACCCACTCATCCAGAAGATAGAAGACCTAGGGCGCACACACTCCGACCACAACCCCAACTACTGTGACTCACCTGGAAGGTCAGCCCTCCCCCGATCCCAATATGGCGACTCCAGCCGGCAGCACTGGAGGACCAAGCAGGGCGAGTTTTAGGGCAGTGCGACTGGTGCAGCTGCACTGGGCGCTGACCTGTGGAGGGGGAGCTGACCTCAGGAGGCGCAATGTGTTTAGCAATAACTTATTATTGGAGAGCTGAGGGGCACTTTTTCTCTGTGGTAGTGCGAGAATCTGAGGAGGCGGTTATGAGGTGTGGGGGCGCCAAAAATGATTGTCGCACTGGGTACCACCAGTGCTAAAGCCGGCCCTGGGACCAATACTTTGAAGACAATGAGGGTACAACGGGTGACACGTTACTCGAATGGTAAGCCTGTAAGGTGGCCATGAGGGGACATTGCCTAGGAGCCACATAGAGCATAAGGAAGCAATTGTCTGACTCACTCAAAAAGATAGAGATGCAGCTGCTGCGGCATGAAACACGCGAGGCGGGGGGTGGAGGAGGCGCGCAGGAACTGGAAACATTGCGGGCAGAGCATGCAGAGCAATTAGAACGGCTGAGATGTCACAACAATGCAGCGCTTACAGCGCGGACGCATTGGCTCATATGCCAAGAACAGACTCGCCAACCAATAGGAGGACTGCACACTGAAATGGGGCAGACAATATATACCCAGCATGAGATACATACCACCATGGCGCGTCACTATGCAACACTTTATCAATCTAGAGGGCAGTGTAGTGAACGAGACCTGAAAGCTTTTCTAGATGTCATACCACTACCAGAGGCGACGCTGAGCCATAGGGAGATGCTAAATGAGTCAATTGCACCAGAGGAAATTAGGGAAGCAATAGCAGCCCTAGCCACAGGAAAGACACCTGGTCCGGAAGGACTCCCTGCGGAGTATTATAAGGCATACCAAACATCACTGGCACCACGTCTACATGCACTATTCATAGCAGCCCTGGATGGAGGTCACCTCCCGCCGCCGCTATGCGAGGCAAATTTGGTGACACTACTTAAACCCAACAAAGAGCCAACCGAGCTGGGCTCGTACAGGCTGCTGGCTTTGCTCAATGTAGATTATAAAGTCTTGGCAAAAGTCCTGGCGGACAGACTTGCCCAGGTGGTTCCCACTCTGGGTCATGCAGACCGAAACGGGTCTGTGCCCTCCCAAAACACCTCACTCTACCTAAGGCGCTTCTTTAGAATCGCAACAGACTCTGTACCCAACTGGCCGCGTGCCGGCTGTCTAATTTTAGACCTAGAGAAGGCATTTGACACTCTAGAGTGGGAGTATGTATTTGCGGCTTTGCAGAAATATAATCCGGGGGCCACGTTCCTCCAAATGGTGCGCTTACTATACACAGAGCCGTCAGTACGAGTCAAGGTGGGCCCATATATATCGGACGCGATACAAGTGCGAAAGGGGACCAGACAGGGGTGCCCGCTGTCCCCCCTGCTCTTCGCGCTGGCCATAGAACCACTAGCTGAAACAATCCAGGCCACGCTGGAAGACGGTATCCCACTCGGAGATTGCACGCATAAAGTGTCATTGTATGCGGATGACCTGCTGGTTTATGTCAGGGACGTTGAGAACGTGCCTCAGCAGCTGGCACATATCCTGCAAACATTTGCCACCCTCCCGGGACTGAGAGTTAACGCCAACAAGTCCTGCCTGTACTCATTTAAGGGAGAAAACTGCGATCCGGGGTATGTTCTTGGTGGTGTACGGGTGCGGTGGGAGGCAAACACATTCCGCTATCTGGGCATATGTATATATAGGCAACCAGTGGACTTGTTTGACGGCAACCTGGGTAGGACACTTACTGCCATAAGATCTCAAATGCTGTTTTTGAGTACGCTTTCACTCACGGTAGCGAGTAGAGTGGCTCTCACCAAAATGGTGACATTACCGCGGTTTTTATATTATTTCACAAATTTGCCAATGTATAGCCCCCCTTCCTTTTTCAACACATTGGAGAAAGCGATCAGGGATTTTATATGGGGTAATGACCGCCACCGAGTGGCGGTAAGGAAGTTATACCTGCCCACCGACCAGGGAGGATAAGCGGCTCCGAACTTCGAACAATATTACCTAGCCGCTCAGCTGCAGTGGATAGCTAGATGGTTAGCTGATCGCCAACACGAGGACACTGCCATGATACACCCACCCTACACGGTATCGCGCCTGCTGAAGTTATTTCACCCAGGCGCGACCACGAGACCCCCGGAACCCCTACTGCTCAAAGTGGCATACAGATGCTTCCACAGAAGCCTATACATAACTAGGCGTGTCACACCATACGCACCGGCACTGCCCCTGGAGGGTCCCCTAGAGGCCAAACAACGGTGGCAGAAGCTGAACTCCATGACTGGCATGAAGCGGGCATCCCACTTTGGGGGACCTGTACCGTGATGGTGCAATAGTCCCATATACAACATTATAAAGGGAAGAGGGGCCGCCCCTCAGCCAGTTCCTCTTCCATCGCTCATTAGTAGCCACACTTGCATCTAAATGGGGAGACCTCACAACTGAGCCGCAAACCCACCTCACTATACAATACCTACACGTCATGGGATGTGGGAGACACCTCACGCGGGTGTTCGCAGCCTCCCTCCGTCAACACACAGCGGTGGACCTGCAGTCACTCCGTCACCGGTGGGAGCAGGACTTGGGGAGACAGTTCTCAGACGCGGAGTTGGCCCAGGTGCTGGAGAGCCCAGTGTGTGTCCCCAGGAATGTGCATTTCCGACAGATACAATATTTCATTACACAAAGGGCATATCTCACGCCCGCCAAAATTAACCCATATTTTAACCGAGTAGACTCTGCCTGCTCGCGATGCGCCCTTGCTGATGCAGACCTGCGGCATATGTTGTGGAAGTGCGCCCACCTCTCTACATACTAGAGGGAGGTTGTGGATACGTTATCAACCTGCACGGAACTTGGGGTCCCCTTCGAGTGGCAGGCTTACATTTTACACTTTTCCCACCGGAAACGTAGTAATAGAGTGTCCTCCAGGTTCCTAAATCTGGGGATGGTAGTAGCCAAGAGATTAATCACCAAAAAGTGGAAGGCAGAAGACCCCCCTCACATGCAGTCATGTAGAAACTCAGTGCTGGCCTGGGCCAAAGCGGAAAGCATCTTAATCCGCCGTGAGGACATCACGGGCATACGTAAGATCCCAATGGCCGTGGGCTGGGATGTAATGCTAGCCGAGCTGCTGCGGATTAGTGAAGACGGGGGTGGGGTCCCGTCCATTGCTGAGGCCGTAGATTGAGCGTGTGCGTATACACAACACGACCAATCCAAAGGTATAACCGTGCTGGCCGTAGTTGGCGACAGATCCATTTACACCTACAGTAGTGTTGCGCATTGTATGTGTGAGCACTAGTGGACAAGGACACTTATACATGCGTCAGCTTAGGAGGGGGAACCACTGGAGTACTCTGAACTTGTTACACACAACCTGTTATGTTTTATGTTGTCCCATTCTCGCTATTGCCCGCCACCCCACATTACGAACTGTAGGATAGTAGTATATCATAACACTGGCGCAAGCCCTGAGCCATGAAACCAAGTAAAAACGCGCGGATACGCATAAGATTTCAGGCGCAGGACACAAACAGACATCACCATTCGCTGTGTTGTAATGACTGTTCCATCATTTAATGGTGCAATACTATTGTTGTATTAATTACTTTATGATAGACGCCACTGCTTAATGTAATGACATAAGTGTATGGAAAATTGTTGATATAAGTAGAAAATTCAATAAAAACGTTTAAAAAAAAAAAAACAACTTCTTATGAAAGTTTGACCCCCTTTGTCGGGATGAACCAGAAATACTTGTCCAAGTGAGTTAGAACAGACAGCTTACAGCCAGACTACTCTTTACGAGAGAGAGAGAGAGAGAGAGAGAGAGAGAGAGAGAGAGAGAGAGAGAGAGAGAAAGAGAAAGAGAAAGAGAAAGAGAAAAAGAGAAAGAGAAAGAGAGAAAGAAAGAATAATCAGGCACTTGTGGTAGCTGGTTGGAAGACCCGGCTAGTAGGACCAACAGTAATGGCATATCGTCTTGAAAAGTATTTGTTTAACAGCAACTTCCCTGCTGAAAAAGTAAAACTCATGATAAGCAAGGACAATCCAGCAAATGATCAGGTAAATCAGTGTTTAGACTTACCTGGTGCACAGTGCAAGTGGACTGTGACTACCCCCATACATACCAGAAATCATGCCTAAGAACCAAATTAAAAGGAGAGGATTCTGCAGCTCCGGTATGGAGAAGGCTATAAGAAGGGAAACATGGCAGCAACAGTATATACACATATCAAAGTGCAAGGAGAAAAAGGACCAAGGGAGACAATGAGGGCAAAAACAATAGAAGTGGTGGGAAGGAAGGTTGAGTGCGAACTGAAGAGTAAGTGTCAGACACCTGCTTATACACCTCGGAGGTCTTTATATAACTCTGCCTAGATTGACCTTGAAGGTGTCCTTACTATGGCTGGTCCTGTAGATGCTGGTGAGGCATACTTATACTCTAATAACCCAGAAGTATTTGCCCTGCATGTTTGCAGTTTCATCTTCCCTGTTCCCAATCTTCTCCATGTATAATGCCATTTGGGTCTCTTCCGAGCTACACTATCTGGTAAATTGGTAGTATGGAAGAAGAAGGTAAAATAAATGCATTGACTGAAGAAACACAGTGGATGAGCAGTAGCCCCTACTACTCTTCCATAATGAAGGGAGCTGCTGAGGCTCTTGCTAATCTTACTAAGTCATCAAAGTTATCTTTGAGTTAATAAAGACTTGTACGTTTTCTGAGAAGAAACCACTTGTAGCAACGTGACGGGTGACAGGGTTGATGTGCAGCTAGAGAATACCACCATATGGTACAGCTATTCAAAAATGAGGGGAACAGGTCAGGTTGATAAAAAATGTATAAGGCCCTGAGGCAAAGGTGAAGAGTAGGAAGTTATTGCTACAAAGGTCATGACAATATGTGGTACTCCTAATTTTGGGAAGAGATTCCAGTGAACTACAAAAACACGATGGTTGATTAGGGTTAAAAGTATCTGATATGTACACAAAAGAGTAAAAACTACAAGTAAGCCTTAGTAACAAACAGAATGAACTTATTAATTGAGTCACATCCACATAGAGTTAAAACCCTATGGGGCAAACATTGTAAACTTCTGACAATACAACATTGCCTAGAGGACTTGTAGTCTTGAACCCCAACCTTCTTGCAGTGTGTAAAGGAAATCCTTTGCTGTGATAGCAAAGATGATAATCTCGGTCCTGCTCATGATCCATCTATGCGATTTCAGGGTACAGGACAACTGTGCCTAAAATAAGTAAAAAAACAAGCATTTGCAATGCAATCGGTCTCACCTTTGGGACCTTATATGTATTTAGCTATGCAGCACATTAGCCTGGGTAGTTAAAACATCTACTGTTCTTTAACATGGAGGGAAAGTAAGCACCAAACTGCGTGACACGCCAGGTATGGGAACACATGGAGAGAAATATTGCCTTTGAGCGGGAAATGGTATAGTCCAAACCTGTGTTTGTAATAAAAAATCAGGGTCTTCGGTGGTCATATCACTGAAAATACAAGATTTGAAAAAAATATTATGGTCTACAGGTGCTCGTGGAGGACAATTTCTATGGACTGGAATCTAGAGAATGCTAAAGTGATTCTGGTATTTTACTGACCTCTAATGGTCGTTTTCTATCAAGAAAGTTAAATAGAGGCAGTTGCCAGAAAAATAAAAAAAAGAAAGTCCCTCAGCAGAAGGCAATTCTGGTATTTTACTGACCTCTACTGGTCGTTTTCTATCAAGACAGTTAAATAGAGGCAGTTGAACAAGCAGAAAGCAATTCTGGTATTTTACTGACCTCTACTGGTCGTTTTCTATCAAGACAGTTAAATAGAGGCAGTTGAACAGAAAAAAAAGTCCCTAAGCGGAAGCAGACAAGTCCTAGGGCTGATCTCCAGAGCCCACAAAGTACATACACATATAAGTATATACTAAAGTATATACAAGAGGTCTCGAATGCTCGACCTAATGACTGAAGACCAGGCACCATTGATACTAAAAGCTAAGCAACCCACATCCATGCAGACAGAACATGGGCAATCCAATAGAGAGAAAAATGGCACAGATAGGGTCAAGAGCCTGGAGAGTTTGGAAATACTAATTGTCACCCCTTGCCACTTAATACCCAATGAAGATGAAAGACAGCTATTCTGCAGTACACGTGGAGAAGACAGATAGAATATTTCAATGCACATATAATGATCATGCCCCACAGCGGAGACTAAGTTCTACAAAACATCAAAACATGAAATCACTTAAGTCAGCATCAGGAATGAACAGAGGGCTTGTCTCCCACTATAACTATTATTAATCATAAGTAAATTAATTCCACCTTATATGGTTGTATAGATGACTACGGTTTCAGTTCTTTATAAGATTACCATATTGCTGCTGTGTTGACCAAAAACTTTGGGCAGCTCTTCCAAAGCTATTTCTGACATATTAAGTTTCAACAACTCAACAGGTTCACTTTTCTAGTTTCTTACTTAGAATTGTACATGACAGTTTAACTAGAACTAATCAAAAAGGTTGTTGATTGTCACTCAAGAACTGACATCTAACATTGATGTAGTCAGAAACTGGCAGAAATAATCAGAGTTTTGCTGGAGCTAATGCTGCCTGGTTCAGAAGGATTGCACAGCTCGGCATAAATAAAGCTTGAAATACCTATGACATACCTATGACAGAGAGTCATGAGAGGGGAGCACAACAGAAAGCAGAAATTCCGTGACCAAAATGAAACACTACAATATAAAGACCAAGACCAAGACCAAGCTATTCAATCCTCCTGGATCAGTTAATGAAGGCTACTGGGACTTTACCGGGAAGGGCTCTGATGAAGAAAATCCTGTTCCCAGTTGGCTTCAATACAAAGGAGACTGTGTCTGCTGTACCAATGGTAAATATACCAGGCACCCTGCCACATCATTGTAGATATTAACGTCAGTCATCTATTCCTTAAAGATGCAATGGTTCACACTTGAACAATCATCAAAAAACATTCCAGTTCTTGCCATGTACAAATTGGCTTTGATGATTCACCTATGAATGGACAGTAGCAAAATACCTTGAACGAGAAGCTAGTTCCAGAGGGAATGTTTGCTCAATGTGTGCATTGGAGATGCTGCAGGAGTGGAGACCATATTCAGGTGAATGATAGCATTTGCTTTTGATAATGATCCAGAAGACTTCCTCAGAGGAAAGCCTCAAGGCTACTGGCACCATCTTTAAATCACAGTCATAATGGATCACACTTGTTCACAGCAACCTTCCGAAATGTAGCTGCAGGGTCAGCTTCAGGGCAGGGCAGCCGGTGCAGTTGCATTTGGCGCCAAGGTCAAAGTAGCACCCTCTACATGACAGGCTAAGCCAAAATGAGAGCAACCTGTAGAGATCTATGTGGGCAGCATTTTTCAGGGGATAATACAAATGCATAATAACTATGGTGATTAAAGCACTTGAGGAAAAGATCTGTGATTTGTCTAGTCTCAGTTATGACTCATGACATAGGAGTATTTAGGGTTACTGTTCCTGCAGCAAAGCACAATGTGTGACATGTAGCTCAGTTGGTTATTGCTTTTGTCACAGAGATCCTTTTGTTACTTGAAGTTCATAAGTAACATTCCTTCAAACAATGCACATTGAGGTATGAACTGGAATTAAAGAGTTTCCATGCAAATTGAAAGACTTGTGTTTAGAACCTTATTGTTTTTTCATCTTAACCTTTCATTATTATAAGGTTGCTGAAAAGGGTTCCTTTAAACAGAAATGCAATTTTATTAGTATGACACCCCAATTATTGTCTTACACTTATGGGCCTAATTTCCTAATAGTTTGTGCCTGGTTTGCATCAAAAATGTAATGTAAATCTGGTGCAAAGTATTTTGGCGCTTACTGTCCAATGCAAGTCCTGAATTGCATTGGACAGTAGCCCTAAGCCAACACAAGGTAGCACTTTGTGCTACTTTATGTCAAGGAGGCATACCATGGGTGATAAATGGATGTTCCCATGCACTCATCCATGGATTTTGATCATAATCCTTATCTACTATCTTTGCTAGAATGGTATTGGCATCAAAGAATTACAACTTCTTGAGCCAGGCATAAAGTTGGAGAAAAGTATTGTATTCTTTAAACTTTTTCACCTTTGCATTTGTGTTGCACCGTACAGCACACATATAAAGTGTAAAGTGTTAAAGTTTGTCAAAGAATAGAATTTTGTGCTGAAATTGTATCATTCCAGTATAAAACCTAAGCTTGTCATCATGCAAACACCCTTGCACCATGGAGCAAGAGTGTGTGAATTAGCGCAAGGCACCTCAGGTAGGCCAGCACTAGAGAAGAGATCGATAATACCATAACTTAGTAGATATGGGCGGTTGTGCTCCCTCCTTTTCACGCAAGGCAACACAGGAATATTGGTTACTGCACATAGTAAAAACATAGTCAATCTGCTCCATCGTTTCTCCAGACCAAGTACTCTTAGCACATAATGACTCCCAGTATGGATGATATGTGACCCCAACACCTTTCAGTCCTCATTCTCTTAAGTAACATTGATTTATACACTTGTATGACTTATTGTCTCTGCATAATATGTCTGTGTTGTGTAAAGTGCTCTGAAAGTCTACATTGGGTTGAGTAGCGCTATAAAATAAATAAATGTGAGAGTGGGGTGAAGGATTGATTATGGGCACCACTGGAGGGTTGTAGTGAGGGAATCCATGAAGGAGGTCATTGGTAGGGGACACACTAACAAAGATTGCCGCACCGGGCGCCACCAACGCTAAAACCGGACTGTAAGGATGTGTGAATCAAAAACGTAGTCAACTTACCCAAAACAGAGCATGTCAATATACCAAAATGCAACAACTTGGTCAAATCAGAGTATTACAATATACAAATCGTGAGAGGAGGATGTTACTTAGATACCAATGAGAGCAGAACATCACAAGAAAACCTATTCTGCTGTTACCTGGACTCCAATAAATCGTGATGGATGCCAGAAGATCTTTCTGAAGTACTTGCTGCCTTTATAAACACAATTAATAGGGACGTGAATTGCTTAACAATTTTGTCTGATACAGTGTTTGGGAAGAGTTTGCAAGAACAAAAATACAGGCTCCTGGAAGTCCCAAACCACTTAATGACCAAGGACTCAAATTGTCACTGAAGAAATGCAAATTCTGTAGGGCCAACATATAGCGTGGTAGATACATTGGGGCCGATTCCGATCTCGGCCGGTAGGGCTCCGAATCGGATTCGGCTTAACCGGATCCGATTCGGAGCCCTATTTCCCGACCGATTCGTACGCGCGTCCGGGCGAGCGAGTACGATGCGAAATCGCCGACCGACTCTTCTGGGCGTCCCGACCGCTCCGACCGACTCGTTCCCGGGTCTAACCGCACCGACCGACTCGCTCGGACTCGACTCGCACCGCGCAATGGAGACGTTCCCCGGCCGGGTAAGTACGATGCGCGCCGCGAGCAGTCCGACCGAGCCGCGCACTCCGGCTCCAAAGAGCAGTCAGAGCCATACTTTGGGGGTCCGTGTCGGACCCCCATGTATGCGTAGCCGTGCGAGTCGCACACGGGGGACCCATGGGTCCCCCCCTACCTGTGCGTGTATGGCGCGAGTCGCTTCGCCGCGTACACGCTGTAGGGGGCGCCCTTGTCCACCTCGCACCCATTGAGTCAATGGGAGCCCGCGTACGCGTTGTACGACAGGCTCCCATTGACTTCAATGGGAGTCCGACCGAATCGAGTCCGATGGCATACGTGCGCATCGTACTCATTCGGTCGGGCTGCACGGGTCCGATTCGGTCGGAAATCTCTCCGGGTCCGGCTCGGTCGGTGAGATTTCCGGCCCGAATCGGAATCGGCCCCATTGTCTCTCACATCAAATTCATTTAGATGTGTACGCCTTCTGAACTTTCATTAACATAACAGTTACTAATGTTTGCAGAGCTAAATTATTCCTTCATTTTACATACAGATGCCAGTTTTCAGGTATTAGAACTATATTATAACATCTACCTGCATGGAAGTGCAAGTAAAGTTCACCATCAAGACTGGTAACATTTTGCTCGCCTGTATTTTCAAATCAGTCAAACGAAATATTGCAGACCTGAGAAGGCCGTATTGTCGGGTTACATATACCAAACACAATACAGTCCCAGGTCACTCACATTCATGCCCAATCTAGCTATGCAAAGAGCTTGACTAACATACCAACCAAACTGATCATTGCATAAAGATTTGCAATTGTCCCAACACCATAAACAACTTGACTGCTAATGGGTTTCCGACCAGATCCAGGTTCAGCATCCACCAGTCTCAACATAGAATACACTAGGGCATAACCGAGGGGAAATTAGACAACTCCGCAATGTATGGGCAGGCTAATAGTATACTCATGAAATAAAAATTGTGCACATCCCTAGATCTTAGTCGTTTGCCATGTTTACATCAAATCAATCTGCAACAAGCACAAATTACCAACCCCAGCATGTGTGTGGTATTTTATAACAGGAGATTAAATAAACTAGCTTTATCTGTGAACTGGATCGCCAAAATACGTAAATCCTAGTGAAGATCTGATTCAGATTACTACCTAATGGAAGCAAGAAGTCTACAAACTACCATACCAATCTTACCACAGATGGCAGAATCAACTGGAGCTGAGTAGTGGACCGACTACCATGGCTCCTGAGCGGCAGTGGGGATGAGGGAGGCAAACACTCAGTGAGACATCTGTGTCCCTGGCCATGGGGTAGCAAGAAGAGGGGGCGGACTTGCCAGGGAGCCCTGGGCTCAGTGCTTAATTTGTGCCGGTGCTTTCCGGTGCTTAGCACCGGCACTTATTTGTCAGGGCCGGGTCTACAATGCTACTGCCAACTTGAACTCACATCAAGCAGGACGCGAATGAACTCACTGCATGTGCCGTCATACAAAGTAAATATAATTAATTGACTCACTGCAGTGTTGTTCAAACTAGTCTTCCTGTTGAAGAAGAGTGTTGCTATGCTGCTCATTCTGAGAGAGCCGACAGTGCCGATAATAAATCCTCCACGTCATCCATTCGTATTTGCCTGGCTTGCTTCGGTTCAGTGTTGCCGGTGGGCGGGCCACTGATTGGGCTGTATTTGGTGCCGTGGGGGTAGGGGCAGTCTGCGGCAGCCTGCGTAATCTTTTTTCAAATTAAATTCTACGTGATCACGCCCCTGCACACACGCATCGCACGAGTCACTGCGGCCAGAGTTCAGCACGACGTCGAGGCGGGCACTGTTATTTGAAGCAGAAGCATTTAGCAGGCCTCTAAGTAATAAAGGCGGTGCCACCAGTAAAACTGTAAGTAAAAATAAAAAACCAAACCATCCAACGCTGTTTTTTCTCGAGCGTGGTGACTGTACTCCATGTATGATTATGATGACGTTCTAAACTGAGGCCCGAGCAAGAATGCGACCGGCGCTGGGCAGGGCACCGTGTGCAGGACCACTAGTCAGGTCAGGAGGCTGGAAGGAAGGGCAGGGCCTTGCCCTTCGGGCCTTAACCCCTGATACAGTTGTAAAGACTCTGCCCGCCCACATTTCAGACTATCTGGTTATAATCTGCTTACATCTCATAGTTTACTTACTGGTTTTCTACTCTCCCATTGTTGTTTTGATGCACTCCCTACTTATATTTAGCGGTCTTCACTGAGCGGGTACTGCTCATAAACAAATCTATTTTGGTTGGTATAATAACTCGTCTCCAGCCTTTTTCTGGTTGCTTTCTCTGTGGTGGAATCAAGGTGCATCAGTGTTTAGCGTGGAAGAGTGATAGGGGTCTGGGACCAGCACCACTGGAGGGAAACTTTCATAGCAGGATTCCAAAAGGGAGGCCTCATGAACGTGCAGCAGTGTCACCTGTAATCAGTGACATGTCTAAGCTCGCAGAGATACTGTCCTGCACATAGAAAGACTCCACTGGGTCACCCGAGGAGAGGGCGCGGCCCGCATGTAACATGCGAGGAAGACGAGCAACGAAACGGAAAACCGACCGTTGTGTTAGGCAAGCAAGACAAGAAACATTGTGCGTGCCGGGTTACCTCAGGAGTGGTGTTAGAATGAACCCTTTCATGTTTACCTGCTGACACATGCGCCTTTCCATTCCGTGCTTAAAGCGCAGCGGGTGGCTTGTGAAATGTGTTAGCACTAGCAGTGCGCATATAGCGCTTTATTGAGACCCCAGTGTAAAGTGTGAGTGCAAAAACTCTCTGGCACAAATCACACTTTACAACAGGTACCAGGTGGTGAGCTATGTGTTGCCAATTAGGCGCCAGGGCTAATAATGGAGAATAATGCCCTTCAGTGGTACCGGCACTGTTTCAATTGACTTTTTTCAAAAGTTTTACTCTCCCTGTTTGATCACCTGATTAAAGTTGGTGGGAGCAGAGCACCCAAAACATGAGCAAGCACCATTTCAGCTAAGTTTCTAGTCAGGAGCAGTGCAAAAAAAAAAAAAAAAAAAGGGAACTACTAACTAGCATAAGACCGTAGAGTCTAAATGACCGCCGTTAATTCTCTCCCTTGTGAAATAGCTTGCTGCTGCTAAAGGTCACTGTAGGAGGTCACTTTGATTTCTTGCATCAAATGGTGCCAGCACAGAGGCAAGTCTCACGCCCATCCGTTCCAGGGTTAGCCATGCACCACCAGGCTAGAGAGAAGTCTGAGGGAAGGATGCCCACGCCCACCTCTGCAGAACCCTGCTTCCAGGAACTGGACAGAAACCAGTCAGTTGGCCGGGAACGGTCAGGTGCAAGGATTTTCGGCGCTGTCAACATAAGTGGATTTTACAGTTGGATCGCTCCCCATCCACCAGCAAAAACAATTTTTTTGCACTTTTTTGCAATGTGGCACCACTTAATGGTGCGCTTTAAGGATGCTGCCTCAGCCTCACTTTACTATATGTATGCACTGGCCCTCAGCAGTGAACAGGATATTCGTCGGGTGGTGAGAGGGAAAGAAGGCCTCTCTCTCCAGGTTGACCTGAACCTTCACGGTCACGGACGCCTCCTCAGAGGCGGATCTTCTGCGTGGTGGCACTAGAAGAAGTGCTTATTTTTCTCAGTGAAATCAATGGCATAGTAAGGCTGTGCGGGCCCACTTTTAGGAGATTGCATTTTACAATCGAGCTCGAAATGATGTTCAGAACCCCCACTTTTCACTTCTGAAAGATATTGAGTCATTTGACACAACAAATACTGACTGTAGCACAGAAGTGTGATTTCACAACAAAGAACGGACGTTACTTGTTTCAGCACTGTAGTTTTGCCACAAAATTGAATTTGCCATGCACTCGCTATTTTGGAGAGTTCCACCACAAAAGCAGATAAGCTATGTTATTGCAGAAACTGTGGGTATAAAATTAGCATGTTGTTCGCCCCACTCATCCACACTCCAACTTTTAGATGGAACAATGTACTAGAAACCATTCCTCATTAAAACATGAACTCCAACAAGCAATGTGGTGGCAGAAAGCAAGGCAAGGTGTGGACTACAAGATTACTGACATGGCAGGCACAAATGATGCGTAAGTCTTTGCATATACATACCTGGCACATCACCTCACCATACCTTTAAAACTAGTGTTGGCGGAGAATTCCAAATGATAGCGAATCAGAAAAAGACTGTCATCATCCTTTTAATGCTGGCTTTAAATAAATAGAAAAAAGCCTGAGCTGAAAAAAGTAAAGCAATAATTCCTGTCCGACAAGCAGCTTTTTGAGGTGCCATAAGCAGTTGTGTGTGCGCAACAGTTCGCCTTAGGTTCCATTTTAATGCTGGGGACTGGATTAAGTTTAGCACTGGTCGAGTTAGGGGAGAAAGACTGAAATATGTTTTCAGTGTAAAGGAATTTTTGCGGCAGTTTTGCTTTAGGGATCTTTCTGATGTTACCAAATTTTTTAGGTTTCTATTCAGATATTTATCTGTGACAGTATTTCTCTAACCAGTTTTTTCTCTATAGGAGTGTCTCTCTGAAAGCGGTATTTATAGTGACAGTGAGTGAGCCATATGGGTAGGCTGGGCCATGAGCGAATTAGGCTGCCCTGCAGAAGGTGGATAGACAGGTGACAACATTTACCATTGCTTTGAAATTATTCTTCATAAAAAACACCCTAGCAAGAGCTTGGCTTAGCTAAGTCCTAGAACTTCCTATCTGTTCCAGAGGAGAAGAGCATGCCGGATGCAAGTTTATCGCACCCATGCTATGGTTCCTCCTTGTTGGTTTTTGGTCTGTCAAGTTTTTCAGTCTTGAGCGTCTTTAGTGAACTGTTGTCTAAAGCATTGTCAGGGCACTTTTCTCCTGTGTTGGACCAACTCAGCTGGTGCTCTTATGAAGAGTTTTTACATTTTATGGACTTGCAGTACCATTAAACATAAGCAAAATGAGTCGGTGAAGAAGTCTGAGAAAGGTGTACCTATATCGTGCTTAACTCACTTGAGTATGTGCTTCATATAGGCTAACGCTCACATGGGCTGGTCTTCCCTCCTGTTGGGGTTAGTGAACCCGTCCTGCAACAAACATCTCGAAAACGGGGATGAGGCGCAGGCAGGATTAAACACCCATCCAACCCCAAAGGCAGATGCGATGGAAAAATAGGGGGAGGCAGTGATAATCAAATGCTCAGACTGTTGCACCCTCTCCACAGATTTACATTGACTATAAATTGAGCTTGAGCCCCCAGTTTCATCCGACCCCCTTCTGCATTTGATGATTGGTGTAAACTGAGCTCGACCCCATGCCGATGCACCTGCACTGTTAAACAGTTCAGCATTGACAATAAAGTGAGCTTGATCACCTGGACCCTCCTGCACACCCTCTGAAGTTTAGGATTTGTCTAAACCGAGATTAAACCTCCAGATGCACCTGTGCTCTTCACTCAGGCTGGTATGGACCATTAGCTGACCTTGAGCTCCCACATTCATGTGTATTCCTCGGCACGGACTTGCTTTGACCATTGGGTCATCTTGACCCCTGGATGCATCCGCACCTGTTTGACCTTTAGCTCCTCTTGCTCCCCAGATGCATCCAGATCTCTTGTTAAGGGCTAGCATTAAATACTGTTTGATTAGCACAGACCATAAGCTGATCTTGAGCCCCCGATGGGTGTGTATCCCTTGGTATGGGCTAGCACTGACCATACGCTGATCTTAAAACCCAGAAACATCTGAAATCCCACCAGCAGTCTAGCATTGACATTAACTGTGATTTGGCTTCACTTGCAGCTGTTGACAGAGAAGGCAGATCCTGGGATGAAGGGACAATCTAGGAGAAAGTCTTTAGACACTGCAGGAACAGCGAGGAACATCTAATAGTCAGTGGGATCGAGTGATTCTTGAATGTAAGACCGCTAGGGGTCCTCAAGTCGAGTTCTCCCATCCCCAGGAGGGATATTGGGTCATCCAATATATCTAGAGTGTACAATATAGAGCTGATGCTCGGTTAATGCGCAATACAAGGAACAGACACACAAGAGAGAGCCAAGCTGTTGCAAACAGAACCAAAAAACCGTAAATCTGTAGATCTGAGGGAATGAGACAAAAAAACTTATATTTTTACATAAAAGAATGTTTTCCTGGGGTAAGGGAGGCCCCATTACAATCATGGGGGTATATGTACAAGCCCCAGCTGGATGCCTATATGTGACATTTCCACGGTTTATGGCCTGGATCATGGATGCCTATGTGTGACATTTCCACGGTTTATGGCCTAGCCCTGGCCTGGATGCTTATGTGTGACATTTCCACGGATTATTGCATGGGTGCTTATGTGTGACATTTCCATGCTTTCTGGCCTACGTGCTTATGTGTGGCATTTCCATGCTTTCTGGCCTGAGGGCTTATGTGTGACATTTCCAGGGCTTGAGTCCTGGCTTAACTCATGACACACAATTAGACTCTGTTAAAAATGGCATACCCCAGTATTGTTCTTCCCCCAAATCGGCACATAAAGCACTGGAATATTTCACGTGTCCCATTTCAATGCATTGGTCATTTTAGCAAATTTATTCCAAAATTGTGCTTTAAATGCACTTTTGATTTACTCTTTTTAAAAATGTTTACAGGGCAGGGGAAGGCTCCCTTGCTGAAATTCAGATCGGGTGTTACATCTGATTCTCAGCAGTGCCAGTTGAGGATGTGGGTGGAGCCAATAAAGGAAGTGGGTGGAGCTAGTGGAGAAAGTGGGTGGAGCCGGGGGGAAGTGGGTGTGGCCTCCAACAAACATTTGAGCACCTGGACTTCATATTTTACAAATTAAGCACTGCCTGGGCTAGAGATAGCCGACACCAGGCAATTTGAATACTATGCATGATTAGCATCAGCGGGTGCTTCAAGGTACAGCCATTGGCCAAAGCGAGTGGAGAAAACCAATACAAAGGCAAAACTAGCGGGCGCATTGCTTGAGGGCATCATGCAAGTAAGTGAACTGTGCATGAGGCGAAGTGGATAGTAAACAAATCCTCAACACTATTGATGCCAAAATGTACTCACTCACCAATAGACTTGATGCATGAAGGAAAGGATCAACAAGCACAATGACCAACTTGATCAACTGGAGTGTCTGGTATCCAAATCGAAGGACACTGTCACGTCCAACAGGGAGCAATTACCTCTCATGGAAAAAGTGCTTGCTGTTAGCAAAGCTGCAATGAAGACTTAGAGATGTGCTCAAGGTGTAATAATGTGTGAGGTCTTTGCCTTCCAGAGTCAACAGACATGAGTATGATGGAAGTCCACATTGAAACAATGCTCTGCTCCCTTTTTGAAGAAGTTCTCACGCATGTGTTTTTGGAGGTGCAAGTGCAGCCCTCTGGGCACGCCTGGATGACCTGTCCTAGCCTGTGATAGAGCGCAATTCTGCTCTTCCAATTGTAGGGGTGCATTATAATCACAGATAGTTCGCATTCACATATAATCTGTTGTTGTATTAACAGTAGGTTATTAGGTTGTGTATTGTAATATTGTGTAAGTGAAGTACTAGGTATTTCTTTCAAATAAATCGGAGAATTAACGTAGTAAATGTACGTGTTTAGATGAATTTAAACGTGTAGAAGTATATTCATGATTAATGAATGTTTTGATACTAATGTTCATATAATGTGTGGATAATAATGACCTGTATATACATGTATTTTAAACTTGTGTACTGCTTCTATGTTAGCCGAACTTAGTAGGCCTAATCGTTTCTCTCTGCTCGCTCTCATGTTGAAGGTTGTTAATTAGAATTTATGTGCTTGTGGAATTTTCCTTTTTTCATGTTTCTGTTGCAGGTGCAAGGATTCGTCCTCGTTAGTTAGATTAACGTCTTTGTTTCAGTAGTTAGACAGACATAGGGAGGACAGGATTCCTTTGGACAAGCTGATAATGTAGGAGGATAGCTTTCTCGTTGGAGAAGGCCTGGGAAGCAAGGTCATTGAACAGGAGCCTGGAGAGCACTGTTGCTTCATGGAAAGTTACCTGCAAGGAGGGCCTGAATGGATGAGGCGATCTCGTGATGTGTTTGGGGGTGTGATTTTCGACTTTTGTATTGGGGCTAGGGACAGAGTCCGGGAACTTCTGCCTTACCTGGAGAGAAGGGAGCATCTTAGAACGAGCTCCGTAGCTTTATGCTACTCAACCCATTCAACATGAGTGCGCTTCTTAGGAAAACTTCATGTGCTGACACCTTTCTGGGGACTTGCCTGGGGAAATGCTAAGTAGGGATGTCTCACTAGTGGTAGTGTAGGGACAGACTAATGATTTTTGTATATGAATTGCAAATGAAGAAGGCTCTTGATGTAGTCTCTATAATTATTTGTGTGCTAAATCTTGAATTGGTTATTTTGTGCATGTTGCACCGCCTAAATTTCATTCGTAGGTTTGATTTTGTAATAGTGCTCATGTATTTTTACACTCTCATCCTGAGGTGTCTGTATGTCCAACTTTTCTTGGTGTTATAATAAAAATATTAGCATTCTGGATCAGGAGTCTGTGTTCCTTCAAAGCCATGGGTTATGGTAATGTATAATTGGCAAATGATTTTCCCTCCCCTCCACACTTACAAGCAGACAACAAAGACCCATCGGCCAAGGGTTCCAGAGTAAGTCTAGAACGTGGAACCCGGCTCCCTCACCTGCCTCTAGAAATATATGGACCGTGACACCATCTTAAGAATTGCCAGGGAACAGAAGGAGGTTCACAACTCAGGCAACTGACTCTATAAAACCGGATTTCACCCTGGCCAAACAATTGCTCATGAAGGTTGGATTTCAGTATGTGCTGGTATATCCTGCAGAGTATATGTCATTGTAGGCAGCAGGTTTTGCTTTTTTACCGACCCCACACTAGCTATCAAATTTTGCTGCAAACGTCTGTGCTTCCTCCAAGGGGAGCATGAACTAGAAGAAGATACCGAAGATCATCTCAGCATTAACGATTAAGTGAAAATACTGCAAGGAGGTACTGACAATGCTGCTAGGGGATGTTGGCAGATAGCCCTGTCCACTGAGGCTTAGCACTACTTCCATTTGACAACTCTCCCAACATATGACTATACTTTATGCATGCTACCTGCTGTCATACATTAGTTAGACACCTCCATAAGATACACACCTCGGCCACCCGGCTCCCTACAAGTTGGGTCGCCCACCTGTCAACCTGCCCATGCCTGGGATGAGTCCCAATACCACATTCCTGACATTCTTTGTATTGATTTCTGCTTGTCATGTTATGAGAGGGGGTGGGAGGGATCATATTCTCCAACATGTTCAGTCTATTGGAGTGGGAGGAGGGGAATATTAACTTGGATACCATTCGATACACTAAAACCATTTTTCTGCACACCACTGATACCCAGCCATCCTGAAGACTTTAGGCCCTATAGGTTCAGTTATATAACCACTTGAATGCCTACAAATACGCTTTTATCTGGTAATATAAGGGGAATAAACTAACCACATAAAGCAAAACTTGTCTTTGCATATCTTAACTCGCTACTTATAGATATTGGGCTATTACAGAAGGTCCATCTGCCATCCGCTACTAAATCCAGAGTGCGAGCCAGCTGGATAGCTGAGACTCAGATCGCTCCATACTCAGCATATGAATGTGGTGTGGCAATGGTGATTTGGAGGGGTGCCCCACGGCACACCACTGGTGTTCTTGGTGATAGAGAGGGCAATTGTGATCGTGAAGGTAGAGGTCTTAGGCCACACTGTTAGCAATGGATCCATCTATGGGCCCAACACCATCAGTCCAGACTTTTTTCTGGAGGTCTGGCGGCAAATACTTCGTTTGGGCCCAGGTTCTATGATTTGGGGCGGCGATCTAAATGTCATCATTGGCACAATACTGGATAAGTCCAGCATAATTCGAAGTCCTCATCCACATGCAACTCTCCAACTACTCAACTTAATGTTGGGCGATGACCTGATAAACGATTGGAGAGCTAGACACGAGAATACTAGTGAAGGCACGTGCATTATATATGCACACAGTGCCTGGTCCAAGAATGACTACTGGCTAGTCAGCAGGGATATAAGTGTTAAGAATAAGAGAACGGATCACTTCCTAAAGGACTCTCAGACCTTGTGCCTGTGCAGTTGCAACTGCACTTCCAAGGTGTGTGGGACTGCGCATTTTCCTGGTAACTCCATCAGGAAGCCCTCCATGATCGATTGTCTCGGGAGGAAATTAAAGAAGAAACCCTGGAAGACAGTATGCTTCCATGGTGTGATGAAATAATGGTGAGGGGCTTATACACTTGTGCCTTGGACATACAAGTATTATGAGATATAAGTTGAAGCCTTTTCTCTGCTCAAATCTACTATGCACATACGAATAGTACCTTCTAAATAGCCACATATCAGTGTCAAGAGACTGGTAAAGGATACAGAGACGCACATGCTCAAAGTATAAGCAGTTTTCTGCTATGGATTTTTGTATTGGCGCATTGAACCAATAAATGAAAGCATGTGTACAATTACACAGTGCACTGCTTCGAATAAACACAATTTCGGCACTTGAACATCAATTTATTTACACAGCAAATTTGACTTAGATGATTGTTCTGCAATATAGATATGCACAGTATACATTTTCAAATCTAGAGTTTTTAGCAGTTGATGCAAAATCATTTAGACATTAATGAATATAAGAGATGTTCTCTCCCATTTTAGGTAACATATAATTATTTTACTTTGTGTTTAAGTGAAGGCAACATAAAAGAGTATAAGGTTGTGCCAATCCTACCTGGAACTCAGATGTTAGATGGGAAAGGAAAAACAACAGGTCCTTATATTTTCCACATAAATCATGAGATTTCTGAAACAAAATATATAATTATTTCATTTACCTATAGGAATAAAACTGAATGTATTTCTGCTCAATCAGGAGGTACACTTATAGTTTTGTTGCGCATAGTTTTTATTTTACTGATAATTGTCAGAGTTGGATAAATTGCTCTCAAATTAACACAATTCTACTTAACACTGAGACACAAAATCAATGATTTACAATGATCATTTGGTTATACACTGTTACTCAGTCGACCAGTCTCAATGGGGAAGCCCACAAAGTTGGTTACCTGTTTCAAATCAACATTGCAGGCAGGTATAATGAAAACAGAAAGAGGTAGCTACGTAGATGAGAGCCTAGCGCCAAGTGCTCTCAGAGCCCACCAATAACACATGAGATCAAAAAGCCTGAAGCACCCTCAACACTAGTGCACTAATTTCTACTTAAGTCCATTTGGTAGGCCACCCATCAATTTTATTTTCATCAGGTATTGCAGAAAAATGTTGCATAGGAAATATCAAAAGCAATCAACATAAACCAAACAAATCCAACATGTATAGCAGCAGAAAACTGCTTTCTCAAGGCTAGATGGGCACGGCACGTAAACCTCGCTTACAGTCTAGCACCTCAATGGTTCAATGGAGGAATCCATGAGAAATTGCCTTCAGTAGAAAATAGCCCATAGGTTTCTCTTGGCTCACCCCATTGTGAAGGGGCTTCATCAGAAGCAGGGTGCTGCAGCTTTTAGAGAATGTTCTGCGTATTTCTATTTAAAACGGTCTCTGTGACATCCCAGAATTCAGCTCAATTGGCGCCCCTGCCCATGTATTTGTTTAGGTAGAAATTAGCACTTGGAATGAGTCAGATCTAGCTACACAGCATATTGCTTTGGAAGTTATTATCATTTATAAGGCTCTTACTTATTATGACTGCAACAGCTAGGCAAACAGGCCAGACACCCTGGCTCTTAGGACCTACGGGGAGTGTGCACAGCCTTGTAAGCAGGCTCCAGGTCTTGCCTCTGATCAACTATATTTTCAAAGTTGTACTAACAGACCAGGGATCTGAGGGCCTCATGTACCAATAATGCATTTGGCAAAAGGGGGCGCATGCACTGACTTGTACCAAATGCATTCTTATCTTGCGAACTGAGCTATGTATTCACAAGTGTTGCATAAATACTTTAAACATTGCTTCTAAGTTAAGCCTGACTGCTTTCGTGCCAGCTACTGGAGGGTTTAGCACAGGTGAATTTAGTGACTGTTTGTGGATCATCCCAACAAGTATTGTGGCTGTTGCTTCAGAAGGGCTCACACCCCTCCTTAACCATCAACCTAATTTCTTACAGTAACTCCCCATGCGGGACAAGGATAATGAATAACATAGCAGTCCTACAGCGAAAGCAAGGTAGAATAGTGCAGACCAACACGGATGTATTACACAAAGCTCATTGCGGCAACCCCTTCTCTGCAACGTCCCTTCCAGAACCTGGCCAGCCCCGCTAACTATTCAATGTCTCAAACGTTGCGACGGTCTGTTCCAGACCGCAGTTTCACACAGATTAGAATTTAAGAGCAGGATAAAGAGGTCCTCACAGTAAGTCACATAGTCCTTGGACTCCTGTTATGTGAACTAGACTTTAAATTTAAAAGCACTTATAATGGTTTAACGGTTTGACAGATGAAATTAAAACAAAAGTAATATTCAAACGTATATTAAATGGAATAGGCATGTATAAATCTGCAAACCCCAGCAAAATAATTGCAATATTTATGGTTTAGCGTTTATTGATAACTTATCTCTGAATTAGCAGAATATTTCTGTTTGTGCTCATCAGGCTTATTGTGGTCTTTGGTCTGTGCGCTCTAGAGGTTGATGAGTTAGCCAAAGCCAGAATCGTGATCCTACACATTTAAGTCAGTACAGAATATGTGGCTGCAGTAGCAATTACCTCCTGGAAATGCTCTGTGTCTGACTGTGCATGGGGCTATTGCACCATGGAGCCATAGTCACAAAACAACCCTGTATAAGGACTTATTTGTGAGTTACCGGATATCTGAGGATATGTACTTGTACTTGAGTGTCTCTGCCATAGTCTTCGACTGGAAGGTCTGTTCATTACTACAGACTGTGCGTAGGCTTTGGAGTCAAACCTCGGAAGGAGAAAAGATAAGACCTTCTATGTGACTGTAAAACACTTCTGAAATATCTACCTAACATGACCAGCACACTTATGTAGGACTTCCTCATCTTAAACTACAGACCTTTGTTAGCATTATAAGTCTGCGATGGTTCTACACTTTTCTCAAGACAGCAACAAGGGATGGCTGACAATGTTGGAATTAATCTGAAGCACTGGTACTTTCTCTGTGCACATTTCTTGCTCATCGTTAGCCCAGAGTAAAGGGCAAGGCCACATCACCTCTGAAAAAGAATGTAAACAATCCCAGATATGTTTAGTCCATGCACTTCACGCAAGGATGTTCCTTTAGGGGTGGGACCAAGACTGATGTTATATGGTTGTTCAATGTGTAATATGGCACATGGAAGAAAAGACGATTGACTGAAATTGGTGTATTTGTAACCATTGCCCAGACAAAAAATTGTAGCTGTGATTTTTCAAGCACTCAATACATTTCTTGCATGAGTACAGTATTCATGCAATACTTTCTACCGGCCCCCAGTGCCTTGAAACCCTTAAGGGGGTGATATGTTGGCGCTTTACAAATAGGAATTACAAATAGGAATTTTACAGTGCTATAGTATTTAAGATGTAAGTCACTGATAAATGCCGCCAAGGGCACAACATGCTTGCACCGGAGGCCATGTAGTTTACTAGTTCAGGCTGGATAGTCTCTTTTTTATTGCGGATCAAGACTGATCCACATATGGCTGTACCTTATCTGTAGTAACAGAGTAAGCAGAATCCGACTTACTGTGGCCCATCAGCCAAAGTAATGCATAGTAGCTCAGAATAATTAAAGTATTCCATCTATCACTTACTTTCTATTCACTTTCAACAAGCGTTGCAGTACCCCCATGCCTGGAAGCTAGGTCATAGGTTTAGTATAATAGTTCTGTTTTATTTTTTTATTAATATTTTGATTAAATTGATAAAATACATACATTTGATAAAGTCATAGTGTTGGAGACAAATACTGTGATTTTTGCATATGTCAGACTTGAAAGCATCTTCTGCTTCAGACATTCAACACCTCAAATACTGCTTGCACATCATCCAGACCTGAATCTCCAGTACCAACATGAAGCTCACCCCAAGCTCACCCCAACCAAGACAGAATTCTTGTTATTAGCCAAAAATAACAAACAAGATAAAGTACAAATATAGCTCAATGATATGAAACTTGACAGTTTCGCGCTCCAAACTTTAACCGGATGCCAAGTCACTTGTATTAACTCTGGACACCAACTAACCTCAGCCCCAGGGAACACATTGCCAAGAAACAAAGATGGCCTGGTACCAGCCTTCTCTTCAAAAGAAAGTCCATGGGCTTCCACACTCACACCCTTTAAGAGCATCCTTCACGCCACAGCAGGGCTTATCCAGGGCCTGAACGAATATGATCAAATCACTCTTATCCTGATGGTACTCTGCTGGCTCCCCTTGCGGGCCCAGACCATCTTCAAACCCAGCATCATCTATTAGAAAGTATTTATTTATTAGAAAGTTTTATAAAGCGCGAACATGACCCTTTCGGGTATCAGAGCGCTGTACACACGGCGCAAGCATGAATAAACTCCGTACAATAGAGTTCAGCATAGTGACACCACAAGGAGTATACAATCAAGATCAGGGACCAGGTAGAGGGCCACCATAGATCCATTTCTCCTTGGGTGTAAAATATTTCCAGTAACATTCAGCAAAACAAGCAAGAGTGCCCTTGACACAACATAGTAAAATAATTGACAACACTGTAGGGTGAGGACCCTCGGGTAAAATAACAATTAACCATCAAACATGAAATAACTGGAGAACGCTAAGTTGTGAGAAATGTCAGGACTGTAAACAAGGTTACATGCAAAAGAGAAACGATGATGCAGTTAATGATCATTCAGAAAAATCAATTTGGCCTGTTTCTTGAAATAGGCAGTGGAAGGATTGGTTCTAATCCCAGTAGGAAGAGCGTTCCAAATTCTAGGTGCAAGGCCAGAGAAAGCACGTTTGTATGTACTTTTCTTCTTAAATTTGGGAGATTTCAAGAGAAGTGAGGACATACTTCTTAAGTTCCGAGTCGAGCCAGAGAGAACGAGCTTGTTCGCCAGATAGGCCGGAGTGTTATAATGCAAGGCTTTATGCATGAGGCAAGCTATTTTAAAACGAATCCTCGCTTCAATAGACAGCCAGTTAAGCTGCACAAGGTCCGGTGTAATGTGATCGTGTTTTTTGGAGCCTGTCATCACTTACAAAACCATCACAATCAGCAACTAGGTCAAGACAGAGTGAAAGTGTATCTACTCATCCTGACTTCCAGCCCCCAGCACTGGGCCTGCCACATCGCTCAAAGCCTGCCAGTGGTGCCTCCTACTTTTACCTACCCAGTGCACAAGCCAGGACAGGGGTTCAGTACTTAAGCTTGAGCTAGCTACTAGTATGCATCAAGCAAACCCTGTAGTGGAGTGCATAACACTTCGTCTACATAGCAGACAGTCTAACTCTAGTCGCCCATTTGCTTTGCCAGCCCATCCTGAGCAAATCAGAGAATTATATCTACATTCCATAAAATTGGTTGTTTGGTTTTCAAAGGCCTTAACAAAATGGGACCTAAATATCTAGCAGACAAACTGGTTAGATATACACCTTCGCGCACCCTCCGATCAACAGATAAGGGCCTTCTTACTGTCCCGCGCATAAAACAAACTAGGCTAGGAGGCAAAGCATTCTCCTACATAGCCCCACAATTATGGAACCAGCTACCTCTGGATATCCGCCAATGCACTAATTACCTAACTTTCAGGAAAAAACTTAAAACTTCACTTTTTTAGTTCTTCGTGCCTCTCTAGTCGCCATTAGCGCGGAGATACCCCATTCGGGGTGATTCATGCGCTTTATAAATGACATAAATAAATAAATATAGACATAAATAGTGTTGGAGATAAATTATATGGGTTTTGCCCAAATCTAGGCAGCCCACTGGTGCCTGTGATATCCTCCTTGCTCACTTCATTTGCTAGACATTGCCAATCAAATCAGAGTGGCGCTAAGAAAACATTAAGGACTAACTTTATGGGAAAAAGCAAAGTCTGCTAACTGAAGAGTTACTGCAAATAGCACAATGTGCGAACTTGGAGTAATTGAAATGTGAACATATGCTCATTGGATATAATTGAATAGTAAAGTATGCACACTGTGGAAAAGATGTAAGATTGCACTGAGGCAAAGTCGAAAAATGATACGTGGTAGTGGGATTATGGAAAATATAAAACATTATTAGTATTAGAATCGCTAAAGGCCACAATAAAGTGATCTTCGAACTCTACCATTTTGGTCAGAAAGTGGCCAATCATTTTCAAAAAGATATTAGAAAAATCTGCAACCCACTTTAATTAGATCTTTACATTCTATCAAATATTGTCATATTACTCTCAACATTACTGGACAACATTGTGCTTAACAATGCGCAAACTGAATTTACATTTTCCCAGAATTGCTGTAAATTACTGGCAATTTACGTGCCTGATTTGTAACATTGGGTTTATTAGTTATAGTTATGTAAAATTAGTTAGAATTCATGTTGCAACACATGTATGCCAATATATTCCATTGAGGTTCAGCTGTTGCTTATTTGTTTAATCCACAAATGTTGCTCATCGCCCAAAAAATGCTGGGGACCCATGTTGTAAGTTTATTCTGGGTTCACATTTCTTCAACAGAGAATGGATCTGTCCGGCTTTCAGGGTGTCAAAGAAAGTCTTGCAGTTCAGGTAAAGTAGGGTAGTTGTTTATACGTTTGTGTCCTGAATGAGCCTCCTCATTTTGTCTATTTCCTTCGTAAAAATGAGGCTGATTGCATTTCCTTGCCTGAGGAATGCTTTTCCGAAAGGTCTAGGGTAGGCTTAGAGAAATGCGTTATGGCCTTGAACAGTCCTATGTTTCAATTTTTGAGTATCATTAAACTAGAAAATAGTTACACCTGTTATTCCTCTGTGTACAAAAATGACACAAGTGCAGTATGAGTGGCACATTAAATGCATGATATTTATTATTTTTAGCTGTGTTGATATATATTAGTAGTTTGACTTCAGTGTTTAGCTTGCAGCAGATACAGTGGAGTGTTTTAGTCTCTTAAGCTCTTCCTGGGGTTGTGACCCACACCAGTTCTTCTCTTGCCTTCTAATTGTGCATTTTCTTTTATCTCAGTGTCAGTGATGTAGGTGGAGAGATCTAAAAAAGTGGCTATTGTAATCAGTTCTTCCTACAGAATGCTGACCGTGTTGTCTTTGATATGGGTCAAATGTGAGATGTGATATCAGATGTTACTTCCATTCCAGAGTCTGAGAAGTAGTCTTTAATTGTTTTGGTGGTTCATACCCAAGAAAGATTACATTCTCCATGGGAAGATTTGTTAGAGAAATTGATTGAGACTAAGGCGGTGAGAATGGGCATTTGGATGGAGCTCGGTCTTTGGGATTCATAGATGAGATTTAATATGAATGTCTGAGCTGATGACAGCTGGAAGAGACATATGGGGAGTGCTGCCTACACCTCGTAGCCCCCTCCTACATCTACTCTAAGCTCTACAGTTTTTTACATACTCATTGTAAGACCTGGCATTCTTGGTGTGGTTTCCCCTGACTTTTTCCCGTCCTACCTCCTGTTTTTGACTGATTTTGCTAACTTAGTTTTTGCTGGCTTTAGGAATCTGGGCACTTTACCACTGCTAACCAGTGCATGTGCTCTTTACTTAAAACATGTTAACATTGGTCTATTTACAATTGGCATATTTGATTTACTTATAAGCCCCTGGACTGTTCCCATGGGAAGCAGGGTCAAGCCTGATTTGCACATGACTGGGTCCAAACTGGAGTGGCATGGTCAGCAAAAGAATGATGGCTTTAACCCAGATCTCTCGACTGGGGGTGAGTGCACTCCGTCAATCATCTTGTTGTGTTTGCTATGTTTGCCCTAAGTGGCTAGGGGGTAGTCCAGATGCGGGTCCCTTGCTCACTGTGCCACTGGATTCAATCTAGCCTGGCTGATTTGGGGGTGATATCCCGAAACTGGTCCCAGTATGATTGTTTCCGGTCCAGGGAGGACCTGGCCTGCCAGTTCTGGCTGGACAGTTACTAAGGACAGTAGGGTCAAGACTGATTTGCATATGGCTGGGTCCAAACTGGGGTGGGCATGGTGAGCAAAAGAACAATGGACTTAACCCAGATATCTTGACTGGGGGTGTGTTTGAAAAGTTTCAGAACTCCAACATCATATTGTGGTGTTTGCTATGTTTGCCCTAAGTGGCCAAGGTGGTGCCCAGACGTGGGTACCTTGCTCTCTGTGCCACTGGATTCAAGCCAACTTGAACCTGAAACCAGTCCCAGGATGCTTGTTTCTGATCCAGGGAGGGCCTGGTCTGGCAGTTCAGGCTGGACTGTTCTCATGGAGAGCAGGGTCAAGACTGATTTGCATATGGCTGGGTCCAAACTGGGGTGGTGTTGTGGGCAAAAGAACAATGGATTTAACCCAGATTTCTTGACTGGGGGTGAGTGTTTGAAAAGTTTCAGAACTCCGACCAGCATCTTGTTGTGTTTACTTTTCAAAGTTGGCATTTTCTTACTTAAACCATTTGGTGCCTTCTGCCTGTCACTGGAATACACGTCTGGGGTGGATGACAACTGGCTTCCTCTATACAGCCACACAAAAAGAAAGGGTAGGTGTGACTGAGTAGCCATCTGCATGTTGATGGGTCATCCTGAGCCGGATGGGAGGGAGGAGCTGACACTTTACACCTGAAAGGGCTGGGTCCTGTCACCACACAAAGGATACCATCCTGGAGTGAGCCTGCAGCCAGGGCAGGAAAGGCAGGGTCTTGTGCACTTCAAAGCAACTCTTTGAAGTCTCCCTAATTCAGAGGCCCAACTGGCTATAAGTACTGGGCCTCTGACACCACCAAATCAGAACACTTCTGGAACTGAGAACATTCTACCTGGAAGAAGGACTGCTGTGTTGCCAGAAGGGACTGGAATTTTGCTGAACTGCTTTGCTGTGTTGGTCTGTTGCCTGCTGCTTCTTGCCTGGGAGTGAGAAGAACTGGACCTGCATCTCTACGTCCCAGAACCTAAGGACTCTCCAAGGGCCTGTTGGCTTGCCTCCTGCTTCTGAAGTCTCAGGGATATCAAAGACTTCACTGTCATCTTCAACTCAGCACCTGGGCTTTACTTGCTGTTAGTCTTGCTCTGCATAGTGGTGCCAATCCAGTCAGGGCCCTTGGAGCTGAGTTTAAAGTGCCCCATCTGCTAGAACCAGCACATCGACGCCGTTGCACCGAGCAGAACCGATGCATCTCCTGCTGCGAGATCAGGATCGATGCATCACCGCTGTTGCAGGAACCAGATCGGAACATAGCACTTGGATCCGCTGCATCAACTCCGGAACCACTCCTTCAGAACCAACGCATCGCCGCCACTGCATGGACAAGATTGATGCATCACCCCTCTAGCGTGGATTTATTTGGCGCATCACATTCAGGACCGCTGCATTCGGAACGGATGCTTCGCTCAATGGAACCAACGCATCACCGCAGTTGTGTGGAGAAATCCAGCGCCACACCACAACTGGGTGGAAATCATCGACGCATCTCGTGCTGTGAAAAGGATTAAGGTACTTTTAATCAGCAGGCCCTGCTTGGGTCCTGTAGACGGCCTGCGCTCCATCGTGGGCAGCCTTAACTCTTGACTTTGTCCTGGTCCAGCATGACCAATTAACTCTTTGAGTGCTATTTGCTTCAAAGCACTATTTTTGCATTTAATCTTTAAAGATTTATATCTACACTCTACTGATTGGATTTTTGTAGCTTTGGTCTTGTTTTATTGATAGAAATATTCTCTACTTTTCTAAACTGGAGTGAAGTCTTTTCATAGGGTTTTCACAGTGCTACTCTGTGTTGTGTGCACAAATACTTTACACATTGCCTTTTAAGTTAAGCCAGACTGCTCTGTGCCAAGCTACCAGAGGGTGAGCATAGGTTGATTTAAAGTGTGTTTCTGACTTACCCTGACTAGGATTGTGGTTCCGGCTTGGACCAGGTGCCTACCTCTGGCAACAAGAAACCCAATTTCTAACACTCTATCTATGCAGCAAAAATCAGGTTATACTAAGCATTTCAAGAGGATTTCCCTTAATAACTAGTGTAGGCTGCTCCTTATCTATTATTGGGCCACGTTGGTGCATCTGTTTATCTCTCAATATCAAATTTAAAAAAATAAAAAAATAAGTGGGTGCTTGATTAGGCACCCAATACCATTTGGGCAGATGTCTTTAATTAATCAAATATTCAATGGTAAGATGTAAATACTAAAGAGACAAACAATTCTTTCCATAACTCACCTCATTCTGGCCACACTACTACCACTAATTAAAACTCAATGTTATGTCGAGACCAGAGGCTCATATTATGCTGACTTATTATATAGCAGCAAGTTAAACACAAAGAAGAAAATCAGAAAACTACAAAACCCAGCATCCTACTAGGAAGAACTACCAATGTCTAAATCAACAGTGTCTCATTAGTGCAGTATATTTTGACCCATCAGAGTCAGTTCTACCCTTTTCTAATTGCTGCCAGTCAGTTAATTACTTTTATATTTCGTATGTGCTTTCTATTGCATTAAATAGTTTGCCGGTATTGTTATTCAACACTTATTGCAACTGTATTTCAGTATTTACAGTAGTTGGTAATGCTCAGTTAAAACATACTTATGAGCATGCTTGACACATGCTCTTTTGCCTGGAGATGCGCTTGGCTGGATTTTGCCCCAGTCACATGACTCTCCTGAGCTCGTGTCGGGTGCCATGAGAGTCACTCCACATGTGTGGGGGGCGGTTACGCTCTTGTAAATATGGAGTGCGTTTGTTGTTTGATTTCTGCCAAGTCTTGAAGATCGCCACAGATGATCTTAAAGTTACTGAGCTCTCTGACATTTTGCTCCTTTGTTCTCCCACGCACCACCTTTTGAACAGGCTCCACCTTTGCTTCTTCAACAAAACAAGCCATATCTCTATCACAACGGGCTTTCTTTAAACACTGAAAAGCTTTATTGTAATTTCTTTATCCTGCACAATTTACATTGTTGGCCAGATAAGTCATTAAAATGAGTAACCACTATCTCTAGAAGACACAGGCTCATTTGAACTAGATATGGACATCAGTGAGATAGTATTTAAAGAGAACGTGAGGCACTTTAGCAAATACTTATGTAGAATCTGCTGCTAACTTCTTAATGGGTGCCTTTGTACACAATATTTGCAAGAGTATGAACTAGATAATTATGGTCCAGGCTCTGCCTGCTGGTAGGAGCAGGTTACAACTTTATAAGCCTAATTCTGATGTTGGTCCAGATTCATATACAGTTCAATTTTCCACAAACCACAAGGTTAAACACAATTTTAAAAAAAGCTAATCAAATCGCAATATGGTCCCATCAATGATGCAGATATGTTTGCTGAAAACAGTTCCGACAGGATCAGAGTTTTGAAGGGAATTGTTCATCCTCAAAGAATTCCAGCTAGGTACCAGATCACCTGGAAAAGGGGTAGATTTAAACAAAAAAATGCCTCATAATGTTTTTCGACAAGAATCTGATGATGATATGGCAGATTCTTTAGATTCTGACTAAGTACAAGATGGCAATGACTTAAATTGGTTTGGATGCAGCAAGAAAAAAAGTGAAAGGACATTAACATTTCTTAATGAAGAAAAATCTCCTATGGGGCAGTTGAAGTTATGGAATTCAGTGGGAGATTCACTCCTAGACCCATTCTTTTTTGTATCACCCTTTATCCATGGATTGGTCAACTATTCTGCAGAGAGAGGAATATATCTATGCAAGAATTAGATATCTCTAGAGAAACCTATTAGAAATAAACTCAAATCAAAATGCCAGCATCCTATTAGAGAAGATCAGGTCCTTTTCACTCCTTTCATAGATCCTAAGCTCTTAGCATTTTTCATCAAATAAGGCAATAACCCAAAGAGGGGAACAGAAAGGGCTTTGTGTGCCTGCTGCTTGTCAATACAAATGACTATGATAAAAGTTTGGAAATATCTGAACACTCAACAGAAGAATTTATTATGATTGATTCCGTTGAATACTCAAATTGCATCCAAAGGGTAATATGTTTTATTGGCAACACTAATGCTGCAATTTCACTGGAATGATGAAAGGGTCTTCGTATCAAATTAGATCCCAAATTGGCTGAACCTGACTCATCTGAAGACGGTCCAGCAGCAACAAGCCTACTTTCACTCAATTGATAAATCTAAATTGCCCCTCAAAAAAGTCACTGGCAGAAAAGAAGGCTGTTGTGCCAACCGCTTCCAAACAGATAATTGGTCCCAGTTTACAGCGGTAAATCCTGCTTCCAATATATCAGACATACCTTCTACCCATAAAGAGATTTCAGGAACCAACACTCTAGAGGTCAAACTAGAAGACTCATTACAAACAGTGAGCATTTAACGTGGGGAGGGGAATCACCCAATTTTCACATAACTGCCATAAAATATCAAAAGATTAAGGGGTTCTGCAGACAGTTTTAGGTTTCCCTGGAGAATTTTCAGAAACCCAGTTCAGACTTTTTCCCAAACTCATTCAATCTTTTACAGACAGATACCTCATTACTTTCACAGGAGATTCAGTAACTACTATCCAAGCAATCGCTTTTTAATAAAGAAGAAGAACAAAGAATACTGTAATAAACTTTCAACAGTTCAACCAGTAGTAACTTCAAGATGGACACAATTCTCCTTCTCAGAAACAACCCGAGGACTTAATGGTTCATCTGGATTTTAAAGACTCTTATCTATTGTTCCTATGTTTCCTCTCCATCAAAAAATCCTAAAATGTCAGTAGGAGACGAAAACCTTTCTATTAACAGATCCTCAATTTCCTGGTGTTTCACCAAATTGTTTCACCAAATTCTTTAAACCAGTGATATCCTATCTGAGGTTCCAGGGGTTTCCGATGCTGATCTATCTAGATGACATCCTAATAACTGCCTCAAGACAAGACAAGACAAGACTTCTCATCTCTCATTTACAAATTTCCATTCTTTTGTTAGAAAGTTTGGGTTTTGTCATCAACACAAATCGGACATTACTATGGTTTACTCTCTGGAGTTTCTAGGTTTCTTAGTGAACTCAAAATCTTATACACTACAGCTTCTAGAGGCAAATCTGATAACTACTTTAAGAAAATGGCTTACTGGTTGAGGGGGGTGAAACCCTAGTCAAGCAGCAACCTGTGGTAAACCCTCTGGTAGCTTCGCACAGAGCAGTCAGGCTTAACTCAGAGGAAATTTTTAAAGTATTTATGCAGCATTTCAAATGGTAATAAAGTAAAAATACAACAAGAGGAAAGTCCCACACCAATTTAGTAACATAGAGTACATTTTCATAAATCAATCAAGACTAAAATGGCAAAAATCCAATCAGAAGAACTGGAGATATGCAGGTTTAAAGATTTCATTCACAATAGTGCCGAAAAGCACAAAGCGCCGACTGTGGCTATCTGGTTGCACTGGACTGGGACAAAGTCACAGGTTCAGCCTGACCGCAATGGAGAGTGGGCCGGCTACAGGGGCATAGTGAGACCTGATGAATGAGAGTACCATAAATCCTGGTTGCGGAGTGTTGCGGGATAGCGGGGTGAGAATGCGTCACAAAGGTGATGTGTCAGTTCAGAGGATACGTGAGGGTTCGATGAGAGGTCCTGCGTTGTTGTTGGAGATCCCATTGATGAGAGCTTGTGATACGAACCTAGGTGTCGAGGATGCATTGCACAGCTGAGGCAATGTATTAATTCCGTAGAGCTGTGAGGCTGCGATCAAAGAAACTGACTCGTTGTTGAGACTGCTGTCAACGAGAGATATGGCAATGCAAGGACTTGCTTCGGTGAAGCTTCAACCACTGGGGAGGTTCTGGTGTGGGCTGCGAGATCAATACAGAGTCCTTGAGCTCAGAGAACCCTCGCAGCAGAGGTGATGCGTCGGTACTGCTTGGGATTCCGCCACACAGAAGAGGAGTTCCGGGGCTGGGTTTAAGTTTGTTGGAGCCTTATGTCCCTGAGGCTCTAGTCAGGAGTTCAAGCAACTAGTCCTTGGAGTCATTCTGGGGTCCTGGGTTCAACAGATGCAGGTCCGGTCCTTCTCATCCAGGCAGGAGGGCAGCAGGCAGCAGGTCAGCACAGCAAGGTAGCAGTCCAGCAAGGCAGTAGTCCAGCATGGAAGCAGTCTAGCAGAGTGTCAGTCTTTTCAGCAACACAGCAGTGCTTCTTTCTGGCAGAGTATCCACAGGTCCCGAGGTGTACTTGAGAGCTGGTGTTTTGGGTCCAATATTTTGCCTGTGCCTTCTTTTGAAGTGGGAGAAGCTTCTAGAGGTTCCCTTGGAAGTTCCCAAGCATCCTGCCTTCCCTGCCTGGCTCCTGACTAACGGCAGGGGCTATGCAGCCCTTTGTGTGGAGGCAGGACACAGCCTATTCAAGTGCATGGAGGGCTGTGCCCAGTTCCGCCCTCCCATCCTGCCAGTGATGGCCCATCCAGGCACACCTAAGCTCTCTATGGTTCATTGCTATCTAGGAGGAATACACAAAGCCCAACTGTCAGCTACACCCAGTAATGTGACCCAGATACAGGCTACAGGCACTACATGGCTATGGCAGGACTTAGGACTTCCTAAGAGTGTCATTTTCAAAATTGTTCTCAATAAAATTACAAAGGCACCAAACATAAACTGGTTATCTGTTCCCATTTGGAAGTTACAGTTTATTAAATATAATAAGGTAACTCCAATGTTATCCTATGGGAGAGGTATGCCTTCCAGTGGTGAAAAGCAGTTTAAGAGTTTTTCACTACTAGGACATGTAAAACTAAAAAGTACATGTCCAACTTTTTAAATACACTGCACCCAGACCTTTGGGTTGTACAGGCATTCCTTAAGAGTATTAAAAAAGAAGGTTTGAGTCTGGCAAATGATTTATTTTGCCAGGTTGACATGGCAGTTTAAAAACTGCACACAGGCTGCGATGGCAGACCTGAAACATGCTTAAGGGGCTATTTAAGTGGATAGCACAACCAGTGCTGCAGCCCCAGTAGTAGCATTTCATTTACCCTCCCTGAGCACAGGTAGTGCCACTTTATGAGAGACTTACAAGAACATTAAATATTCCAATTGGGCATAAGCCAATTCTTAAGGAGAGTGAGCACAAGCACTGGTTAGCCGTGGTAAAGTGAGCAGAGTCTTGAAGCCAGCAAAAATGAAGTCAGCACAGCAGGAGGGTTGAGGGAAAAACATTAGGGGAAACTATGCCAAGGATGCAAGGTCTAACAACTATCAAAACAGAATTGTCACATTTAATTACATTGTCCCATGTTTTCTTTCATCATATAGCCCGCATCATCTATGTAGGCAGTTTTGAAAGGCCCACTCTATTAGCAAGCCTTTCACAAACTGAAATTCTGCCATCACAAATTAAGTTATTTATATTTGGTACCTGTGGATTTACAAACAAAGGAATAAGCAAACCAGAGGCTACAACATCTCCACACTTGGAATGGGAGGGTTATTTTCTTTTCAACCCCAGATCTTCCATTAGAGTCAGTTGCAAATTTTTCATGGTGGGGTGCTCATTGCGGCCATTTCTCCACTTGCGGTTCATGGTCTCAGAAAGAGTCATGCATGCATACAAAGGATGTAGAGCTTGTTGAGGGATCCTTGCAATCCAAATGTTCACAAAGAACCTCATGCATTGCTCAATTCTACTTAGGACAGACAACACCACCACTGTGAGATATATAAATCAATTAGGAGACAAATCAAAAATCTTGTTAACCCTAGCAAAATTGCTCTGGGAGTATTGTCTCCAACATCACACTTCACTCAAAGTGAAATATTTACCAGGTCACCTGAACTCGGTCGCAGATTGGTATTCTCCCAATCTCAGAGACGCCAGCCCCTGGCAACTGGGAGTCAGTACATTTCAGAATCTCATGTTCATCTGAGGTACTTTTCTATGGATATTGTTGCCTCAAGACTGAATGCTCAGATTCCACTGGTCTCCAGCTTTACAGCTTATGACAAGAACCTCTAACGCAAGCAAAGGATGCCTTTTTTTAACCTTGGTATCAAGGTTTTCCTTAGGCCTTTCCCAAATTCCCCATGATTTCTTGGTGTCTGCCCAAGATCAGGAGAGAACTTAACCAACTAGTTATAGTGACTCCTCTCTGCCCATCACAACAATGGGATCCAGACCTATTGCAAGTGACAATAGATGTCCCAACCCATGTTCTCAACTTCCCACACTTATTAACTATCCGACTGACAAGTTCCATGATCTGATTCTTTCAGGAGCTTCATTCGGCACTTGGACTGAAAGACATCCAGCCATCCTGGAATGTCCCAGGACATTCAACTGACACTATCAAACTCATCTAAAATGCTGGGCACCACGGACAAACAGGTGATATAGATCAGCTTAGGCTTCCTGTTCTTGCCAGTGTTTGGAATCAGACGTAAAACCCTTTTCAACAGATCAATTTTCAGCAAATTTCCTAGGTCACTTAGCTTCTACAGGTAAGTGATGTACGGTGATATAAACTCATAGATCAGTCATTTCTCTAAACCAGAAATACACTGCTTGAAACCCAAAAGGAGAGCATCCCCTGGTCTGCCATCTATAATGAGAATATTAAGATAAGCATTCCACCTTCCCTTAGATATAATGGTCTGCAGCATGTTAACTTGGTTTTGAATTTATGTCCAAGCCTGATAATGATTCATGGACTCTAAAATGTATATCTGAAAAATTTACTTTGTCTACCTAATTTATTTCAAAAGAGTCTCAGACTTCACAGGCTTCGAGCTCTCGGTTAGACAGCATACTCACTCTGAGGTCTATTTCTCTTTCTACAGAAGAGCAAAAACATCATCCCAAAAAACATCTTTTGTGGAGCATTCATCTTTCCCAGCTGCTTAAAAGAATATGAGACTCTGACTTCTTTTCTCAGAACGACTGGCAATCAAATTCTAATTTATTTTTATTAAACCTGTCTCCGGTTTCATTAGCTATCCTGTCCAAATGAGTTTAATGGGTCGTGCCTAAAGCTGCAAGTGACATATCTACTTTTGGAGGTAGAAGCATATTGGGCAGGAGTCAAGTTGGAAGACATTCTGAAAGCAATTGACATCAGTTTCCCCTTTTAAAGCCTTTTAGTGCAAACCTGTTTTACATGTGTCATTTTGCCATTGTTCATGTTCTTAAACATGCACAATACTAGTCTCTGTTCTTGAGAAGAACACTTGATTTTCCAAGTGTTTAATGTAGGAAAGTTCTAATTTCAGTAAAGACTTGGAGGAGAGTAATTTCAGTAAAGACTTGGAGGAGAGTGTTATCCCAACTCTATGAAGTTTGTATTTTGTTCATTCTTTCATCCTCTTCCTTGTTGTTTTGATTTTAAAAAAATATTTTCGTTCACAATTCTACAGTCCACACTATCCAAGTCTACCGGAATTTTCTTCAATAGACAAAAAATGGGTGGTGGTCGTTTTCCTTTTTTTCATCTGTTGTTTCGTCATTGTATTTCTCTTTTTTTTCACAAGATGGTTTGACAGCTGCATCAAGAAAGAGGAAATGACTTTGATGGGTTATTATTCTGTGGATTAATGAGACAGCTGTTGTAGCTGTTCTCAGTAGGATGCTGGGTATTGTAGTTTTTCCAAGTGTTTTCAGATTTTTGTTTTGAATTAAGCTGGCAACTATGTAATACATCAGCAAGGGAGTGATGCACCCGCCTCTGTGTCTTTAATGAAATTTGGGCTTTCCACAGAAATCAGCATTCCTAAACATGCAAACTCAATCTCATGCAAGCATACATTCCTGATGAAAGTAATTATAACATACCACGAACTCTGCAACACCACAGCAAAGTCTCAGTAGCTGTTTGGTCTTTTCTGGCTCCTAAAATGTGTAAACAGACATGAGTCAGCATTAAAAAAGAAAATGTCTGAAGTACTGTATTCAGACAGAAATAAGCAGCAAGGTTATTTCTCACTGCACTACCTGTTCTGGTCACTGATACCTAATCACATGTGTAATGCCCACCTCAAATGACCAGCTGCCACATGGCCATAAATATGATACAATTGAAACAGAGTGATGAGAGGCAATACAAAAAACATAATATCGAGTTACATAGACAAAAATAAATCTCATTCAAATTCTCTTGATTGTGCGTTGCAAGTCTTTTTATTTCTTATGTTCTTTGTGCAAAGTGCGTACAGCCAACGCATTTCACCCCTAACAGGGCTTCTTCAGGGCTGTAAGTGCATACAATTTAAGCCATTTTAGAAATCCGTTCTAGCCATGAAATTTAATCAAATTTTAAAAAACATTTTTTTTATAAAATAATTTTTGTTTAAAAATGTATTTTAAAACCAATTATGCTCCCAACGTCACAGAAAATATAACAAAAAAAGAAAAAAGGAGAACCACCCGTGGAAAAATGTAAAAGAAAAGAAAAAGTGCCCTAAGTCAGAAAAACGTGCTCAAGCATCAGAGGAAAGGACCCAATTATAAAGATCTCAAACACAGTCAGAAAAAAGGAGGAAAAAAGGAGGTGAAAAAACCAAGTGAGGTTCTAAAAAACAAACACCAATTAAAAACACCTTTTCAAACCAGAAAAGGCACTGGGCATAAATGCTGTCCAACAAAAAAAAGGGTGCTCTCAAAATTGTGTGCCCAGGAAACCACACAAATTCCAAAATGCCAACTGCTTACAAAGAGAAAAATAGTAAGGACAGTTGAGATTTCTCACCATTCCAGAAGCCGGTGGCGGTTTCGTTCAATCAAATTCCTTATCTCATACAGGTATGTGCCAATTCCAGTCTATCAGCATACTAAGTGTAGAGAGATACCATTGAAATCCTATAATACAGAGCAATCTTTCAGGTTACCTAGAGTCCTGACCTAGCAAAAAAGTTATTAATATCTTGAAAGGTGTATCCCTACCTTAGCGCAGAAAACAGGGGTCAAGCACCGCTAGGCACATGTAGTAGCTTCAGAAAATTCCAATAGGCAAGTCCTTCACTGGGTCAAACAACATAAAGAAGGGGAGACCCTGAATTAGTCCTAGTATATATGGAATAACATGGTCCGAGAATAGTTCAAATAAATATTTCACTCATCACGAGATAACCACATATCAAGGTTTTATCAAGGTTAAATAGGTTGTAATTAGAATAACAGGGCGGCCACATATCAGCAACAGACGTGATTATATTTGGAAACATAACACGACTACAAAATAGGGTATTTTACTATATTCAAATTCAGTAAGACACTAAGTCCCTTCTGCTTCAATACAACTTCAACCCCACATGCCTGAGTTGTTGTATAGATAACAACGCGACTACACACTAGAGTATTCTACCCAGTGTAGGATTATTTATTAAGTGAGAATCTATATTCAGCTTCCTCTAACAAAAAGTCAACCCCACATACCTGAGGTTAGATTGAGTCCCCAGCAGTGGCCGTATTTGTTATGATTAATCCATTGCACACGATACGGTCCAAATACCGTACGACGTCACAATTCTTTCACATACCTTCGTTTCTAAATAATCCATTGAAAAACGTCTCATTCGTGTGCATAGTGGGTTACTTAAAAAAAGCCACACTACTCCTCATTTCGAAATAAAGTATTAAAAAACGCCTCCCTCGTATGTGCAATGGGTTACTTAAAAAAAAACACCATTCCTCGTTTAAAAGCAATTGAAAGACATATCCTTTGAATGTGCAATACTCTACGTAACAACAAACACACTCATTGCCAAGATCATCCCCCTCTGTTGCGCTTACTCCATAGAGTTGAACGCGATAAAATACACATAGATCAAACAGTATAATCATCCCATCTTGCCCAAGGATACTCACAATTCCATAAAGTTCTCCGTGTACGGTCTAGGGTCTACTACAACGTTGGTCAATTCTCCTCATTTAAATAGAAAACTCTAACAAAACGCACGTGGACTCCCATACGTGCAACAACTAGCGCGTCAACTTACAACTCCGAGAGTGAGTATTCTTAGAGACATTTCCGGTTGACAAGCGCTAACGTCCGACGCTCGCCCGATCCCAACTCATTCAGTGCTAGAACGCTAACTGCTAAAGCCATCCATATCATTACCACGCCAGGACCCTCCTTGCGTGGCTCGGATGTCAGTAGTAGAGACATCCATTTACCTCGAACAGTCTAATAACAGTACTAACAGTTATCCAACCTGGTCAAGCAGGAAAGGATCACAGCACTTGGGAATCAAATCTAGCAATCCCTCTACACAAAACCAACCATCACAAAACCTCAAAAAGTGTAAACAAACATATTTAAAGATCCATCATTAATAAAGAAGCAACTTAGTCCCATACAACACAAATGTGCTGATATTTATCGGCCTGGGTATCCCACAGCAGGACAGCAAAAAACCAATCACTACAACCTAGTAAAAGTAGGGCAATCCATTCCTTACAGCAAAGCATTGCTAAATCCACCCGATTGGACACAATCTTCAGCAAGCAATATCAATTGTATCTGTAGAGCATGATTGAAAAAAAGAAAGAAGAAAGAGGCGGAGAAAAGAGTGCACAGTAAACAAGCTCCCGAAAAGAGATAAAAAGTACACAAATCACTATCTACACTTTTGTAGTGGCGTGACACAATCCCAAAATGTTAGGACAGGCCTCTAGAGATTAAACTATCGGCTGCAGCATCATAGGCAGCATAATCCAATACATAAGATTAAAGGTATATACAGTACTAATACAATCATCAAGGACAGCAGTTCAGATGCATCATCACCAAGATCAGTTAATGGAGACATGTATGACATTCTTAGAAATGTTCTTTTTTTTTTTACATTTCATTATACATGTTAGACCCGTCTGAGGCATATCTACAGGCACACATCCACCCAGCTTTATCTCAGAAAAAGGTAGCTGTACCAACATCATTAATTAATTAATGACAGCTAGCATGGTATTCATAGAAAATAATGCATTTCGTTGTCCATGTTGAAACCCTCTGTTACAGATCTTAGGTCACATATCCACCTCGCCTCGAGTTGTCTGAGGGACAGCTCCCTATCCCCCCCTCTTATTCGGTAGTGCGACATCTATACCATGAAAGCGAAACATGGATCTGTCAGCCCCTGCAATGCAATCATGTGACACAAGCGCATAGGATGTATCTCCTTTCAAACATGCCCTCTGATGTTCCTGTATGCGTGTCTTAAGCTGGCGTGTTGTGCTGCCTACATATATTTTCTTGCACACGCAGATCAAAATGTAAACCACATGACTCGTTAGGAAGTTGATGAAATGTCGTATGGCGTATTGTTTTCCTGTGTTGAAGCTGAAGCACTGTGTTTCGGGGAATTGACCAACGGTGTAGTAGACCCTTGACCGTACACGGAGAACTTTATGGAATTGTGAGTATCCTTGGGCAAGATGGGATGATTATACTGTTTGATCTTTGTGTATTTTATCGCGTTCAACTCTATGGAGTAAGTGCAACAGAGGGGGATGATCTTGGCAATGAGTGTGTTTGTTGTTACGCAGATTATTGCACATACGAAGGATGTGTCTTTCAATTGCTTTATTTCGAAACGAGGAACGGTGGGGGTTTTTTAAGTAACCCATTGCACATACGAGGGAGGCGTTTTTTAATACTTTATTTCGAAATGAGGAGTAACGTGGCTTTTTTTAAGTAACCCACTATGCACACGAATGAGACGTTTTTCAATGGTTTATTTAGAAACTAAGGTATGTGAAAGAATTGTGACGTGGTACGGTATTTAGACCGTTTCGTTTACATTGGATTAATCATAACAAATACGGCCACTGCTGGGGACTAAATCTAACCTCAGGTATGTGGCGTTGACTTTTTGTCAGAGGAAGCTGAATATAGATTCTCATGTAATAAATAATCTTACACTGGGTAGAATACTCTAGTGTGTGGTCGCGTTGTTATCTATACAACAACTCAGGCATGTGGGGTTGAAGTTGTATTGAAGCAGAAGGGACTTAGTGTCTTACTGAATTTGAATATGGGTAAAATACCCTAGTTTGTAGTCGGGTTATTTTTCCAAATATAATCACGACTCTTGCTGATATGTGGCCGACCCTGTTATTCTAATTACAACCTATTTAACCTTGATAAAATCTGGATATATGGTTATCTCGTGATGATTGAAATATTTAACTATTCTCGGACCATGTTATTCCATATATACTAGGACTAATTTCAGGTTCTCCCCCTCTTTTTGTTGTTTGTCCCAGTGAAGGACTTGCCTATTGGAATTTGCTGAAGCTACTACATGTGTCTAGCTGCGCTTGACCCGTGTCCTCTGCGCTAAGGTAGGGATACACCTTTCAAGATATTAATAACTTTTTTGCTAGGTCCGGACTCTAGGTAACCTGAAAGATTGCTCTGTATTATAGGATTTCAATGTTATCTCTCTACACTTAAGATGCTGATAGACTGGAATTGGCACATACCTGTATGAGATAAGGAATTTGATTGAACGAACCGCAACCGGCTTCTGGAATTGTGAGAAATCTCAACTGTGCTTACAATTTTTCTCTTGGTAAGCAGTTGGCATTTTGGAATTTGTGTGGTTTCCTGGGCACGCAATTTTGAGAGCACCATTTGTTTTGTTGGACAGCATTTATGTGCAGTACCTTTTCTGGTTTGAAAAGGTGTTTTTAATTGGTGTTTGTTTTTTAGAACCTCACTTGGTTTTTTCACCTCCTTTTTTCCTCCTTTTTTCTTGACTGTTTGTGTTTGAGAACTTTATAATTGGGTCTTTTCCTCTGATGCTTGAGCACGGTTTTCTGACCTAAGGCACTTTTTCTTTTCTTTTACATTTTTCCACGACTGGTTCTCCTTTTTTCTTTTTTACTTCCCTTTTTTCAATATGTTTTGTTACGTTGGGAGCATAATTGGTTTTAAAATAAATTTTTCAACAAAAATTATTATATACAAAAAAATTTTTTTTAATTTGATTAATTTTCATGATTAGAACGGATTTCTAAAATGGCTTAAATTGTATGCACTTACACCCCTTAAGAAGCCCTGTTAGGGGAGAAACGCGTTGGCTGTACGCACTTTGCACGAAGAATATAAGAAATAAAAAGACTTTCAACGCACAATCAAGAGAATTTAAATGAGATTTATTTCTGTCTATGTAACTCGATATTGTGTTTTTTGTATTGCCTCTCATCACTCTGTTTCAACTGAAGTACTGTATGTTCACACTCTTTTGAATTCTAACTTTTCAGCCATAAAATATATTGCGACAGTAAATCAGTTTAACATAAAACTGTATTGCTTTCCATTTTTTACAATACAAATATCACAGACTCAAAAACACATTTATTAAATGTAATCTGCCAACAATTCTTTTTATTAAACATTGGAAGCAAGCGAGTATTATCAATAATACATTGTTACAGTACATGTCCATAAATACAGTTCCTTCACATTGCAGGGTGCACATCAAATACAATAGATACAAACTTATCGGCAGCCTGTATTGTAGTTCCCACCTCTCATTGTTCCCCATGTTCGGGCGAATCCTCAAACGGCAAGCATATCATCCCTCTGCTTTTATTCCAGGGCCCCCAGATCTTAATCCATTTTTGAAGACAACCTCTCCTTTCATAAATCACTATTTCAGCATGCATGCACCAATGCATATCCTCCTTCCACTCTCGAAGTCTAGGACCAGTCACCCCCCTCCACTTCTTTGCAATATTACGTTTAGCCACCATACACCCCAGGGCGATCCAGGTTCTTTCTTTAGATGTAAAATCATTGTCGTCCCAGATGTTAAGGAGACACCATCGGGGAGAGACCGTCACTTGTTTACCACATAGAGTCAACATTTTTCCCGTTATTTTATCCCAGTATCTCTGAATAGTCGGGCAATCCCACCACTGGTGTAGAAAAGTTCCTATCTGATCGCAGTTTCTAGGGCACAGCGAGGAGTCAGAGACACCCATTTGAACTAATATCGTACTCGTGTAGTATGTTCTGTGCAAAACCTTTAATGGTATAAGACGGAATCGAGAACGTATTGCCACCTCCCGGGGGGATATCAGCGCCTCCTGCCACTCTTCATCACTCATATCTCCGATATCCTCCATCCACCTAGCTCGTAGTTTCACCAGGGGATCCGGCATATTATTTAATATCTTCTTATAGGTTAGCGATATTGCTTTTTTTGGTAAATAATCATCTAAAAGTCTATCCTCCAGGGGGGAGGAGGCCGGGAGTTAAGTGCCCCTGGGTATTGCCTTAGAACGTGCGCTTCGTACCTGTAAATATCGAAACGTTTCCCCTACTCCCAATTCATATTCCTTTTGAAGCTTGCCGAAGGGAACTATCTCCCCCTTCTCCCATAGGTCCCCAACCTTGGAGAGTCCAATGAGGTCCCATTTATCAAACCCAGGGTGCTTAGCCAGTAGCCCCAGTTGTGCTGATTCCAGTAGAGGAGTAGCCAATGTTATCTTATTTTTCCACCCCAGAGCGGTTGTTGCAGTGTGTCATAATGTGAGTGTTGTTGATGTTGGCGTATGTTGCCGTGTATTGCCTCGCCCACCGTATATCGTTCTTAGGTAATTTTCGGATGGCATATTATATCTGTCCAGTCTATATGCCGGGTCCGTTCGTGGCTGTGGACCCAGTGGTTCATAACTGCAAGTTGGGCTGTCCCATAATAATATTGGGTTGACGGGAGGGCTATCCCCCCGTCGTACCAACTTTTTGTGAGCTTAGTTAGTGCTATGTTGGGGATCCCACTATCCCAAAGGAGTGTACGAATTTCAGCATCGATTGCCTGAAAATACTTTGGTGGAACTGGATAGGGAGTATTTTGTAACACATAAAGAAAGCGGGGGAGTGCCATCATTTTATATAGGGCGGCCTTTCCAAGCAACGTGAGAGGCAATGTCCTCCAGTGCCAGACATCGTCCTGGAGCCGCCGCAAAGGAGGGGCCAAGTTGCGCTCATAACAAACTGCTGGATCCTTTGTGACATAAATCCCTAGATATCGAAACCCATCAGTTACTCTTTGTGCGGCACAAAGCCGGGGAAGCTTGACGGCCGGGCCGCATAAGACGTATATGAGCGAGTTGTCCCAGTTAATAGTATAACCTGAATATTTTTGGAAGAGGATAAATATATGCAGAGCTCTATGTATGGAGGAATATGGGTTGGCCAGGTACAATAGTATGTCGTCTGCATACAAGGAGATTCAGTCTTCCCACTCCTCCGTCCATTTGAGTCCTCTAAGGAGCGGATCTCCCCGGATCCATGTCGCTAACGGTTCCAGCACCAGAGCGAATATTAATGGTGAGAGCGGGCACCCCTGCTGTGTCCCTCTTTGAAGCTCGAAGGTCTTGGACCTACCTCCATTCACTGTAACCTGTGCAAGGGGCTCTGTATAAAGAAGTCTGACCTATGATACAAATTTCTCTCCAAACCCAAATCTCTCCAAAACTGCGAATAAGAAAGGCCATTCGATCATGTCAAACGCTTTTTGGGCATCTAGCGATACTATTACTGCTTCCTCGTCAACATTTCGGGCTCTGCCTAACACTCCATGGAGGCGCCGCAGGTTGAGCGGGGTGTTCCTACCTGGCATAAAGCCAGATTGATCCGGGTGAATCAACTTGTGCAGTAGGGGAGTCAATCTCATTGCAAGGATTTTGGCAAGGATCTTCACTTCTGCATTTAGCAAAGGGATGGGCCGGTATGAACCACAGTTTTCAGGGGGTTTCCCGCTTTTGTGTATCACGACAATATTGGCGAGTCTCTGACTCTCAAGCAGGGTACCACGCTCCACGCTTTCTGCGTACATCCTCACCAAGTGCGGAGCTATTGTGGATGCCGTCAGTTTGTATAATTCTATAGGTAGGCCACTTGGCCCCATTGCCTTCCCTGACTCTAACGCCCTGATTGCCTGCACTACCTCTCTCTCAGTTAAGTCTACCTCCATGCGTTCCCTGTCTGTTTCATCTAAGGAGGGTAGTTTGAGGGAGGCCAGAAGTTCCTGGGCCTCTGTCTTTGTGGACCTCCCTGCTGGTGTGTATAATTGACTAAAATATGCTGCGAAGGCCTCTGCTATATCTTGCCTATCTCTACATAGTGTTCCGTCGTTTGATGCAACCTCAAACACCCATCTGTTGGCTTGTTCCCATTTGTCCAGCCATGCTAACAGTTTATAAGATGAGCTCAGCTTCTATCTTGCTAACCTCCTCCTCGATTGCTAGTAATTGTTTCTGCTTTTCTTTTTTATGACCGGCCATGGCCAAAATACCGCACCCCCTAATTAGTGTCTTATACTCCTCCCACATCACCTGGGCTGACTCCACCGACCCCTCATTTTCTTTAAAGTAGTTGGTAGTCGCTTCTATTAGGTATTCCTTTATGCTTGGTATCCTAAAGTACCAGGGATGATGTGCCGGTAAGTGTTTTCACCCGGGAGGTGTACCTCCATAACAAGCCACCAGTGGGGAGGGGTCCGAGATACCTCTCGGGAGATGAACCACCTCCCTAAACATCGCAAGTTGATCTGCCCTCCCAAACATGTAGTCTATACAGGACAGAGTACCATGAGCCCCTGAATGAAAAGTATAATGGCGAGTCGTGGGATTGTATGCCCTCCACACATTTACCAGTCCCATAGCCCTCACAAAGTCTTCGAGTGCTTTCCCAGGTGCCTCTCTTGGTTTGGCTGGCTGTCTATCCCAATCCCCGTTAATGGCCGCATTGCATTCTCCTCCTATAAGAATTTCCCCATCCGGTAGGTTAAGTATGTGTGTCCCTAAATTGGCTAGAGCGGAGGAATGCAGTCTTGGCGGGACATAAAGAGACGTGATGTTTAGCAATTGGCCCTCCCAATACCCGGACAGTGTGACGAACCTTCCAAGTATATCGTGTTTGATCTTCTGTATTGTGAAGGGGAGGGATTTGCGCAGAAGTATACCAACTCCCCTCAATCCCCTAGTGTATCCCGCGTGGGCCACCAATTTATAGCCCCATCTATTCAATGCACAATAGGAAGTCCCTTGTATGTGTGTCTCCTGCAATAGTACAACTTCAGGCATGTGTCGCTTTAATATTGCAACACTATCCCTCTTTTGATTCTGTCCCCCAACCCATTTACATTCCACGAAAGGATCTTTAAGTGACAAGGGGGGGGGCGTTAATGGCGACTTGTCATGCATTTCTTAGTGGTCGTGTGTACCCCACGGGGGACCAGGGGGATATCATGCTTATCCTGGGCAGCCAGAAGCGAAGAATCGCCTGATACGTCCATGGCTAACCGCACTACAACTTGAGATAGTATCATCCTGCACATAATCTCTTTTATCACATGTACTGTTTGATTTTCTTCCTTAACTAATTTGAACAACTTGAAAAACTCAACATTTCTGTCCATCGCCAGTGTGCAACTTCCCAACCGTTCCCCCCTCCCTGCCTCCCTGCATTGTGGGCTTAAAACTGCCCACCCCCCAACCTAGCAGAGTGCCTGTGTACCCATACCCTTCTTCACAATGTTGGGGAACGTGACCTAGCTGGTCCTTAACTTATCGCATTCCTTCCCCTATTTTACACGCATTATGTAAGCCAATTTGTCCATTCTGCTTTTTAGACAAGTCTTGTCGGTTACGCAGAACACCCGGTAACTTCGTATAGTTGAGTTATACATTTCCCACACTCATTGCGAAACCTCTCACCGTACCGCCCGATACCCCAGACGTTAACAAAGGTGTTGTCCACAAGTCCCAGGTAAATCAAACCTGTATGGGATACATTACGGCTACTAAAGTCTTTTAAGTTATGCCTCTACTTAGCAGTGCCGCAACCCCTCTCTTCCGATTCCAAACCTGCGTCCTGTCTACGATTTTCTTGGCGCCGATCCTGTCCCTGTGCACGTTTATGAGGGTCAGTTCTGTGGGCTCCAACAGTCCTCCAGCCCTCCAGCCACTCCCACGTCTCCTCCAGGGATGTAAAAAACCATGGCTTCCCTTCTGCCACCACCCTGAGTTTGGCTGGGAAGAGCATAGCATATTTTATATCCTTGCCTCTGAGCGCCCTCTTTACATCAAGAAAGGAGCGGCGCATATTTTGAACCTTCATCGTGAAGTTTGGGAAGAAGGATATCGTTGAGTTCTGAAACTTCAGTGGAGGAGCAGATTGGGCTGTTTGTAAAATTGCGTCCCTATCTCTGAAGTTGAAGATTCTTGCTAGGATAGTGCGTGGGGGTGCACCCGGCTTCGGTGGGCCTCCCGGCACTCTGTGGGCATGTTCCACCGAGAAGTAACGGGAGAGAGCCCGGGGCTGTAAGTGATTTTGGACCAGGTCTTCCACAAATAGGTCGGTGGCAGGGCCCTCTGCCTTCTCGGGAACCCCAAGAACACGGACATTGTTCCTCCGGGAGCGCCCCTCATAGTCTTCCAGCTTTGCCTCCAGTTCCGTTGTGGTTGCGATGAGCTTTTTCACATTCAGTTCAAGTGTATCAGTGCTTTTGTGCAGCGTGGAGACGGAATCTTCGGTGGCTTTAACTCTGTCCCCTAAGTTACGTAGGTCTGCGCGCAATGGTGTCACCTCAGTGGTGACTGTATCAATCTTGATCTCTAGCGCCGATCGTACACCCTGTATTGCCTCCAATATATCATGGAGGGTCGGAGCGTCTTCCTCCAGTAGTTTTGATGGGGCGGTTGCTTCAGATTTCCCTCCTGCTACCTCTGTTTTAGAGTGTGCATACTTTTCAAGTTTAGTTTGGTGCGTTGGCTTTGGCACCTTTGGATTAAACATCTTGTCGGGGGTATAGTGTGTTGTCTTCCCCACTGTCTGCCCTCTCCTTGGCTCCGGGCGATAAATGCCTGTGTTGAGGTGCCCTAGATCTTCTGCTCTCCTAGTGCTGGGACCTCGGTATCGGGCCGATGCCTGCTTCCTGCGGTCGTGAGGCGGTCCGGCCGTCGGAGGTCTATCCGAGTCTCAGCCCCCTTGCAGCTACTGCCTCACCAACGACAGGCCCGTTCATCCACTCATGGGCCACTCATGCCTCCCTGGATTTATGGGACTCGCGGCTCATCCACCGGGCCCCCATGACGCCACAGCTCTGGGGAGGCCCCGCCATCACAGGCCTGTTTGCACCCGATCTCCACTCTCGCCGCTTTTCACTTCGGCCGGGAGTTAGGTCACCCGCCACTGCCCAGTCGTGTCTACTTAAATTGGAGGGCTTTGTGACTCACGTAACCGAGTCTTCGGTGTCAGCACTCCCGGGGCCGGGCTCACTGGAGGTAGGCAGGCGCGGCCATCTTCGATTCGACTCCGCCTGAATTTGCTCTCACTTCTCTGGCCGTCTCCCACAGTTATTCAAATGCGCATTCAGCGCGACGTTCGTGCCAGCCTTTCAGCACAGTGGTTCCGCCCGGAGGGGAGAAGAGACAGAGATCTCTCCCTCGGCTTTAGGATCAGTCGTCGCGGCCCTCTCTCCCGGGTCTCGGTAGTTTGCGCCCGCGAGGCTCCACCGTCCGCTCTGCCCCCGGGACTCGAGTATGTCGGTCTCGACCCACAGAGCTGCTGATCTTCGCTGTTTCGGCTGGTGGGATCCTGGAGCAGTCCACGCACCGCCGAGAAGCAAAGTTTGGGGCTTTTCCAGATATTTGAGGCGGATTTAAGGGGAGTTAGCGAACGCTGCTACGGAACTCTATCCAAGTGCGGCCATCTTGGGTGCTCGCTGGCCACACCCCCCTAAAAATGACATAATTAATATAATTGAACACATATATATTAATCTTAAATATACAACATCCCTAAAATACTGTGATATTCTAAAGTAGCTCTGTTTAATATGCAAGTTTAAAAACCAATGTTTTCGCAAATATAATGTTTTTAAAAATGCCAGCACCTGCTTACATGCCTTATTTTCAGTTGATTAAAGGTACTTTTCAATAGGCCATACAAAGGCAGGCTAGCAAGAAATGGAGCAAGCTCTCAACTATTTCCAAATGTCAAATATAAACCTGTTACTTCAGTAGGATTTGCGTAATTTGATTATTTGCTATATAATATCAGATGAAACAATCAAGGATAAAATCAAAATTATTTGCGCATTAAATACCTATAGCCACAGACACTGGAATTATGGGCAGGGGACAAACGGATTATATGGTAGAGTTGACTAAATTATACAGCAAAAAAAGACAAATTAAGCAGTGTAATGCGGCACATAAAAGCAGTATTGCTTTATTATTTTGCCATTTTTACAAGTTAGCAGTTTATGGGCAAAGGTTTTTCTTCATTATTATCAGTTTAACACCGAAAGACAGCCATCAGCAACTGAAAGGTGACCTGCCTCTGTGCAACAAAAGGCCTGCCACTGAACGGCAACACGTGTGATAGCATTTTTAGTACATTTTGATCTGTTTGAGCTAGAAACTGTTTTTTGGGTAAAATTTGCAAGTTATGCAGATGACAGATTAAGCGTCAAAAGGCAGATGAAGGAAAAGGTTGTTTCTTGCATGAAGCAGCAGCTACTCCTGGCTGCTCTCCTACAACTGCATCCTGTCACCATGTGCTTGTCCTTATAATAGGAAGTAAAATACTAAGTTTATTGAGACTTTAGTCTAATAAATTGTGCAATATTATTCAATACATAAGCTTAAAAGTTACATAAACCCGGCATGTTCAAGCACACCCAATAAAAACCTACTCCCTGCACAGATTACATCCAAAAATGGCATGCCATACAAAAATCCTATTGCATTATCCTATTCATAAAATCATAATCTCATATTTGATAAGAACATGTTTTAAATATTGACACAATAAGGATATAAAACGTAAGCAGAGCATCAGAACATAAACAGTAGAGCAACGATATATGCAGTAATGGAGAATGCAATGTGATTTTCAGGTTATGTTACCAACTCGACTGGCTTTAAATGAAGGTATATACTGGAAATAAAGGAGTACATTTCACAACTCTTAAACATATGACGTAACAATGATCCACCTGTCAATCACAACTTGACGGGCACATCTTTCTATACGACTGCTGCAGCTTAACACTTTTTAGGGTATTTATAATGGTATCATATCATGCCTGTTAACTGGCTCTGTGGTTGATATCAGATCGGATGAACGTTACAGAGAGTATTCCTATGGAGATAGTAGCTCTTAAGAGCTCTTTGGGTGGTGGGAGATTAACTCATGATAATGACCTGTGGAATATCCATTAATGCAACAGTAATATCCGTTCAGAGGTGTGGGTGGAAGCATCGCATAATAACCAATGATGACAATAAGAAACTGCAGTAACAAACAGCTGAATATGTTGTATTGAGGCAATGAGTGTTTTAATTCCATTTACCTGCACTGCCTGATTGAGACAGTCAAAAAAGGGTTCCAGGTGTGCGTTCCGTGCAGCTGACTGCTGCAACTCCACCCCTCGGGTCACATACTCACAGCAGGTTTTATCAAAGGCCAGCTGCAGTCCCTCGAAATCTCCCACCATCTGCTGATAGTCCTGCTGAATGGTGTCCCTCTCTTCTTCCAACAGCACTCTTTGCCTCTTGGCCACCTCAGACTGAAGCTTCAGTGTTTGCATGTTCTGCACGAGAGTCTGCAGGTCTTTGAAAGCGTCTCCCTTCTGCTGCTGGGCATCTTTGGACCTGAGGCCTAGTCTCTCAAGCAGGCCCAGAAGGAGTTCTTTGTCTCTTGATGAGCGCTCTTTACTTTCTACATCCTCGGTTGTTTGTTGCTTACCAATCACAGAAGATTCAGTCGCCTGTAAAGGTGGACCACACAGCAGTTAATTCATGCTTATCACTAGCATAGCTGCTCAGTTTTCAGTGTGCTGATGTGTGACATTTCACAATCACGTGAAACCTTGAGTGACAGTGAATTAAGGAAGCAGCTATGATCATGTAATCAGGTAGAACTCTCATATTACCCTGTTCTGTGCAATGCAATAGTCTAGAAAATGCCTTAAAACTGGTGTAACGCTTACGACTAACCTACTTCCACTTTTTAGGTGAGCCATCATTGAATCATTTATGTCACCATAAAAAAAAAAAAAAAAAAAAAAAGAAAATCCGTATTTTGACCAATTTAACTGATTGCTATTTAGTAGTGGACAGCCATGACCCATGCAGGTAAGAGCGTTGGGGCCGGGTGGAGGTGGGGTTTGATGGACGATGACGAGGGAAAATTCAATAAATAATTAATTTTCCCTTGTTGTCGTCTGTCAAAATCCCCCCCACCCGGTCCCACCACCCCACCGCTCTTACCTACACGGGCCGCAGGTGGTAGTGGGAAAACTCATACCTCGGTGGATATGTCACAAGAAGCCTGACACGGTGAACATCAGCAGTGTGGAAATTCCTGTGAGGGCAGCATTTGTTTACATGAGAGACTGATGAAAAAGCTCTAGCAGCTGTAGAAGATGCGACACAATAATGCTGAGTCTATATCAAGCAAAATCATAAGTATGCCAATAGTTTGTTTAGGCTATCAGTATGCAATTTGGTATGCCTGTGAGTACCGTTTTATATAAGAGTAGCGCATCGCCTCATTGAGCAAAATACTCTCCAATAACTTCATGCGATTTCATAAGATTTTTTTTTTACAGTCAACGATAAAGTGAAAACTTTCAGCCACTTTGGAGAACTTGTACCCTCAACAACATACCATGTCCATTCTGATATTTGGAACGTTTGTAAAGACATGATTAATGCAAAGTTAGGGCCGGCTTTAACGCTGGTGGTGCCCAGTGCAACAATAAATTTTGGTGCCCGCCCCCCATTGTTCTCTTCGTGGGATTCCCTCACTACCACCTGGCAAAAGTGCCCCTCATCTCTCACACACATTTCATTTATTTTAAAGCACTGGTAAAGGCTGCCTTTGCTAATAAGAATGTATATCTACCCAAACGAACCCCTTTTTGCAACATTAGGAATAGATAATAAAAGACTGGGAGAAAAAACATAACGTCCTAACCTATTTTATGCAGTTTTTATGCAGCTCTTTGATGACAGTTCACAACAGTCACAGTTCTTTATTAGAGTTGTAACTTATGAACTGCGGTAACAAAATGATCTCTGTGACAAAAGCAGGAATCCACCCGGCTATCCACATAAAATACAGATCTGTAATCGGTACGGTACGTATTTTTCACAGTAGGAGTATTAACCCTCTGCGCTACTTTATGGCAAGTGAATACTGCCACTAGACAAAACTCTGGTCTCTCTCTCTGGCAGGAACATTAAACACAAGAGTTAACTTGACATTTTGATTGCTACCTGAAAGCTGGATGCAAAAGGAACTCTGCCTTAGGGGTGTTTCTAAATCGTAAGCTGTTGCTAATCACAGCGCCCCCTCCCCAGGTCAGCGCCCTGTGTACAGTGTATGTTTCCCTATATGATTCAAGTGATAATTACTTTCCGGTTGAATAAATGCTTGTTGACCTTCCCATATAGTATATCACCCAGTAAGCAGTCGGTCACCCAAATTAGATGTTTACCTCCTGCTTACCCGCACTGCATCACTGGTCACACGACCAGTCCTCCATTGGCGAGGTCAGCTACTTACATTGTATTCTTCCGTTTCCTCTATGCCTCTATTTCCTTTTCCCATCTGGCTGATCAAGGTTGTCGACACAAATAGTCTGCTCGGTTCTGAGACTGTGGCTTGTACTCCACAGAGAACAAGTTCTCTTGCAGCTGCAGGATCCACTTTTCGATTTTTAGTAAGGACTTGGAGAGAGACCCTTGAAACATGGGGATGAGCAGCTTGTAGTCGGCATGGACAACAAAAGGGTGGGCATACTGATATAGGTTAAAATGGAGGTACCCCCAGTGGATGACGGTTGCCTCTCATCCTATTTATGAGCACTGTTGTTCAGTGGGGATGACAGCTCAGCTGGCATTTGCTACTGAAGCCCATTCTCCACAGGCCCCCTTTTGCAAGAGCACTGTACCAAGTCCAGTAGGGTTCGAGTCCACTGACAGCTCGGACTGCTTTGCAGGATTGAAATTAACGAATGTAGTCAGAGGACAGGGTGTCTTTCATGTTTTTTAATGAATATTTCATGGTCTTTCTCCCACACCCATCTGCCCGATGATTTCGTGCGCTCTCGTATAGGAGATGTAAGTACTGTCAGATTCTTGATAAAATAGCTGCAGTAGTTGACCATGCCCAGAAAAGGTTTTACAGCAGTCATGGATGAGGTGGCAGGGACAATTTGCTTGTCCTGTACTTTGGCAGGATCAGGTGCTACCTTTTCCACAGACAAGTGGCACACAAAGAGGCTAATGTGAGGTCATAGGATTTGACACTTCTTATTGCGGGTGTGGCTACACTCCTCGAATCTCTGGAGGATTTTTAAAAGACAAGCATAGTGTTACTCTAGTGTTGGGACATGAACCAATATGTCCACTCACGTTTAATACTCCTGTCAACCCTGAAAAGACCACGTGTATGGTGTTCTGGGAGACCTCTGCCACACTGGCTATTCGAAAGTTCTGCCTTTTGTATCGGCAGAAGCCTAGGTGAGTGGAAAAAGTGGTCATATACCGGGACCAGAGCCTATCATGAGTTTGGTGGTACCCTGATAGGAGATCCATCTTGCAGAACCAGCATGCTCCCGTTATCTCATTCATCAGGTTATCTAGTGTTAGGGTGATATGTCTCTCCCTCCTGATTGCCAGGTTAGGAAGCATATTGCTAAGCCGAACACAAACATCCAACAGCACAAGTCCATGCATCGATGGGCTATCAGTTGTGGTGTTGCTGAAGCAGTAGGGCATTCCTTTTTCAGGTAGTGGGTCTTCCAAGTAACTGTGGTAATGACCCAGTAAGGGCAAGCCTATCGAAAGCCAGCCTTCAAGCTAACAAATATACTAAAACATACAGTCAGTAGGAGCACCAGTCCCAGCCTGCTCGCTGCTGACATCTACAATGACTTGTGAATAAAGGTTTCCAATACAGAAAGGCCACACTCAGATTTTTATCCTCACGATGTTGGTAAATGAGGTACGATCATTTTCATTAAAAGTAACACCAGTTATTACCTTGAAGCTGCACAACTTGCATTTGCTAGTGCTATATAAAGAGTAGATTTCATCTGAAGAAATGTCTACTACGCAAAACAAATATAATGGCACCACACACACCCTGTGCCAAAAGAATACATTTTAAAAAAACTCCAAGAAAAAAAACATCGCTTTCACATGTACTAGCACATTATGTTTGAAATGCTAGGTCTCACATTCCTCAACAACACTTTCTTCTGCCTGACAAACAGTCTTCTCACATTGACTCTGCCCCCACACATGGACATTGCCTTAGCCCACACGGCATTTGGTCCACTTATTCCTTTTATATCACCTTAGTACCTCCTTACTCCTTCATCCGCCCACTCTGTTATCCATCCATCCAAAAATGCACTATCTTATACTTGCAATCTTTCAACTATTGGAGCATGTTTACATAAACTCACTCATTCATCCATTAATCAGTCACATTCTTATGACAACTGTTACCTATGTATACTTATAAAGAACATTCGTTTGGGACTACAACTTTCGCTCTTTTCCCATGAGAAAGTTGATGGATCAATAGGCTATTGTATAATGACCTGTGTGCCATGGACAGACAACTGATTCCCATGGATTCTTGAATGGAACTACATACTTTACTTGTTACTTTTACACCTCGTGAGTGCATGATCATCATTTGGACTGTCATACCATAATGAGTTGATTACTGACATCATCTCCGGACTTGCTAAAATATATTGGCAATGCTTTTGGAAGGATGAGCTCTTCTTCAGCTTCTTCTCTTGAGCCCCTAGCTATTGTCCTTTGTATTCTTTGTACCCGCTTGTTGTCTTGTCTCTCTGCTTTTGGGGTGATCTGACATGGATTCATTGCTTGGCAGAGCAGGTGTGGAGATCATCTACTTACGAACTATGCTTGATGAACTGACAGCCTAGCCTCTGCTCCTCTTGCCCCGAGCAGTTGCTGCCCCATGCCCCTGCTGTCTATGGACTCATGCTAGCAGGCTTGCTAGTACCTTCATTTTCCCTTGCCATTTGACTAGGTCCCATGTCCTCTGAGAGAACCCATAGAACTGTCTTCTGCCTTTGCTGGTGGCAGAAACCGTAGCTTAAAGAACTTGCTACGAACTCCCTTTCCCTAACTGCAGCTTCCCAAAATTCCTTTTTCAATAGAGTTGCTTGAAAATTGTCACTTTAAATTCATTGTACTGATTATGAAATCTGTATATTGAATTGTAGTTTTATACTATGGCTATATATGCCAAATTCTGTCAAAATTGTTTACAGGCTGATATTAACTGATGTGTCTGAATTTAATACAATACTTACTTAAATAATAATTGACTGAATCTCCAATTGCATTAATGTTTTTCTCTCAGAGGCTGTGTACATATCTTTCAGATCTTGACGCATAATAAGGAGAATCAAAGGATTATTTTCAGAACAGCAGGTTTTGCTTTGGTTATTTAGTACAGCGGCAGCAGAACTTCTGTCCTGTATTATCTTGGCCCGAATGAACTTCTTCAGGAGATTCGGATTGCCTGTAGTTATAATATATATCTACAGTCTTGTTCTGAGAATAGAGCATATACATTTAATCACCAAATTATAGATTAGTTACCAATTCCTGGTCCTCATTGTGTAACCAATAGTGGGAATCCAGAGTCCCTACCCCTTAATGCGACAAGCAAGGTGGTCATATGATTTATAGAGTAGAACAGAGTAAAATTAAAATCTTATGTGGGCAGCAGAGAAAAATAGCTTTTGCTGCATCAGTATCGTAAATTGGAAGGGAGGTGGAATACCAGCCGCTTACACAGTGCATTTGGAAGGCTTTCTCCCAGGCAAAAAACATGAAATTACAGGTTTACATCCAAGAATTGTCGGACACCAGTTTTCACCTTATTCCGCCCTCCATTATTCCCCACCTGTGGGTCATATTATATATAGGGAATCATCCAGCACCGGGTATTACCTGCTTTCAAATCTGGAACACTCATATTAACATATTCACGTTCAAGCATAATACAAGAAAGTCACTGAAAAATTGCTGCCCTGAGAAGTATATTTGATTAACAAACACTGAGTCAGATCCAACATCCGGTTATCCCAAACACACCCACTCTACTGGCTCAAAAACGAACAGGATTTGGTCGAACAACAGACACTTCTGTAGTGTTGCAAACCCCTTGGACCCCACCACCTGAGTCCGCATGAGAGGGGTTTACAGTATCCCCGGTGAATGTTAATAACATGGTTGGGCCTGGCATCACACGTCATATCAATAATAAATAGACTAATTACAGAGTGTTTGTGAGGAATCAAGCGCTCATATAGTAATCGCATATGTGTGTTGGTGAACAGGGTTTTCGCCCTCGGTGCATTCAATGATGGGAAGATACACCCTACTCCCCTAGAACAATCCTAAGATTGAGAAGCAATGATTAATTGTACGAAGCACACGCCATTCAAGTTAATCTACAGTTTTTACAAAAAATCAAATTGGAAATCAAAATTAGAAATGAACATAAGAGATTTCTTTTCTGACTACTGAATCCTTCTCAACAGACAAGCCCTGACGAATTCGTAGGGATACCTCCCAGAGACGACGAAACACGTGTTGGCTAAAGGTAGATCACCTGAAGGAAATAAAATACAACAGTTGAAGACAAGAAAAGACATCTCTTATGTTCATTTCCAATTTTGATTTTTTATAAAAACTGTAGATTAACTTGAATGGCGTGTGCTTCATACAATTAATCACTAATAAATAGAACCCGTCGAGGTGGGGAGTTTCAGTTTTACATATCACTCAGCAAATGGTGTCCACGTCATTACTGCTGCGTATGCTAGCCCCACACTACATTCGAGTTGAGGCTGCATGGACCCTCTTTGTGCACCAGCAAGTTCTTATTCTCCTGCTTCAGACTGCACACTGCCTTCCTGCCCATCGGTGCGGAGCGCTATACGACCGCCTACCTCCTCAATACACAGGCCCGAGCAAGTGTGTCGATCGCTCCTGCCGCTGCTGAAGCCTTTTACAACCCGCCCGCCAGCACCGCTAGAGCCCGCCACTGCCTCAATACTCAGCTCTGAGCAGGTGAGCCAATCGTCTCTGATGACGAAGACCCCTGTAACCCGCTCGCCTGCACCATTAGAGCCCGCTCAGGCTGCCTGACCTGAGCGGTGCTCGCTATGGCCTGTCACATCCTCATACCCGTCAGCCACCTGAACTTTGCTGCAAGGGCCACACAGCAGGTGCCATAACACCCCCAGCTGGTTTCCACAGCTGTTAGCCCGTCGAGATGCCTACTCACTCGGCGAGAAATCCTGCCATCAAGTGGCCTCACCCCTAGCAGCTCCCGCCGACCAAGCCACTGTGATCCCACTATGCCACGTGGGTTTTATCCTTGTTGATTCTCAAGGGCTTGGGATCATAGACATCTTGTGTAAGTCACTGGAGGGTCACTATTCCTATTGAGATTGCTAGCCCATTGGGCAGTTTGAAGTGTAGGTGGAAAGATACCTGTCTTCCTTAACAGTCAAAGGTTGGATATAGGAAAAGGGGGGAATTCCTCCTAATTGGAGAAGTGCCCTCACACACCCCGGAAGGTGTCATGCTTCATCATTGGGTGTTTTGCTCCTCATGGGGGTGGTGCTGCAGTCCCCCACGGGCCCCGCGAGAGGGCTCTTTAGCGGAGATGTTTTCTGAGGAACGCCGCAGTTGTGAGTGTGGGTGTGTGGGGATCGGTGTAAGTGGGTTAAAAATATTGTACTGATACCCTCAGAGGTATTTTATTCTTGAGTCCGTGCGATATGGTTAAAAACAGGCAAAGAAGGAGGTTATGACCTTTGTTGTCAATGAGGTGGGTGTTTCCTTTTTTGCAAATATGAGTGAAAAAATAAAACGTGATAGATGGTTAATTTGGGTCTAGTCGGGTCGACATGTTTCACGCCTGTGCGGTCCCTAATGGATCCTATGGCGTTTCTTCAGGACCAAGAAGGTGTTTAAGAATAGAGAAGTAGTGATACAGCGGTTCGAGAAAACCACACCCAATACACCCTGTAATGTTACCCTGATTCAGGTCTGTGGTCAGAGCGGCTCTGCACCCAGTCGGTATCGACCACCTTAGTATTGAAATCCAACCCCAAATATTTTCCAGGGAAGCCTCAACAGCGGACAAAGCGGCTTGTGAGGTTACATTGACCTCCCACAATACAGCATTGGTACCTGCCCTCAGCCGCTGGGTCGCCGGTGATAGATATCTCACCTTGTACCTTCAGATGGCCTCTGACTATGCCTGCTTCTGCCGCCCACGCCTCCTACCGCACAGCGGTTCCTTGCTGCCCAGTCGCACCCAGCTGGAGGAGGTACAGTTCGCAGCCAAGCGGCCCGCACCTAAACCCATGAGCTACTGCCACGCATGACGTCTATTCCTGCACTGGAACCCTTCATTGTTACCTGCCCCCTCGCCGATGCAGGCTGACCACTGGAAAGCCTGGGTAGAACGTCAGGAGACATATTTTGATGACATGGAGAATGGCAATTCTCTACATCTTCACCTGAGCGGAGTCAAAGTTAGTGGTGGGCAGTTAACTCCGCTCCGCCAGCGGAGTTTGCAGAGTTTTTAACACTCTCTGCTCTGCTTGGAGCGCAAAGTTTTTCAAAAACTCTGGCACCTGCCATGGAGTTTACCGGTGCCATCCCCAATATAATGCATTTTGCCTGACCCTATCACAGGATCTCCTTGAGACAGGCTCTTCCTTTGCGCAGTTTAACATGCGCACTAGTTCTTCTAAGAGTTCTTGCCATCCTTGCCGTTAGCTGAGTAAATCAGAGCGGACAGTGGAGGCTTCTTCTCAGCGTGCGGCAGGACGGCAGAGGAGGTCAAGAAAGACTAGAGTCTGGCGGGCTGAGCAGCCGTGGATAACCACCACGCGAAGGTAAGGTAATGCGTCACTGTGTGCCACAACATTGAATTGTTGCTTCTCACAGGCATTTATGACCTATGGCCGAGCAAACTGTTGAGTTTAAAAAGTGTCGTATTCTGTGCTTTTCTTTACCGTGAGTCACTCAACAGTCACACGAGACATTTCTAAATAAAGCTATGTGTGTTACGCTGTGTATCTTTCAGTTCCATCAGTTGCAATGCAAGGAGTGTGGTTGTGTGGGAATGTTTCTAGTTCCAGAAAATGTATCACTGCTCAGAGTGGCCATTCCATAAGCGTGGTCTTCCAGGGCTATTTTGATTACTTTATTCAGGTGATATTTTTGATCGGGGAAAATATGCAGACAATCGTGTTTCAGAATGATTTCTCAATTACTTTTTAGCTCAATTGCACCATCTACTGGCAACAGGTAGTGTAGTATAGCTCTTATTGACAATGTGAAAATATTTTATGAGAAAGGACTGCATTCAAATCAAGGTTTGCATTTCGGTTAAAGTTACTCTGCCAGGTTGCAGAACTCCACAGAATCTAGTGGAGTTTTTTGGCTCCGCGAGCTCCATCCAGGCCCAGTCGAAGTACACAAGATCTCCAAGTCCATACATAGCTGGCAAGGTTTCAGATCGCTATGTGTGACATTTTCATAATGTCAGTGTAATTATGAGTGACATTTCAATGACCTTGAGTGACACTTTCTAGCGAGCAAAATCAAGCCATGAAGATGAGGGAAACAGATAAATATCAGAAATTACACCCATTTGAGCAACAAGAAACTCTAAGAAGATCTTAAAACTGCAGCAAATCACCAGAAATGGAAGGAAGGGCACTAACCGGAGACAGGCTGCATAACTGCAGTTCTCAGTGACAGAGACATTTTTCCCCCCCGAAATAAAACCAAGGACTTAAGTCCATGGAAAAAGCTAAATTTCAGAAATTATGCCCTTTAAAACAATAATAAGCTTTGGAAAGACTTTCCAGCTGCTCAAAAACCCCTGAATTGCAAAGTTACTAACCTACTTGCCCTTTTTAACGTGATTGTTACAGGAAGGCGACCTGAGAGGAGCCATTTCATATTTCAGGCTAGCAACAAGCTTGTCTTTGAAAACTCCATTGAGGTAGAAATTGCACAGAGATGACAAACCCTGGTAATTGAGAAATACATTTTAGAACCATTAATTGTGAACTGTAACTTAGTCCAAGTGTGATTCTTTTTTAAGAGACCATTTCTCCCTTTTCCGTTTTCATACTGCTTTTCAAGAAGCGTTTATGTCTTACAAGCATTATGCTGCTTAGGCCGCATGTGGAGAGCAGGGCACGTGCACCCTCCCATACGGATGGCAGCACTCTGTAAAATGAAACCTTACTCCAGAACTCCCAGTGCTTTTAGGTGACCTCAAGACGCCATAATGCACTAAAGAAAGATCCAGTTGAAAATAAAATGTAATCGTTTAGACAAAAACGCAGTCATGGAGATCAGAAGCAGTCAGAGCATGTGCATAGCGAGAGGCAGGCGTGCAACGCCCATTGGGCTCAAAGGGCTTCAGCCCCTCCCCCTCCGTTGAGTGTGTCAGCCCGGGCTGAGACAGCTTTCCGGGCACACACACAGACAGTCTGTCTTATCGCAGCCGCACCGAGTACTTCACAGGTCTTTAAAAGAACATTTACTTGTTAACGAGGCTTTGTTGTTTTTTCACCCCTTCTGAAAGCACCCGCATCTCCACTCTGCCTATTGCTGAAAGAATTAGCACCCCCGAAATTTTCTAGTAGCCCCCCCCCTCCCCTGAAATTTGGCTCTAGTTGCACCTCTGACAAGAGGGGTTCGGATTTAAATATACTAGTGTCACTGTGCTAAACAATTCCAAAGCAGGCCTCTGCAACACATCTAACTTGCATAACATAATGTAATGTGAATGCAGAGCCCGCACACTGCCCAGGTGAACAGAGGGACTCCTGCACACATTTGTTTTCAGTTATGGGCTGTCACAGAGCAACTACAATGACGCTCACTGGCAGACACTGACGACGTGAGCTTTGCTCTGAATTAAGGTCGCTGAAAGTATTATAGGACTGCCAGCACTGGCGACGCGCAAGCGCTATTAATAGAATTTAAAGTGCACTTTGAAGAAAAGAGAAATACCTCGCTGAGACACAACTTACTTTGTGAGCTGACTCGAGGAACGGCAATTGTACGAGCCGCACCTCGCTGCAACGACTCCCACCGCAGCAAGCACCGGCCCGGGCACGATTGGATCGTGTAACTAACTCAGCAGCAGCTGCACATGAGGGGCTGGTGTGCTGCTGGGGAACAATTCCAGAGGCTGCCTTGGTCCGTGCGGAGTTCAGCTGATGTAATCTGCGAGTCGGGACCCTCGCGCGTGTGAGATAACTCAGTCATGATGTGAGCAGCGCGCCGCTGCCATTGCCACTCCCTGTAGCCACTAGTTTATTCAAACTGCAGCCACCGCTCACCATTTGCGCCGCAGCGTCGGTCCTGAACCTCTAGCCATTAATCGTGCTGCGGCGCGTGTCGGGTGAATATGTTACATTGTAGCAGCTTATAGCTGCTTACTCGCCCCCTAAGCCTGCCAGAAGCAGCGTGCATGGCGCGCTGCCACTGAGACCACACCAGGTAGCTTTCATTTCAATCATCAGGCAGTATTGGACAGGTGCATGATTACTTGGCACTATTAGGCGTGACTTCGCTATTATGCGTGACTTCGCATTTCAGAGTGGTGATGCGGACTACCACACTAAAATGCATTAGTCTAACGCCTGATTCGTGGTACTTGGCAGGGCTGTCCATAGCCGAAGTAGGCCCGCCACGCACTTACACAATGCTCAAGAATGCTATCTCCACCCTCTTTGAAACCCTTGCACACCCTGCTTATGAAACAGTCCCTCTGCAGCCAAACACAGCAGAAACCAGACAAATCGGTGGACATGCTCCACACCTGCTTGAAACAACTTGCAAGCACTTGTACTCTGCCAGATGAGGAGGATGAGGTGAGAGCGCAGTTCATCCAGGGATGGTCATCCATGTAACTCTGAGAACGCATTCTGCAAGAGCCTAACACGTCAATGAGGGACATGCTCTCCTAAGGGCTGTCCAAAGAACTTTCCAAGGCAAGGGCAATGCACATGGACATGGCACTGCAGACACCAATCAAAGAGGAGCCCACCAATGCTATCGGCAAAGAGACCCAGAGAATGAGGCCAGAGACATCAAAACCCAAGACAGCTAGGCGACCATGCAGGTGGTGTGGCTGTCCCTACCCCCACCAAGGAGACTACCTGCAAGGGATAAGAAGTGTGCTGCATGCGGAAAACTGAACCATTTCTCCAAAAGTGTGCCACTCTGTTCAAAGACAGTCCTGTGCCCAGCCAAAAAAAAAACATACGCTCTGTCGATGCGCACCCCGACATGCCAGTGGAGGGTGACATGGATGACGATGAACAAGAAGTCATTCACGTGGTGCAATCAGTCGAACCAACACGTACAATGCCCTAGTACGCACAGTCTTTCCTCCTCAGAGTCCAGGGCCAGCCACTCACTGCCCTGATCGACATGGGGCCTCAATCAACTTTATAACTGCAGAGCTATACCACAACCTGTCCGATCCACCAGCCCTTTGCTCCTTCAGGGTCAAGGCCTATGCTTTTGGCAACTGCTCACCCCTGCAGCATGCTGGGGTTTTTCATGCTGATGTCACCCATCAGACCACCTCCGCAAAAGCCGAAACCTATGTTTTCTAGGGATGTATTGGCTTTCTCCTGAGGTGCCAAACTACCAAAGAACTCAAACTAGTGCATTTCTCCTTCAGCACAAGCTAAAGTGATATCAACAACCTGATGAAAGAGTTTGACCCCTGTTTGATGGCACAGGGTGTCTCAAGTACAAAGCCGTCCAACTGCACATCAACAAGTGGAACCTGTGGCACTCCACCACAGGCGGATACTGTTTCACCTTCGCCCAAAAGTGGAAAAAGAACTGAGACACCTTGAGGAAGCTGGCATAATTGATAAGGAAACGGGACCTACTCTGTGGATTTCCCCCATCGTAGTGGCTAAGAAACCTAAAAAGCAGACGCCGTATGGATCTGCATCGACATGCATTTGCCTAACCTGGCCATCAAGTCGGAACATTGCCTGACACCCACCATAGAACACATCATCGGCGAGCTTGGTGGCTCAAAGTGGTTCTCCAAAATGGATTCCAGGTCGGGCTGTCACTTTACACTGCTGCACCCGGACTTGTGATCCATAACAATCTTATCCACCCACCTGAGCCTCCGGAGGTACACCTGGTTCAAGTTTGGCATTTCTAGTGCCTCCAAAGGCTTCTATCATCTCATCAAGGAAATGTTGGCCAGTTTCCCAGGGGTGCCAAATGCAAGTGACGACATCTTGGTACACCCTCCCACCTTAGGCAGCCATCTCACCCGCCTCAGCGCAGTGTTTACCAGGCTGAGAGATCATGGCCTAACACTTCACAGAGAAAAGTGTGGATTTATGCAAACGCATCAGTTTCTTTGGTTACCAATTCTCCAGATGTGGCATTGGCCCCAATCCGGCGAAGATGAGACACATCCAAGACACCCCAGCCTCACCTCAGTGTCAAGAGTCTACAGCTTCCTAAGCATGGTGACCTATTGCAGGCGATTCATGAAGAACCTGTCGGACGTCATAGGCCCCCTCCAGGAGCTCAACAAGTCCACCAGTCCATGGGTTTTGGGAGAAGAGCAAGAGCAAACCTTTCGTAACACAAAAGATGCATTGTCAGCTGGCACAGATTTAGCATATTTCAACCCCAGAAAGCAGTCTCAGCTAGCTGTAGATGCTAACCCCACCGGGCTGGGAGCTGTATTATTCCAGCGCCAAGATTGCAGTGAGTGGGCCCTTGTTGCCTATGCAAGTCAAACGCTCACACCTACCAAGAAAAAGTACTCGCAAATAGAGAGAAGCTATTGCGATCCACTGGGTTGCCGCCATTTCTACATGTACTTGTACTGCCACACTTTCACCATCTATACTAATCACAAACTTTTAATTCCATTATTCTAAGGTTCAGCATCCAAACCACCGCCAAGAATCGAGAAGTGGATCCGGCAGTTACAGGAGTTCAATTTTGATATAGAGTGCCAACCAGGCACCTGCAATCCTACAGACTTTTTGTCACGCCCTGCTTGACCAGTCGCCCTCTCTTAAGCTTGAAAGTTACTCACATAGCTGTAGCAGAAGCCAAAAATGTGGAGGGTGCCATTTACACATTTCTAAGAGAATATTGGCTAACGTTTCACTCCACCACCATTGCCCCTTGCCGTCTGTGCCTCAGCTGAGCAATAAGAGACACCATTCCCCATCATCCCCAGTGGGCGGATCTCCCCGATCCTCCAAACCGCTATGACAACCAGCTAGTAAGCAACAACGCCTACGTCTCGCACCAGCGGCAAGCCAGATATCATACCATTTGGCCAGAAGATCAGGAATTCACAAAGGACAGTCAACCAGGAGGAAAGTTCCATCTACCATTCGTGGCCACCCCATGGACTGTCATAGCCGTCAAAGGCACAATGGTAACCGCCAAGAGGGGAGAAGAGACTGTCACCCGGAACATCTCTCATTTAAAAAAGACTCCAGCAGCCCAGATCAGGATTTATGGGAGGACATCCCTCAGGGTAACCAAGAGAGACCCGAAGGGGGGCAAGAGGATGCGCCTGTCCTTACTCCATTGGTTCTTACTACACAGAGCAGCAAGGAAGACCCTTGCATCATAAGTGGCCCCAAAGCAGGTGAAGACGCCCAAGCACCCACTCAAAGAGGACGCACAAATGGTATCAACTGAGATCAAACCAAAAACCCTCTTGGCGATATACAGACTTTGTAGTGGACTGAAAAGGAGCATTGGGCATTATTCCTAGGGGTTGGTCTATCCCAATTTTTGGCCAAGTTTGTGTTGTTCAATGACTCATGTTAATGAGCGTTCTGTTTTATTGAATTATTACGAATAACAAAATTTCTATCATATAGACATAGAACACTGGACGGTGGTTAAAAAAGATTCTACTAATGTGACAGCTAATTTCTTGCTCAATTGCACCATATTTGAGGGAGATGCTAGCAAAGACAGACTTACATCTATATTACTGTTGTTTCAGTATCAAATTAACAATAAACCAGTCCCAAGATGCTTGTTTCTGGTCCCGGGAGGACCTAGCCTGGCAGTTCGGGCTGGACTGTTCCCATGGGAAGCAGGGTCAAAACTGATTTGCATATGGCTGGGTCCAAACTGGAATGGCATGGGAAGCAAAAAAACAATGGACTTAACCCAGATCTGTGACTGGGGGGGTGAATGTTTGATTTGTTCAGCATTCCGTTTATCATCTGTTCATTTTGCATTTGTCACCCTAAGTGGGAAAGGTATGCCCAGATGTGGGTCCCATGCTCGCTTTGCCACCGGATTCAAACTAGCCTGGCTGAAAGGGGATGATACCCCGAAACTGGCTGCAGGATGCTTGTTTCTGGTCCGGACAGGAACAGGCCTGGCAGTTCAGGCTGGACCAGAAACAAGCTTGACGTGCTCCTTATGAGAGCAGGGTCAAGACTGATTTGCATATGGTAGGTCGAAACTAGAATGGCATGGTCAGCAAGAAAACAATGGATTTAACCCAGATCTGTGACTGAGGGTGAATGTTTGATTTGATCAGCAATATGTCCATCATCTGTTCTTTTTTGCAAATTAAATAAGACAGGCATGAAAGTATATATATATTTACATACATATGCTTTGGTAATTCTTAATTATGTCCTGCTAGTCATAGCAGGTAACCTTTAATGCCATTTTGAATTCCAGGAGAGAGAGGGGACTCCACAAATGCCTGCTAGTAGGGAGTTCCAGTCAAAAAGGGCTAAGTAGGTAGGAAGACCGAAATCTGGAGGAGGCATAGGGGGGCTATAGGTAGGAAGTACTTTTGCAGCCAGAAATGGTCCGATTTGCAGACTCTGGCCATTTGTGATATCAAAAATGACTTTCTTATATACAAATCACACATGGAGATTTATTAGCAAGTTACAGAATTGCAATTTGGGTTTTCAGCCCAATACTGATTCAATATTTGGAAGGGGCGTGTTTAAGGCATCCATTCCAAATACCAAATCGAAATGGTATGTACTAATATTTTGAGACTGAATTCCAGTCACAAAACATTAATCTTTTACCAACTCCTCAAATGAGTTGGTAAGCTAGTCGCAAAGGGGAAGGGGTCCCGAAAGGAACACTTCCCTTAATGAATGTTGAAAAAAACATTTTTAAGAAAATACTAAATCTTTAGTTAGCAGTGGTTACACAATCGCACATCCAAAACAACCAATGTTGGGTTGAAGTATCTAAATCCCACAAATAGAAACTAAAAAGGACACAGTGCTCACATGGTATCCTACACCCCGCTACCAATAGGGTGTAAGCTGATCATGGACCCAAAGATAGTCCTACACTACCAAAAGACAAATTATACAGAAGCACATGAAATATGTAGTCTATGTAGCTACACTGACAAGTTGTTTCAATTTGGTTCATAAGTTCCATTGATTTATTAGTAAATTGGCCCAAGTATTCACACAATTCTAGATTGTGAATTCGTACACAGCAAACAAACATTGTAATGAAGTCATTTATAGAATCCACAATATGGAGCATAACAGGATGTAGCATACTCAAAAAGTTGAATGGACTCGGACCCGACTGGAGTATTGATGATTGTGGATTCTGGAAGTTAAAAAAGACTGCCTAAGTAACTCGATACTTCCCATGAAACGCTGCTTATGGTTAAGAGCAGTACCATAATCAAATAGCCAATTAATTATCCAATACGAACAAGTGAGTGGTTTTCATTTTTTTTTAACACATCCAGTTTTCCTTTAAGGAAAACAGGTTACATTTAAATAAATGCTTTATTTAAAAGCAATTACATACATGGTGGGCTGCTGACCTAAGCAGGCTACCATCCCTGTGAAGGCTGCGATTCCTAGTGGGTCGCAATTTGATACCTACTTCAATTTTATTCATGAGGTCAGTTAAATTGCAACCCACTGAGAATAGGTAATTTGTGAACCAATCTGTTGGGACATAGGTTGGTCCACGAATTACCACATTGGTCGGAAAAATACTGGTCACAAATTGCGACCAGTATTTTGCGACAGATTCTTATTACATTCGGCCCATGGTGATTTAGGTGTGATAAGAACCTTATGACTATTGCAAAGTAAGTTCTGGGTAGGTGTGCAGCAAGATAGGATGACGTAGTGATGTAGAGGTAGTGAGGGGCCATACAGTTCACTGTATTATACACAAGAGTTTAGCAGTTTATATATGGCTTAGTTTTGGGATGTGAGCCAGTTGGCTTAGTGACTGTTAGACAGAGTCTGCTTCAGTATTTACACTATTCTGGTAGCAAAGATTAGGACCGTTAAGGGGAGCCAAGGAGTATTTGGGGAGGCCAGCCACTATACTATTCCAATAGTCAAGAGTGCTGTGGACTAATGAGTTAACTAGTGCTTTTGCTGTGTTGAACAGGATGAGAGGACAGATCTTGCATATATTCAGTAACTAACACTGGGCTGCAGTTGTTCTGTTGATTATGTAGGGTTTCATTCTCATTGATGGCCAGACTACATGGGTTTTTGCTGAGTGTAGGAAAATGCCCTCTTTTTGTATGGTCAATCTCATTGTTCCTGGACGGATGCTGCTGGATTTTTGACTTTGCACACTGGGACCCTGCTAACCAGGTCCCAGTGCACATGCTTTGACCCCTAGGCCATGTTAAAATTGGATGTATTCCTGACTGGCATATTTTCCTTACCTATGATTCCCTAGTATATGGTACAAAAGTGTACCCAGGGCCTTAAGATAAATGTCACTAGTGTACTGCAGCATATATTGTGTCACCACTAAAGTGACAATGCAAAGCATGCCTGCAGTTTGGATGTGCAGTTTTAAAAATATCAATTCGATCTGGCAAAATGAACATTTGCCAAGCCTAAACCTTTCTTTTTAATACATATAAGTCACCCCTAGGGTAGGCCCTAGGTGTCCATAGAGCAGGGTGCATGGTATTTAAAAAGTAGTGCATGTATATTCTATGTTTTACATCTACCAGCAGTGAAAAACATCCAAAGTCGTTTTTCTCTGTGGCAAGGCTGGCTCTCCCATTGGAAAGCATTGGGTTACATTATAACACATTATACCGCTTTTAATTTCAGTTTGGGAGTAGCTAGAAATAATATTCAAGGACTAATTTTAATAGTGAAATACAAGACAATGCTCAGGTCAGAATTTATATTCCTGTTTTGAAAAGTACACTTTTAGAAAATTGTAATTTTCACTGGTGGCTGGTGACATTTGAAAGTGGTGAGGCATAAAAGTTTAGTATGACTTTTACTTAGTGAGCTGCAGGGGTAAGCTTAATGTACAAACGTGGGGTCCAGGCTGGAACCTCCTCCAGAGAAAAAAATTGAAAAAAAGTTTGGCAAATGGTGTATTTTAGAGCAAATTAATTTACTGATAAAGTAAGGATAATAAAGCAGTGGGAACGTATAGTTTTGAAATATTAAACACATAAAAAACTGCTCTATATCTTACTGCATTAATATGTTCAACAGTTACTGTAATGTGCAACTTGTACAACACAACAACTTCAGCCTTTTAAAGTATGTCTTGCACTGCATGCGGCATCAAATTTGGAAGAAAATGTTCTAACCAGTCTTCGGGAGGGACCAAGAGCTGCTGATTGAAATCAGTCATATAGTAAGTGGGATGAAAAATGTGGGGACTCTCTAAAAGGTAACACGTAAAATACAATTATGTGATTCCCATAGTGTGCTGCTACGTGACCGGTATTTTGGTTTCTCGCTGAGATGTAATTGCATCCAGATATATAACACAACAACTGACCTACACCTAAAACGACGATTGGCTTTGTCACTGGTTGTTTAACATAAATGAGTAACAACAAGGATTTGTTATGAATAATTAACCTTCAAAATGTTTCAATTCTGAAATTTCAATAGTAGTGAGGCCTGTGGAAGGAGCTTTGGCCTTTAGTTATGTGTGCGTTATGTTAGATATGTATGTCCTTATTCTCTGCACATCTCGTCCATCTGCACATCTTCAACCACCTCTCTTTCCTCTTCAGCACTCTCTTTTCACTCTTCCCCGAATGCACTTCCTTGCATCTCCCTCACTTCACCACTTCCAAACATACACTGCACTCACTCACATTTAAGCAATGTATTCACTTTTGCTTTTCCCTGTAAATATTTTGCCATCTGTACACCCCCTTGACACACACTTTCACAAAATTGCAATTACAACTGAAATACATGACAATTTTTCTGTGTGCTCTGCAGTGAGGCCAACCCACTGACAGGCACTTTGCTTTGGCTTCAGGGTCAGTGTCAGAACTCTCATTCAAAGCCCCTCAGAAACACCTGGCATAGCTCAAAGTATGCACGGAAAAACAATACAGAAAGAAATACATGATTAAATAGCTAACTCTTGAGGAAGGCAATATTAAGTAAAACTTGAAAATAAGAGAGGAACTAAATGGCTAACATGCAGGGCCTTAAAGTTTGTAAACCAATCCATGCTTTTGGCATTAATGTTGTTAAGGGCAAGAAGATAGGGCCAGTTTTAATGTCATCTAGCAGCTAACTGTCTACTGTAAGCACATATCTCTTGCTTTGCGCTTGACTCGGATATTTGGATCAACTTCACAAGGTAACAAGTACCCTCATTGTTGCTAACTAACTGATTAGGCCAATCAGTAAATGATTAGTCCTTTCTGACCACAGGAGCAACTGCAGACCATTGATAAATTTCCTTTGATGTTTGAAGAAAAAGTGTAAAACCATTTGCTGCCCCTTTTCCTTGCCGCTCACACAAAACCGTAATGTTGAGTTTGTGAGTTGTAATGAAATGCACCAATGGCGATGCTACTTTTGAACCCTGCGTTTTGGTTTTTCATTTCTTCCAATCCTGGAGCTTTGGGCAAAGCAGGATTTGAGAGGCTGGAAAAACTAAAAACATTGTCAATACAATGGGCCTTTTGTAAGCTATATGCATGCACTCGAGAAGGGGCCGTGTTGTGTAGAGAAAAAAAGCACAGTGCTGTTTACCAGCCTAGCATGTGTAGCAATCACCAACAATAGTCATTACAGAGTGTTGCTCTGTTTGATGACATCTGCTGGTGTTTTCAGATGTATGGAGACATCATTCACTGGGAGGCCCCTTTAAACGTAGGTCCCTTCTGCCACATGAGTTAACAAATTATTTGGAATCAGACAGACATTTTCTGCTGGGTTTGCACCACTCGTTTGAACGAGTGATTCTCTAGGCTAGACGCTTTCAGGCAGAAAAGTAGATTTGCAGCTCCGTGTCAAGCTGCACACCTGTAATGTTTGATAAACTCAGACTGGCCTGCTCGTCTTTTGGATCCATTACGCGGTGGAACAAATGGTGCTGCTCCACTTTTCACATGGCCAGCAAAGTGCAGCCAGGGCCTGTGGGGTCACAGTGGTGGAGGTTCGGGTGGCGAGGGGTCTCAGAACAATATGCATAACCAAAGATTAGCATTCTAACACTTAGCATTACCGAGGACAAGGCAGCAAAACACGTGCTTCACAGTGCTTGCATCCACTCCTAAATGTGACGAATGGGAAAGGGTGGGATCTATGCCTGGGAATGACTGACACTGAATGGTGCTCGGGATAGAGACAGCTCTAGCAGAGATACAACGTCTAATTAAAGAGATAGCGGATCTCAAAAGAGAAATCACTGATGATAAGGCCTTAATAAATGCCAAAGAAGCTTTGGAACGTTTAGAAAGAACCATCAGAGACGTTGATACATATACACAAACGCATAAGCTAGATAAACTAGCAAAAGACATAAAATTCTATGACAAAAAGGTCACCTACCCTTATCTGCAAGAAGGACACTACAAGCAGGAGACACAGGGGAGGTTTTCTACTAGTGGTCGGGGAGGTTTCAGGAGGTATACCACTTTTTCAGACTCTTCTGCAGCAAGTGGGTCTGGCGGTGAGTCAGAAAGACCAGGGACCAGTATAAGCTCACATACACCAGGACAGACATACCCTGACCAGCAATCTTTTTTAGGAGAGGGACCATGGTTGGACTACAGGGGGAGGGGACAACCCTGGGGACGACCCAGGGGCCTGAGAGAACCAATCTGGAACAGAGGCAGGGGCAGGGCCAGGAAACAAGTACATTTCCAGCAGGAAACACATGGAGAAATACAGACCAGATGTCAGCACTACAGGTGGTGAACAACCCACCTATCACATCAGATAACCCAGTGATAAACCTATCTGACTATGCCTTAAAACCAGAGGAGAAAAGGGTACTGGAAAAAGGACTGTCATTCGTGCCTACAACCTTGCCCAACACTTTCGATCTAAAGATTGAATTACACCAGTTCTTTAGAAAGGTACGCCTGAAACACTATTTTAACAAAATCCCTTTCAAACCGACTTTCTCCAGTACGGGCCTACGACCACCATCCAGTTTCACCCCACCATCCCAACTCATGTCCCACAAGATTCTGGCTTATGAACAAATGGTTATGAGAGACATTACGAATTCCTTAACACAAAGACAATATGTTAAATACAACATATCGAGACAAGAACGTTCAGCCTTGGAATCCCTTAAGAGCAACTTGGACATAGTGATAAAACCTGCCGATAAGGGAGGGGCTATAGTCATTCAAAGCTCGGATGACTACAAAAGAGGGATCTTCACACAACTAGGAGTAGAAGGGAATTACATCAAACTGAGATCTGACCCCACAAAAGAAATTTCAGACAGCATCAGGCATATCACAAACAAAGGACTAGAGGAAGGTTTTTTATCCAAACATGAATATGAGTGTTTGAACAATAAGCAACCCAGAATGCCCACCATATACACGCTACCCAAAGTCCACAAATGTATGACCAATCCGCCCAGGAGACCTATCATCTCCGGTTGTGGATCAGTCTTGGAATCTCTATGTAAATACATAGACGTCTTCCTCAAACCCATTGCAGAGAACACCACAGCATACCTGAGGGACACCATGCAAACCATTAAGTTGGTGGATAATCGACCTTTCAACTCCAGTGACCAAATCTTGGTCACAATGGATATAACATCCCTGTACACCAACATCCCCCAGAGGGCAGCACTAGACATCATCAGGACAGTCCTGGAAGGTCGCCCTAGACAGCTCCAGGTCCCTACAGAATTCATAGTGAACCTTTTGGAAATCGCTATGACAAAGATTTTTTTCTTTTTTCATGGAGAGTACTATCTGCAGACGAAAGGGGTGGCAATGGGGACCTCTGGGTAGGGGACCTCTGGGTAGGTCGCCCCCCCATCCGCACAGCGCCACCTGTGCGCCACATGTGCGTCCAGCTCCCTGCTGCTGCTGCTGATCTGAGGCCCTCCTCCACCCGCAGGCTACCACCTGCGCCTCATCCCTGGTGGCCAGTGGTAGGCCGTAGGTAGGTTCTTGGTCGTTGTGAGCGTCACTGTTACTGTCTTTCCCCTCTATATTTGTGCCCCCACTGTTTTTCCACTGTTTTGCCCTTCCGTTCGGTGCCCCCACTGCTGTGACTGTTTTTCGTTCTGTGCCCCCACTGTTTTTCCACTGTTTTTGCCCTTCCGTTCTGTGCCCCCACTGCTGTGACTGTTTTTCGTTCTGTGCCCCCACTGTTTTTCCACTGTTTTGCCCTTCCGTTCGGTGCCCCCACTGCTGTGACTGTTTTTCGTTCTGTGCCCCCACTGTTTTTCCACTGTTTTTGCCCTTCCGTTCTGTGCCCCCACTGATGTAACTGTTTTTCGTTCTGTGCCCCCACTGCTTTTCCACAGTTTTTGCCCTTCCGTTCTGTGCCCCCACTGCTGTGACTGTTTTTCGTTCTGTGCCCCCACTGTTTTTCCACTGTTTTTGACCTTCTGTTCTGTGCCCCCACTGCTGTGACTGTTTTTCGTTCTGTGCCCCCACTGTTTTTCCACTGTTTTTGCCCTTCTGTTCTTTGCCCCCACTGCTGTGCCCCTTTTGATTTCTGTACCTCTTCGCCCTCCCGTTTCCCGCCGCTGTGTCCCCTGCGGCCCGCCCCCCTCACTGACCACTCGCTGCCCCTGCCTCCCGCCTCCCAGCTGCTCCTCCCTCCCACCTCCCCATATATGGCGGCCGCTGCGCGGCCACGCAGCGGACACGCGCAGTGGGCGCGCCTAAGGCAAGCCCGTCTGCGCCAGTCAGCGCCTGGACCGCGCCCAGCGCCAGAACCCCTGGCCCCGCATCCGCCACAAAGACCACCTCCGATACGACGCCAGCTCCCTCATCGCTCTCAACCCAGGACGGACCTCCACCTGCTTCAAGGCCGCCCCGAAACGCACCCATGGTCCCTTCACCTGCCGGAACTGCAGCTTCACCTGCCTCGGAGAGCCCGAGACTCCCGCCAAGAAGGACCTCAACCATCTCCGGTGCATCCTACTAAACACCCGCTCCGCACGCAAACACGCCGTCAAGCTCTGGGACCTACTCGACACCTCATCACCGGACGTCGCCTTCCTGACAGAGACCTGGATGAACGAATCCTCCGCACCCGACATCGCTATAGCCATCCCCGACGGCTACAAGATCACCCGCAGAGACCGCACCAACGGAATCGGAAGAGGAATCGCCATCGTCCACAAAGACACCATCAGGGTCTCGAACAGCACCGACGACACTCTCAGCACCGCCGAACACATGCACTTCCAGATCCACACGGATCCCAACACCACCGTAAGAGGCACCCTCATCTACAGACCCCCCGGACCCTAACCCCAGTTCAGCGACTCCATCGCCGACTTCATCAGCACGCACGCCCTGACCTCCACCGACTACATCCTCCTCGGAGACCTGAACTTTCACCTGGAGAACAACAACGACAGCAACTCCTCCACCCTGATCGACAACCTCGCCAACCTCGGACTGAAACAGCTCGTCACGACGCCGACCCACATCGCTGGACACACGCTCGACGCCATCTTCTCCTCAAGCTCCCACGTCTCCTTCAGCCACACCTCCGAACTCACCTGGACCGACCACCACTGCATCTACTTCACCTTCCGGAAACCCGCCGCACACCACCGCACCCTACAGATCCCCCGCAGATGCTGGAGCAAAGTCACCGAAGACCAACTCCAGACAAACCTCGCACTCAGCCCACCCAACGACCCCTCCAACCCCGACGACGCCGCCCGCAATCTCAGACGATGGATGGACGACTGCGCCAACACCTTAGCCCCGCTGAAAAAACCAACCTACAAAGACACCAGCAAGAGAGCCAGCTGGTTCACCCCGGAACTCCTAGCATCCAAGCGCACCTGCCGGAAACTGGAGAACAAATGGCACAGCGAGAAGATGCCGGACAGCCGCGCAGCCCACAAAACGCCATCCGCAACCACCATCACCTCATTAGGTCTGCCAAGAGGACCTCCTTCAAAGAGCGCCTCGACAACAACGCACACAACAGCAAGGAGCTCTTCAGCATCGTGAAGGAACTCTCTAACCCCAGCTCCAACGCCAACGACATCCCGCCGTCGCAAGCCCTGTGTGATTCCCTCGCCACCTTCTTCCACCGCAAGATCGCCGACATCCACGACAGCTTCGACTCCCGGACGACCCCAACAGGCCCCGACACATCAGACCCGCCGCACCCCATCGACCACGACCCCCTGACAGCCTGGGTCAACGTGAACACCGAGGACACAATCAAGACCATGGGCACAATCCACTCCGGATCCACACCACATCTTCAACAAAGCCGGGAGCTCCATCGCACCCCACCTGCGCAACGTCATCAACCTCTCCTTCGAGACCGCGACCTTCCCAGAGAGCTGGAAACACGCCGAGATCAACGCCCTACTCAAAAAACCCAAGGCGGACCCGAGCGACCTCAAGAACTTCCGGCCCATCACCCTGCTTCCATTCCCAGCTAAGGTCATCGAGAAGATCGTCAACAGACAGCTCACCCGCTACCTCAAAGATAACAGCATCCTGGACCCCTCCCAGTCAGGATTCTGCAGCAACCACAGCACCGAGACCGCCCTCATCGCCGCCACAGACGACATCAGGATCCTGCTGGACAACGGCGAGACGGCGGCCCTCATCCTCCTGGACCTCTCCGCCGCCTTTGACACTGTCTGCCACCACACACTACGCACACGCCTCCACGACGCAGGGATCCGAGACAAGGCCCTGGATTGGACCACCTCCTTCATTTCCGGCAGAACCCAGAGCGTCCGCCTCCCCCCATTCCGATCCGAAGCCTCCGAGATCATCTGCGGCGTACCCCAGGGATCTTCCCTCAGCCCGACACTGTTCAACATCTACATGGCTCCACTCGCACGCATCGCCCGACAGCACGACCTCAACATAATCTCCTATGCCGACGACACTCAACTGATCCTCTCCCTCACCAAGGACCCCCCTCACCGCCAAATCCAACCTCCACGAAGGAATGAAAGCCGTCGCCGACTGGATGAAGTGCAGCCGACTTAAGCTGAACACAGACAAGACGGAGATCCTCATCCTCGGCTCCAACCCATCAGCATGGGACGACTCCTGGTGGCCCTCGTCACTAGGGGCACCCCCGACACCAACCGACCACGCACGCAACCTGGGAGTCATCCTCGACTCAACGCTCACCATGACCAAGCAAGTCAACGCAGTCTCCTCCTCCTGCTTCAACACCCTCCGCATGCTCCGCAAGATCTACAGGTGGATCCCGACAGACACGAGAAGAACAGTCACCCAGGCCCTCGTCAGCAGCAGACTCGACTACGGAAACGCCCTCTACGCAGGAGCCCCGACCAAGCTCATCAAACGACTGCAAAGAATCCAAACGCCTCTGCACGCCTGATCCTCGACATTCCACGCCACAGCCACATCACCCCCCACCTGAAAAACCTGCACTGGCTCCCCGTCGACAAGAGAATCTCCTTCAAACTCCTGATCCACGCACACAAGGCACTCCACAAAACCGGCCCAGCCTACCTCAACAGTCGACTCTCCTTCTACGTTCCCAACCGTCAGCTCCGCTCCGCCGACCTCTCCCTGGCCACCGTCCCGCGCATCCGGACAACCACCACCGGAGGCAGATCCTTCTCTCACCGCGCCGCCAAGATCTGGAACACCCTTCCCCTCAACCTACGACAGACCCAAGACCTGCTGACCTTCAGGAGACGACTCAAGACCTGGCTATTCGACCAGTAGTGGCAACACCCCCCTCCTCTCCCTCAGCGCCTTGAGACCCTCGCGGGTAAGTAGTGCGCTTTACAAATCTTGTGATTGATTGGGGCAAGTTTTGCGCCGGACCTGGCCATTATATATATGGATAACTATGAAAATATCCACGTTCTGAGTGACCAGAACCCATACAGAGGATGTATTGAAGTGTGGAGACGCTATACAGACTATGTCATGATGATATGAAATGAAATGAAATTAAATTAAATTTGTACTTGTAAAGCGCACTGTTACCCTAGGGTGTCCTGGCACTGTACGCATACCGCTGTGGAACCCTTCCTGTCTTTTCCCTGTGAAATGTCCACTCCTGGGCACCCCCAAGGTGAAGGCAGGCATCCCAGTGCTGGTGGGGCCATTGTGGAGATTAAGCAAGCTATTGCCCAGAGTTGCAGAGTGGGACCCATGATTAGAATAGGCACCGAGGCGAGAATTATCAGGTCCGAGGAAATTGAGCCCAAAGACCCGCCGAGGCGGGAATTGAACTCTGGTCCCGGGCCAGATCTCTGCATCAGGGTCTGCCGCTCTAACCATTGAGCCACACTTCTCAATGTGGCAAGGCAATGAGCAACAACTTACTGATTTTCACCTTTGGCTCAATGCCCAATCACATGACATCCAATTCTCACTTGAATTTAATAACAAAGTGATAAATTTCCTTGACATTTCAATCAGGGAGGATGAGGGCAGATTACACACTACTCTATATAGGAAAGCCAGCGAAAGAAATACCCTCCTATGATACTCGAGACACCATCCCCGTAACCTCAGAGATAATCTACCCTTTGGTCAGTTCCTGAGGTTACGGAGGAACTGTACCAAGAAGCACGACTTTCTTGAGGAATCAGCCAACTTAATGACTCGCCTGACCGAGAGGGGGTACCCTATGAGTTTACTTAAGAAGGCCCGAAAACGGGCTTGGTTTTGCCACAGGGAGTTCCTTTTGGAACCCAAGCAGAGGACATCCCCTGAACAGGAACGTCCGGTATTTGTTACTACGTTTTGTACAAAAAGCAATGAGATTAAAAACATTGTGAATCGCCACTGGCACTTAGTGGCAGATGAGATAGGAATCACCGAACCTCCTATGCACGCATTTAGGAAGGGTAAAAACGTGAGGGATTACGTGGTGAAATCCTTACTACCTACCAAAACTAGGGACAACCAATTGGCACTATGGAACATCTCGCCCATCAAAGGGCATTTTAGGTGCAGACAGTGTAAAGCCTGCCCTATGACAAAGGAGATGAAACAGTTCACCCATAACAACTACACCCACACACTACAGGATCACACTAATTGTAACTCCACGGAGGTAATATATGCTATAACCTGCCAGTGAGATTTCCTATACATTGGCCAGATGATACAGAAAGTAAAAGCCTGTATACTGCAACAATGCAGTAGAATACGTTGGAAAGTTCAAGGGGCACCACTTGTAGAGCACTTCAACACATTCGGACACTCGGCTGAGAGTCTGAGGTGATGGGTCATTGAAAAAGTGAAGACCAACCCGAGGGGGGGGGGCAATTCTGCCAATACCATCAGTGTTCGAGGATGTAAATGGATACACGTTTTTGATATTGTTCTGAAGGGTCTGAATGATTATGAGGAAATTGCCCGACAGGTGGCAACACTGAACAATGGCTAGTGGTCTGTCGTGTACCGCTCATTTTATGTCATATATCCCTCCAAGTGGATAAGGAATAAACACTCATAGCGCATTAATTGTATATAGATTACACATGTACATTATTCCACATTTGCACGTATGTAAATTGCTCATGTACATTATTTTCACTATCACTTTGTATATTGTTTAATACACCTGAATTGTATATTGTCCCATTCATTACACATTGTCCTATTCATTACATTTGTCTGTTGTCGTGTTTAAATTTGTTGTCTTTCTATTACTGTAATTGAAGAATACTATGTTTCACAATTCAGGAACTGACGAGTTTCATTAATGTTGCGGTAATTGATACAAATTATTTATCTCAACAAGGCACGGACGAGTTTCACTTTCTCTGTAACATGCCGAATTATGGTCCCCGAGTCTGTTCTTTATTACCTCCGGTCCCTCCGTCACGCGGGAGCCGGAATGTCAGGCTGACGCATCCGTTTTAGTTACGGCGCTGCGACGTGCACGCGCCACACTCAGGGTCTTTAAATACAGACACTGACTGAGGCCAGTCTTGTGCCTTGACCTGACGAGCGAGGTATGGATTCCCCCGGGCTCTTCATTAAGCAAGTTTAATAAGGTAAATCTTACACGAAACTGGCAACCTTTATCAGGGGGATGCCTCTAGTTGAACTCGGATTAAGGGCCGTACTTGTTCTTATGTTTCAGACATTTTGGGGCGATTGGCTCATCCCTGATTGGAGATTTTCTCCCTTCATTAATGACTAGGGTTTTCGGATACCCTCATTATGTATTGATCTCCACTACACCGCAATGGCTGTGCGGGTAAGCCATTTCTTGGTTCACTCATATTGGTTTGTCGCATCTCTTGATTAGGACCAGTAGTCTTATGTGCACCTCCCTTTTTACAGAATCCGTACCCCCGGGAGCTGGGAACAGGCAATCCAATAGGCACCTATGAATAAGGTTAGTAATACAGGCACAGTCTGGCCTTTATCCATACGTTTACTTCATGGTATTGAATCCGGTTTTATGATTATAGCCATAGGTTGTCTCCCCCGTTCCCTTGCCCTGAGGAAGACCCGTGAGCTGAGGGTACAATTTACCCTCTATGTGTCTAAGTCGGGTCGAAACGTCGACATTCTTTTCCCAAGTGGGCCTGTACCCTATGTCACCACTACCCCGTCCAACCCACAGATGATGTCTCTCTGTTTTCTTGGCAATGATCGAAAACGACAAATAGAAATGTTTCATGAGGGGCAGGCCTTGACTAACTGGTCTTGATGCAACTTATAACCATTTTTGTTTATTTATAATAATTGTAATTTATCTTTTTTGAACCTACCTTCCCTTTTATCTATTCCACACATGAGCACTATTCTTTTCACCCCCTTTTTTGGAGCAACCTCTTATCCTGTTACTGAGTATGGTAATTTGTTTACCTGTTTATAGTGTGTCTGTTAATTAAAACAGATATCTTCTCAAAAAAGCAATGGGTGCCATTTGTATTTTTATGTGAAGGTGCACAGTTGAGAACTATGGGGCCGATTCACAGAACTAATCTGAGACAAAATCATAAACTTACTACTTTTGGTATTCACAGAAGGCATTTAGTAGTAGTAAAGTTAGGATTCCTAACTTTACTACTACTAAACTGAGACAAAATCCTAACTTTACGACTTTCGGTATTCACAAAAGGGATTTGGTAGTAGTAAAGTTAGGAATCCTAACTTTACTACTACTAAATGCCTTCTGTGAATACCAAAAGTAGTAAGTTTAGGATCTTGTCTCAGATTACTTTTGTGAATCGGGCCCTGTGTATGTATTTGTTACTTTTTGCTAATCGTATGCATATCTAATTTGTATTTCAAATCATAAATATTCTTATGACACAATTTGCGTGATAAATAAGTCTAGGACCAACTGTTTTCTATACTATGGGAATGACTGACGGCTGCTCTCATTGAGGGAGGGAGACTCGGATGCCCCAAAGCATGACGCTGACAGCGTCACTGGCCTATACTAGTGGATACTGCCATAGACTACAATCCCATTGATTTATTATGAAGGGCTTTAGAACAGTAAGCCCCGAGTCCTGCGTCACAGCTCATTAGGTTGATTTTCTGCCTAGCTTCCGTCTCCAGATCTTCAGAGCGAGGTGGGGCAGGCAGCCTGGGCATAAAGTAGGCACCCCCAGTTCCCTCTTCAGAACACTGCTGGACCTGTGGATGGCAAAAGAAGGACTGCACCTGCTGTTGTGACCTGTGAGGAAAACCCTAAGGGGTGGACTTGCACCCACTTGTAACCAGGACCAAGAAGTGCAATCCAAGGTTCAGTTGGCTGACCTCTTGTTGAGCTACAGGGACAAAAGAACTGCAAGAAGCCCACCATCATGAGAGAGCCCAGCTGACCAATTAAAAAATGGACTTACCCTGGACCATGTTAGTGCCTTCTACTGGAGAGAGTCATGACCTCCAAGTGCTGTTCCAGAGGTCTTGGAACCCTTGGCTTGCGTCAGAGTGTAACCTGGAGTTTAGAAAATATTTAATGAATTTTTGCCTGAAGAGCTTGGAGCTTTTCTGCAGCAGCAAATCAGTGTCAGTGAGACGTCTCTAAGAAGGTGTCCGGCCTCGTGGAGCCCTGTTCTGCTACAGCTTGCAGCCTTGCCACACTGGAGGAATCTGAGCTCAAAAAATGTGATGGTAGACATCTTTACCATGTTAGAAAGTGGAAATTCCTTGGGAGAAAAATTTGAATTTCTCCCACTTGGAGCTTTCCTGCCAAGAGTCAACAACTTCACCGGGACTTTGTCTAGCAGCTACCTGAACTCATGGAAGACATCTTGGCCACAGTTTGCTGCCGTGTCCCACTGAGGATTTTTAACTTCCATTTGACTAAGTCAGAAGGTAAAATTTCCGATAGGGGTGGACCGAATATCTGTATCTGACCAATGCACCATCATTGTCAGCTTTAAACCTTACTCTTGCCCCAGTCTAGCTTGACCAGTTGCCTGCACTTGGTGCTTTTGGCGCTATTTTTATCTAAAACTTTAAAAATTAATTTCTCCGGTTCCCCTTATTGAATTTTTGTCATTTTGATGTCCTTTTGTTCATTAAAATATTTTTGATTCTGATACATTTGAGTGGGGTTTTTATTGTGTTGTCAACTTTTTAACAGTTTCGGTACTGCTAAGTGCTTTACACATTTTCTGTCTTTTCTATGTCGTAGCTATCAGTGGGTGGACATAGGTTTACATTTACTGAAACCTTTACTGGACTAAAAAGGATAGTGACATTATTACCCCCCTATGACCTGGTTTATATGGACTGCCATCCATTTCAACTAATAATTTACTTTCTAACACTGAAGGTCAAATTTTAGAATGTGAGGGAAAATTCACAGACTTGGTTCGAAAGATGGGGGCTAAAGAGGCTGGAGCATACACATCTTCATTTTGGAGACAGGTAGCATGAGTAACAAAGGAGGCACCCAGTGATGGTAAAGCATCACTAAGTGTTCTTTAAGGAGGTGCGTCTTCAGCTCTTTTATACATTGGGGTAGGGTTGGTGTGCTCCTAATTGACACAAGGATGTTATTCCAAATCCTGGTTGCATAAATGGAGAATACCTCTTGCCTTGTGCTTTTTCAAACTTCTTTGCCTCCATCCTGATGGTGTCCTAACTGTGGGTGTTCAGTCAGGGAGCCACCAGAGATTGTGAGCTTGTCAGCCACGCAGGATGTGGAAGGGGGTGCTATGGCTTTGTAAATGATGCAGGTTAGCAAGCGGAGTCAATGGCGCTCTATCAGTGTGGACGTAATGCAGTCATATTTCTTCAGACCATGGATGAGACGGGGGCCAGTGTAGAGTCTGGAAGGCCATGGAGTAGGAAGTTACCACCCTCCAGATGTTTAAGCCCTGAAAAGAAGTAATGAAGTCAGTTTCTGGGAGGAGCAGTTTCACTTTCTTTAGTAGAGAGAGCTGGGGCTAGGCCATCTTTGTTTTCCTGGCAACGTGTTCCTTGAGGGTAAGTGTTTGTGTCCAGGGTGAATCCTAGTGACTTGGCATTGGGTGAAAGTTGGGGTTCGAAGACATCAAGGTACATGTCATTGAGCTCATTTTTATCTAGTTGTTGCTTCTTGTTCTTACCAAATAACAGGAATTCTGTCTTGGTTTGGTTGAACTTTAGGTCGGTGTTGGGTATCCAGTTCTGGATGAGATGTAGGGGGTGTTTCAGGCATTTGCTGTCTTTCAAGCACAAGTGTGCCTCATCAGTGTATTGGTGAATTTTGATGCTATTATCAATAATAATATACCAAAGAGCCACCATGTAGAGGTTAAACATGACAGGGACAAGATTGAGCTTTGAGGGGCTCAGCAGGTGTGAACTAACTGGTGTCAGCTGCAAAGGAAGGAAGAAAACAAGTGAAAGATGTTGGCAATGTCTCCAATTCAAGACGTCTGGGGTGTGCATGAGGATGGGATGGCTTATGGCGTCACGAGCAGCTGACAGGTCCAGCAATATCAAGAGGCAGGGGTCACCTTCATGTCTTTTTAGGAGGGCGTCATCTATAATGTATTTGGCAGCTGCAGGGTGAGCTAAAGCCATAATGGTAGTCATGCAGGAGAACATTGTAGTTGATGTGATCTTTGAGTTGCACATCAACTACTTTTTCGATATTCTAACAGATGATGGCCGAATAGTTGGTGAGGTCAACAGGATCTAGTGTGGGTTTCTTCTGGAATGACAGGAGCTAGCCTGTCTTGAGAGTTTGCTGGAAGCTGCCTTGAGTGAGGAAGGCACTGAAGATGGTGAGTAGGTGTCAGGCAGCTTCTTAGGAGAGAGCTTTAATGAAGAATGAGGGTAAACAATGCATAATGTATGAGTGAGTGAAACCACTTATGTAGTGCAAACAGCTAGTTCAGGCAAACATGTCCCGGCGCGCAAGAGTTACAATAACCAGAAAAAGTTCAATCTTGGGGAGTGATACAATCAGCTAAGGTAAATTGAGATTATTTGAAAACATAAAGATCTTAGGCTGTTTCCTAAAAATTCGGAGATTTGACAGGATTCGGAGGTGAATCGGCAAGGAGTTCCAAGCCTTCACAGTAAGCATCACTAATGAGCAGCCTTTCAATCTGGCTTTTTTTAATCAAAGGACTTTGATAAGAAAGCCCTGTTTGGACCTGAGCACAAGTGCAAGATTGTAACATGAGGACAGGGGTGCAATAAAAGGTGCATGGTCCATATTGTAGACTGATTTGTGGCATAGACATCAGGCCTTGAAGTAGCATATTTATGAGCAACCAGTTCAGTTTCTGAAGGAGATGAGAAATCAATGCACTACGTTTTAATCCTGAGATCATTCTTGCTGCCGTGTTTTTTTACTACCTGTACTTTTCGGATCAGACATTTAGACAGTCCAACCAAAAGGGTGTTACAGTAGTCTAACCTAGATTTAATCAGTGCTCTCCTGGCACTTGGTGGTATAAAAGGGAGGTGTTGGACCTGACATCCTTGACATGGTTTTCCCCAACTTTTTGTCTTCAATCCTCCTGTTTTGCTGACTCTGTTTTTGCTGGCCTAAGGACTCTGTGCACTTTACCACTGCTAACCAGTGCTAAAGTGCTTCTGCTCTCTCCCCATAACATGGTAACATTGGCTTCCATCCAATTGACACCTTTAATTTATGTTTAAGTCCCTAGTAAATTGGAACTAGCTGTACCCAGGGCTTGTAAACTAAATGCTACTAGTGGGCTTGCAGCACTGATTTTGCCACATTCCTAAGTAGTCCTTTTTTTGTGTTATAACTTTTTATTAGCAATTTTGAAATAAAAATAACATCTTAGAACTATCAGCATCGGCCACACAAATACAATGGCCATGTTAGATATTACAACAGAAAAATTGTGTGGTACATGCCTCTTGAAAACAGAAGAAGGAATTCAAGAAGAAGGTGATAGGACGGGGGGAGAGAGGAAATAGGTGGGGAGGGGGGAACACATGCCAATTCCAGTGTGCCCATTGTTAAACATGCCGTGTTGAAGTGTGTGTGAGAGAGGAGAGGGAAGGTATTGACGTATCGGCAGTAACATATTATAGGAGGGTTATGTCTTGACTGATCACGCTGGGGCCGTGCCAATACCTAGACACAAAGGAGGGAAGATTTATGCCTGGGACGTATAAATCCGTAAGGAGGTGTGACTCGTGGTGTACGAAAAAGAAGTGTCACTGGCCTGTGTTAACTGCGATAAGAAGTATGAAGAAGAATAAGTGGTCTGTTTTAAAGTTGTATTAGTCATGCTGAGGGAGTAATATAGGCACGGGAAGGGGAGGATGTTAAATTTTGTCTACTTTTGATGGACCGTCTCGTAATATCTGGGAGTGGTTCAGCTAATAATAGTCTGTGGGGTCACAGTGCCAGGAAACCAGGGAGGAAGGGGAGAAAGGGGGGGAGGGAGGGTAACTGGCGTAGAGGGAGGAGGAGGAAAGGAAGGGGTAGCAAGGATTAGTTCTCATTGGGAAGGGCAGGGGTGGGGAGGGCTAATAGGGGGAATGGAGGAAAAAGGGGGGAGAATAGGAGGGAGGGTCTCATGTGTGTGGAGGTGGAATAGAGTAAAGTAGAGTGGAGTAAGATGCTGTGAGGTCTTGATGGTGTCAAGTTGATTTCCTAAGCGGACTTTCTGTTGTGGGGCAGCCCTCACTGCCACTCTCTCTGTAAAAAAGGTGCCCATATCTGGAGGAAGAGGTCAGATTGATCCTGTAAATTGTATATGACTCATTCGTGGGAGGCCGTGTGGTTCATGGCCACCAACCAAGCCTCCTGAGACGGAGGGGTCGGTGACCTCCACTGATGCAGGATACATAGCTTAGCTGTGGCAAGTGCTGTATGGTAGAGTCGACGTTGCGGTTTTGACAACTCTGGGGAGCATCGCAGGTCATGTAGAAGGATAGCAGCAGAAGTGAGCGGCAGACGCAAGGGCATAGTGGTGCTCAGGGTCTTGCCCACGTAAGACCAAAAGGATTGTACCAAGGGACACTCGCATATGATATGAATCATATCGCAAGCTGTATTTGCGCATCTCCAGCAATTTGCGTGCGAGAGAAGGCCTGCTTTATGCAATTCCGGTGACTAGTACCACTCATTTAGGATTTTAAATATACTAAATTTCAGTCTTGCCTCTCGAGCACCCCTGTCCAGGTCATCTAGTAGTTCTGCCCACTCCTCCGTTCCATAAGAGACCGAGAGTCGGGTTTGCCATCTGGTGCAGAGGGTTTGTAATAAGGGTTGTGAGAAGAGATGAGAGGTGAGTACTCTGTAGAGGCCGCACGTAACTCCTTTGTGTGTTCCCCACTTATGGAGGTACAATAGCACTGGTGAGGTTGGTAGTAACAATGTCCAAGGGCGCTGTCCCAGACATTTCTGAAGGCAGCGACAAAGCTGCATATACCTGCGAGACTGCGACATGGGAAGGGCAACTTCCTTTTGGAGTTGCGCAAATGTCTTAAGGTCCCCTTTGTGGAAGAGTTGATCCAGGGTGAGTAAGCCCACCATCTCCCATAGGGGCCATGATAGCGGCTGTCTATTGATGCGTAAGCCAGCATTTCGCCAGAGCGGGGCTTTCTCATGGATTCGTGGGTGTGAGCCCATCAACCGATGCGCTCGTTGCCAGGCCCCGTGCATGGCTAATAATATCGGGTTAGAGGGGTCTTGGCGGCATAATCCTTGTCCATATAGAGCAGAGAGGCCTAACCTTGTAGATAGCAGGTGTCTCTCTGTTTGCACCCATTGCGGTACATCAGGGGTACTTGGTAACATGTATGCCAATTGGGAGAGCTGCAGTGCAAGTGCAAAATGTCCTATTGATGGGAGGCTTAGTCCCCCGCAAGAAAGACGAGTCTTCAGTTTCAGCACGCCCTGATGGGGTCTCAAGGAGCCCCACAGAAAGAATTTAATTTTGGAGTCAATTAAACGCAGTGTGGCCAGGGGTACCTGTAAGGGAAGCATGTCCAAGGTGTAAATGAAGCGCGGGAGTGTAACCATGCGTACGGCCTGTACCCTGCCCCAAATAGAAAGCCTCAACACCTTCCATTTATCAAAGTCACGTAGCATCTGGGTTAACAGGGGGCTCATATTGTCCGCAATCATCCCCTCCATCCCTTTATTCACCAAGACGCCCAAGTATTTGAGGCGCGAGGGTTGCCAGTGGAAGGGGAATCCATGTATGGCCGCCTTTGTGGTTCCGTCCAAGATGGGCAATGCTTCACTTTTGTCCCAATTTATTTTGTAACCAGAGAAGTATGAAAAGTCGTTAATTATTTGAAGCAGAGACGGTAGAGAACTGGGTAGGTCCTTGAGGGTGAGCAGGATATCACCTGCATACAGATAGAGTTTGGATTCCCCCACCGAGGGGTACACCTGTGACTGTGGTTGATTGGCGTTTGGTAGCTGCTAGGGGTTCCATAGCCAAGAGGAAGAGAAGCGGAGAGAGAAACCAGCCCTGGCGTGTCCCCCGACGAATTGTAAATGAGTCAGAGATTAAACCCCCACAATTTACCTGGGCGGAAGGATTGTCGTATAGCAATCGTACTTTGGCAATGAACTGATCTCCCAATCCAAATCGCGCCATTACTTTGGTCTAACGCTTTCTCTGCATCGAGTGACAATGCTAGTGCGTCGGAAGAAAGATTTTTGGCGGACCATAAAGTATGTGCCAAGGTTCGCATATGATTTCTGGAAGAACGGCCTGGTACAAATCCTACTTGTGTATGGTGGACTAGGGAGGGGAGGAATTTGCGGAGGCGGGCAGCAGAATACTGCCTAAAATTTTGATATCACAATTCACCAGTGATATGGGGCGGTAGCTGCCACATAGTGTGGGGTCTTTCCCAGGCTTAGGTAAAACAGCAATCACTGCTTTATTGGAGAGGGGGCCTAAGGAGGACGTGTGTTCCGCTTCTTGGAATGCCGCCTGGAGAGTGTCAATTATCCCTTATCCGGCCCATCTATAGAATTCCGCCGGGAATCCGTCTTCACCGGGGGCATTGTGGTAGGGGAGGTTTGCTATTGCTTGCGCTATTTCCTCCTTGCTGATCTCTCCCTCAAGGAGTTCTCTGCCCTTGTCCAATAAGTGGGGAAGAGTCACCTCCGAGAGAAAAGTGGTCATTTTAGCTGTGTCGGCCTGCGCTCCAGGGGTGTAAAGGGTCTGATGGAAATGAGCAAATTTGTTTACAATATCTTAGGGACGAATGAGTGTTGTCCCACTGATTGACTGTATTGCCGGTATGGCCATAGCAGCTTCCCTGTGGTGTAACTGCGCCGCTAATAGCCTCCCTGCCTTTTCTCCTTGCTCGTAATGTCTACCATTCATCCTTTGTAAGGCGTATTCAGCTTTTGAAGTAAAGAGGTTGTTTAATGCCATGCAGGCGTTTTCTAAGGATGTACGGAGCTGCAGGGTTGGTTTATCTGTGTATAGGCGGGTATAGGACGCAATGTTCTTTTCTAGTTCTTTCTGCCGAGCCATTGTTTGCCTATTGGCCTTTGCCGCATCCCGCATGAGCTGGCCCCTGATTGTAGCTTTCGCTGCGGCCCAGATGATCCTGCCCAAATTCACAGATCCCTGGTTGGTGGCAAGATACCCCTGGAGGTGCTCACACAGTTGAGATTTACCTTGTGGAGTGCGGTAACGCTGTATGTTCATGCGCCATGGTTTGCGGCCCGGACTGGCTAGTCCCACCTCTAGAGAGAGTAGAACCGGTGAGTGGTCAGAGAGTGCAGCTTCTAAAATGTGGGAATCTCGGACTAATTGCACCATCCTCTGGGAAACCAGGAAATAGTTGAATTGGGAGAGCGTGCCGTGGGTCGGGGAGGTGAATGTATATTCTGCGTCAGTCGGGTGACAAAGGCGCCAATGGTCCACTAGGCCATTGTCAGTCAATATATCGCCCATTAGAGCTCTGTCCGCGGCATTACCTCTGTCGAGGGGACCCGTTCTATCTAGAACAGGGTCCCTTACCAGGTTCCAATCCCCACGAATGAGATACTGTGAGGCATCTATTTCTACTAGGAGGCGGTTCAGTTGAAGAAGGAATGATTTTATTTCACCAGTCGGAGCATAGAATGATCCAACACAGACAAAGGCCTCTCCTATACGCAGCCGTGCAAACGCGTATCGCCCATCTGGATCTATACACGTCTTGGACACCGTGACCGGGAGAGATTTGTGTATGAGGATCGCCACCCCCCATTTCCTTGTAGGTGTCGCATCCGGAGAATCTCCCTTGCCTATACTACTGTGAATTACCCTGCCCACCCAGTCCCTGCGTAACATCTCAGACTCTGGGGCATCAAGGTGTGTTTCCTGCAGTAATGCTATGTCCACCTTCTTTGATTGAAGGTAAGAAAGCACTTTTTTCCTCTTTATGTAATGTGTAATGCTGTGTACATTCCATGTCACCACGCGTAAGGGGTGAGAAGCGGCCATAGTGTGGAGGCAAGAAGAGATTGATGTTGTTGTGTGCCTCTGAAGGGTGTGTTAAGTATGCTCAGTGGAGTGTATTATGCGTTGGAGAGCAGTGGAGGTAGATCCAGCTTTTATTATGTGTGTGGGTGGCGGGGTACCCGGGGCGATGTGCGGGGAGGGAGGGGTAAGGGTTAGAGGTAGGGAAGCATGGATGCAGGAGTGGTTAAAGGAATGGAGGAAGAGAGAAGGAAGGGGAAAAGGGAGGGCAAGGGAAAAACAAAGACAGGGGTGGGAAGGGCAAGGGAAAAAACCAAGACAGGGGTGGGAAGGGGAAGGGGTGGGAAGGGGGTCCTGGCTCGTGAAGAAAGTGTTACAATCTGGTGGTGTAGTCGGGAGGGTACAGACGAACGAAGCGTAGGTCTTGGTGTACAGCCCAGGGGGAGTAGTTCGGCTTGTCGAGAAATAGAGTGCAGGAGATGGGAGGGGAGGGAGGAAGAGGATGGGGATAGGGCCGGAAGAGGAGGATCAGCGGGTGTTGGGAAAAGTTACTGGGGTACTAATTCTTCGACTCCGGGTCTAAGCTCACTGGGGCATCACCGCAAGACAGGACTCCTTCAGGAGGACGGGGCCGCAGCTAGGGCTAAATGGAGGAGTGTGTATATTATTATGATGATAGTGCGGACTGGGGCGTATGCCTTGTTGGCGGGAGGGGGGGAGGGGCAGTGTTGAACAGGAGAGGCAACTAGATGTGACACAATAGTGTGCTGGGCGGTCGGACCCGAGGGGGTAGCATTAGGGAGGGAGAGGCATATACTGTTAAGCAAGGCTGGAGGTGGAAACGCAATTTATAGTTTTAACAATTAAGAGCAGATAAACCATTTCTGCAGGCAACATATACTGTACATACGACTAAGCAAATAAGCAAACAGTTAATAGAGTTATTATTCTTAACACAGTGAAAGCGATACTCAGCTGTCCAGAGTCTTCTTGGAATGTGGCCATCATCAAGTCTGTCCCTGGAATGAGAGGCCCAGGCCAGGCCTCCCTTTAATTTCAGTCTGCATGCTCGGTAGGCTTTAGAGGTGAGTCTCTATGTTGTTCCTGGGTGAAGGCGGTCACAGTTTGTAGAGCCGAAGTTTTGTCATCATGGGAGCGGGTGGTTCTCTCCCGATCTCTGCCATGGTGCCAGGATTCGCTGGAGTTACGCCTTCTGCTGTCCGGTGACGAGAGGGAAAGACCAGAGTGCGCCTGTTCCGGAGTAGCATTGTGAGTATCCATTTCGTGTGACTCTATGCGGTCTAGGAAGAGACGCAGGTCTTCTGGTTCATAAAAGTCTTTAGAGATTCCATCTTTGGTTACACGGAAGCGGGCAGGCTCAAAGAAGCCGTACTTGATGTCCAGTTGACGCAACTGGGGTCTCATGGAAAGGAATGCCTTGCAGCGTTCATTGGTTTCCCCGGAAAAGTCAGCAGCCAAACATATGTTGTGACCGTCATATGAGAAAGAGCCCTTGGTGCGGGCTGTGGTCAGTAGCTGCCTCGCCTGCTCGTGCCTAAGGAAGCAAGCAATGAGGGGACGTGGTCGTGTGGCGAAATCCTTGCGTGGAGGGCCTATGCGATGGGCAGGCTGTATTTCCAGTGGCAGGTCAAAGGTGATGTCTAGCAGCTTCGGGAGAATATTGCATAGAAACTCTCTGGCACTCCGGCCTTCGATCTTCTCTGGAAATCCGAAGAAGCGGACATTATCCCTCCGACTACGATCCTCCAGATCTATCAGTTTGCTATGAAGAACCATCAGCTCCTGGTCCCTGCAGTGGACAGATTCGAGGCGACCCTCCACCGTCGTCAGCCTTTGGTCCAGCCCTTCAACCTTTGGATGGAACCCCACAATGTCTGCCCAGATAGATTTTGCTTCTGCTGCTAGGGAAGAGATATTAGTGTCCATCCCTTCAAGGCGGCGACTGACAGCTGAAATTTCTAGCAGGATGCGGTCATGGTCTCGTTTTGTGGTGGCGAGGGGGCACGAGGAGGGCCGCCTGTGGGGGTTGCAGTGCCTTTCACGGACATATTCTTGGGTTGTTTTAGCTTGTCAGCGAAGAGAAGATGATTGGAGGGCTTGCTCCCCTGCTTGTTCCTAGACATTCGGCTTCAGACCTATGTGTACTATGGGAGGGCAAATAGGCAGCAAAGGTGGGTAGAGGTCAGGATATCGGTGACCCAGTTATGGCTCTGCTGCAGCTACTCTCCTTCGGCTCCAAAGGCGTGGGTGCCGGGCTTCCACTTGAAACTGGCAAATGTCGAGGTATTGAAGTGTGTTGAGGTTTGTGTCCGACTCTTACAAGGCTCTTCCGTCTTGCCAGAGTGTTCTTTGTTATGTCTGTTCAGCACACCAATGGTACCTTGCCAAACCTCCTGCGAGGGGATCAAGGCGTCAGCTTGCCTGGCGTCTTCTCCGCCCCCGTGGATCACAAGTAGTGGATAAGTGTTCCTTGGGTGTTCTCCTTATTGATAGCTTTGCGTTCACAAACCTACGCTCTCTCTCTCCGCCCCCTCTGTCTCGTGTTGCAGCCTCAGTGATGACAGAGGAACCCATGTGCTAGGCCGCACGCAAGAGGTCTTCTCCCGTGCCGGCCCTCTGCACCGTGATTACTCCTCCTGCCCCTCACCCCTCCGGGGGCCGTGGCTCCGTGGTAGTATTTAGTGGAGTGCTTCTTGTGTTGTAGCTCTGTTGGCGCCAGGGGGGTGAAGCCGGGGTCCTGGATGCTTAATTCAGGGTACCATGATTCTTTCTCCAACTTGTCTGCAAAGGGGGGGAGGCTGCACTCGTAACTCTCACTCGTTCATTCGTGGTGCTAACCGCGGGCCGCACTATGGCGTATTTGGTGTGGCTTGGTCCTGGGACTGGTGTAGGGCCTGTTATGTCTCAATCCTACCTGTAGACTATGTGTATGGGGTGGGGAGGAGGGCGCCACACTCACCCACTCATGGTGCTCCCCTATGCGCCTGCACTCCGGCGGGGTCCTGAAACGCACTTGCCACGTCAACACTCCGGGGGGTTTTTTTTCCCCAAAAAAGATAGGCAGGAAACCAGACACCAAATTCAGGGCCAAAATCGTGAAGCAATCAGGCGCGAGACCTCAAATGCGCGAGGGCCGCCGCACTATCTGAGTTCAACTCACCACAGACCCACAGCACGTCGCTGCAGGTATAGTGACCCACTGGTGCCGGCAGATATATGAGGACCGAGGCTGTGTAAAAACCTCCCCAGGCCCTCTGCACTCACATTTCAGTCAGGTGTCCATTTCTGTTTTCAAATGCAAAAAGAACAGTTGATAGACAGAATGCAGAACAATGTCATACATTCACCCCAGTACAGAGATCTGGGCCTAAATCCATCGTTTTTTTGCTCACCATGCCATTCCAGCTTGAAACCAGCCATATGCCAAATCAGTCTTGACCCTGTGCCTCATGGGAACAGTCCAGCCCGAACTGCCAAGCCAGGTCCTCCCTGGACTGGAAACAAGCATCCTAGGACCGGTTTCGGGGTTTCACCCCTCTTCAGCCAGGATAGCTTGATTCCAGTGGCATGGAGAGCACGGGACCCACGTCTGGGCATACCCGTCCCACTCGGGAGTGACAAATGCAAAAAGAACAGTTGATGGACAGAATGCAGAACAATGTCATACATTCACCCCAGTACAAAGATCTGGGCCTAAATCCATCGTTTTTTGCTCACCATGCCATTCCAGCTTGAACCCAGCCATATGCAAATCAGTCTTGACCCTGTGCCTCATGGGAACAGTCCAGCCCGAACTGCCAAGCCAGGTCCTACCTGGACTGGAAACAAGCATCCTAGGACCGGTTTCGGGGTTTCACCCCTCTTCAGCCAGGATAGCTTGATTCCAGTGGCATGGAGAGCACAGGACCCACGTCTGGGCATACCCGTCCCACTCGGGGTGACAAATGCAAAAGAACAGTTGATGGACAGAATGCAGAACAATGTCATACATTCACCCCAGTACAAAGATCTGGGCCTAAATCCATCGTTTTTGCTCACCATGCCATTCCAGCTTGAACCCAGCCATATGCAAATCAGTCTTGACCCTGTGCCTCATGGGAACAGTCCAGCCCGAACTGCCAAGCCAGGTCCTACCTGGACTGGAAACAAGCATCCTAGGACCGGTTTCGGGGTTTCACCCCTCTTCAGCCAGGATAGCTTGATTCCAGTGGCATGGAAAGCACGGGACCCACGTCTGGGCATTTCTGTTTTCAGGCGTCCGGGACCAGGTCATCCACTATGGCGTAGGGCATTGGTGCCTCTGAGGAAAACACCGCCGCCTCAGTTACCATTGATAGAATTCAACTGTGTCCATTCCGATAAATGAGCTGGTGAAACAACGAAACCGGGGCAGCGGGGGGTAGAGCACGAAGAGCTGGAGGCAGGGTTAGTGGGCTACGTGAGGGCCGAGGCTGTGAACGTGCCTCTAGGCCCAGTTCACTCACCCGCACCTCAGGCTTTTTACCCCTCTTAGTGCCCGATGAAAGCGTCGGGACCCGGGCCATCAGGGTTCAAGGCTCACACCCCCTCGTGAGGCATCCGAATTGAGGCCCCAGTCACACTGTGAAAGCCACCGTCCCCCGTCCGGAGCCCGTCTCACACCGGAGCTCCCAGATCAGGCGGCCATCTTCTCTCATGGCCAGACCACGTCCCCTAAAGTAGTCCTTTTAAACAATGTCTGAGTTCTGCATTGCAGCCTGTGTGTGCAGTTTAAACTGCCATTTCGACCTGGCAGCAAAAACCTTTTGCCAAGCCTAAACCTTCCTTTATAATACATTAAAGTCACCCTAGGGTAATCCCTAATCAGCTCATAGGGCAGGATGCAATGTATTAAAAAAGCTGGACAAGTAGTTTTATAATTTAAATGTTCTGGTAGTGAAAAACTCTTAAATTTGTTTTTCACTACTACAAGGCCTGCCTCTCCCATAGGATAACATTAGGTTACCTTATTACATTTATTAAGTGATAACTTTCAATTGGGAGCAAGTAGGGAAGTCGATTTTGGTCTCTAAAGTATTGTAAATTAAAAACCCCTTTAATGGTAAAGTTGGATTTTAAGCACAATTCTGAAAATGCCACTTTTAGCAAGTTGGCTTTTTCTTGTCCCATTTTGTGCCTGCACCAAAATCCTGGACCACAAAACTATGTGTAGCTTGCAGTTAGTCTTTATGCATTGCTCCCGGACAGTAAGAGAAAGGGGGAATAGGTGTGTCAGGGTGGGCCATCTCTGTCAGGATGAGGGGGAGGAGCTGTCACCTACCACACCTGTACATAACAAAGACTCTGCCTCAGCACACTCACAAAGAGTTCCACACTACTCTGTTGTGCCCCCAGACAAGCTGGGGCTAGGGCAGGGAGGATGGAAATTCCAGACACCTCTTTCGGGGGAGGTCTCTAGAAGCTTCTCTCACTTCCAAGTGGGCACCAGTTATAAGTAGTGGACTTCAGACCCAACTCTTCAGATCACTGCTGGACCTGTGGATTCTGCCAAGAAGAGGGATTGCCCAGCTGTACTGTCAGCCTTGCTGAACTGCTTGCTGACCAAGGACTGCTTTGCTACCCAAGGCCTGCTGTTGCTCCACCAAGACTCTTCTGCTGCTGTAAGCTGTCCTGCTGAATACAGACTGCCTGTGTGGAACCTGGACCTGTTGGAGCCACTGGGACATAACAGGCTTCTTTGAGATATCTTCTTGTATCTCGACACAGCGCGATGCAGAACCATAGACTCCCAGTGCAACGCAGCTCGTTCTCAACACCGATGAATTTCAGCGCATGTCCTCACAAATCCCAGTGGCTTCTTCGACAACGACGCAGCCAGATGCCTACACCGGCCCAGCACAACGCATCTCACAACCCATGCTAATGCATCGCAGCACAAGTTTCCACAAGCCCCATTGGCTTTCTTGATAACGCTGCAGGACCTTGCATTGCAGCTCTTTGTTGATGGTCACGGATCTGCCACTGCGCGACGCATCTCGACTCCAGTTCTTGCATCGCAGCTCCTCATCGATGGTTCCTCAACGCCGGCCTGCACAGCTAAATGCAGGATTTCGCATCTCGATGGCCAGGCCACTATGTACTTTTCAACAGACCGAACTCAGTCCTGTATCAGGCCTGTGCTATATCCTCTATAGTCTATAATGGTCAGCCTGAACTTGTGACTTGGACCCGGTCTCCCGCAACAAGAAGACCGCGGTGGGTGTGTTTTGCCTCTTTGCGCTTGATTTCTACAAAACCTTTAAAATGGCATAGCTCCGGTTCTACACATTGGATTATTGTTGTCTTGGTGTCAAGTAAATTATTACATTTTACTCAGTTTTTCTAAATTGGTTTGGGATTTGTTTGTGTTGTGTTTTCACTTTGTTATTGTTTGTGTGCTGCATAAATACTTTACACATTGCCTCTAAATTAAGCCTCACTGCTTTTGTGCCAAGCTGCCAGACTGTTCAGCACAGGTTAATTTTGGGTTTGCTTGTATTTCACCCTGTCAAAAATACTGGTTGCTGCTTGAGTAGGGTTTTACCCCCCTCAATCACTAATCCAATTTCCTACAGGAGGATTTTTCTGACAATAAAGAGGAGGTGAAACTGGTTGTGTAGGTGGATTTGACATGTTCAGTAAAGGTCAAACTATTGTCAATCACCAAGTTTCCTGGCCAGGGGTGAGGCATGATCAGACCCACAATTCAGAAGTTCATGTGGAGTCGGACCCAAGGATTTCAGTCCTCTCAAAGTTTAAGGCTAATGAGTTTAGGCCCATCCATTTTGCAACTTCTTGAAGGCAATTTCTAAGAATGGCCATGGCTTCGTTGTTGACAGACTAGAGTCACACTGGCCCTTACAGTATTATGCAAAACTGTCATCACAATGCATGAGTTGAATGAAAATAGCTTCATGTACAGGTGAGCAGTATTGAGACATCTGCCAAGAGCTGCCAATTGCATGCATCCTCTGCTTCATTTAGAGTGTGATCCATGGTGGTTTTAAGGACAGCAGAGACATCACTAGCTCAATTGTTGGGATAACACTCTCAGTGGAGAAATGCCAGTGTAAATGTTGCAATAGGACGTCTGTGATGCCATTTACATTGGCTATGCTGGCCACAGAGACTAAAAGTGTGGAAATGTTCTCCACATGCAGAGAGAATGTTCCTACAGTTTGAGGCGCATTAGGTTTGCTTTTTTCTAAAGACACACCAAAACTCTTGCTCAGCTTCCTGTTAGCTACAAAAGTGCTAATTAATGAGACAGAACAGGGAAAGACTACCTCTTTTTCCTGTCTGAATAACTAACTTGGGGTCATTTAGGCTTTGGCAAAGTGGAGGATTTGCCATAAATTGGAAGGTCTCCTGCCTTGACAAGCCTCCAGATGCTATGACTCATTAAGAGGTGGCAGAACCACCATGATTCCAATGAGGAGCCTCAGCTGGCTCAGATGAAAATATTTTTTGTACATTGGTCCATCTGCCACAAGTCAGCTGGTGTGTGCATGTCTGAAGACCTTTGCTGTTGGCCTCTGCCTGACACTGTGGGAGTCTTTATGTGCCTTGCCCTGTGGTCCTGGCGGCCTTGGAAGTGTTTTCCTGTTATTGTTTGGTCAATAGAAGAAAGTTTGGAAACGTTTGAAAACTTTTCGCCCACAGCTTCAGCTGGTCCCACCAGAAAAAGTATCCAACATGAAGTCCCCCACAGCATCAGATTGGATTTCAGCTTTGTCCCGGTCAAAGCTCCTTGCACCTCCGAAAAAAATTACTAAGTACCATTCATTCAGCAAGAAATCTCCAAAGCTCCAGATTGTCAGCAGGACCATCCTAGGTATCCAGCCTTTGTTTCGACAGCGGCAGCTAACATTTCAGCAGCTTCCCTTATGAGGAGGATTCTTTTTCTCAAAATCTGGCAAATTCCTATTCCTCAATTGGACTTAGAAGAAATTTCAATGCTTTTCTTAAAAAAGTGACACAGTCCCTTTCTGAAGTGGGACTTAGAAACTTTTGCAAGACTTTTACTGGGACCAATCTACTTTGTGTATTCAACCTGAGCTCCATCCCGGTCCACCTGAAATTGCGCCTAGGTCCATTCTACACTTCCATAGCCTACCATTGGCACTAAGTGCTTTTTGGTGCCATTTTTACTTAAAACTTTAGAAATTCATATCTCAGGTTCCCCTTATTGACTTTTTTTTTTGTCATTGGTGACATTTTCTTTGTTTAAATTTTACTCTATTTTTCTAATTCAGTTTGAGATTTTTATTGTTTGTTGTTTTGACTTTATTACTGTTTTGGTAATGCGTAAATACTTTAAACATTGCCTTAAGTTAAGCATGTCTGTGCTGTGCCATACTTACAAGTGTGTTGAGCTCAGGTTAACATAGTGGCTTTGAGGTTTCACCCTGACAAGAAGTGTTACTGTTCCCTGAGGTGGGCAGTCAGCCACCCCAAATAATATTCCACTTTCTTACACCCAGGTAGACAACAGATCCCTAGACAGATTGGTTTATTTATGTTCACACACATAAGACATCTATTATTAAAGTTTATAAAATATAATTATATTGAATATTTTTATTTTTATCATTTTTTGATTACATATGTGTATTGTATATTTTGTGCCTTTATTTCCTTTAGTTATTATGAATATGTTTTTTAGTTTTACTAAAACAATAATTTTATTTAGTTATATATTATTAAACATTTATTTATTAAACATTTATATCTTTACATATATATATATTTTTTAAAGTATTATATAGCTTTAAAAATGAATTATTTTTCCAACTTGTAATATAAATATATATATCTAGAGAGAGAAAGAGATATGTAAACATTAATTATTTTTAAAGCTATTATATTGGTAAATACTTTTAACTATATATACTTACGTACATAATCCCGATATTACATAAAATATTCAATATTTTGTATATGATAGTTTTGTAGTTTACATTGCAAATATGTGATTTCAATATTTACCACTGCAACATTTTTGCCATGATATTTGTGTATCACAAATATTTTTGATATCAATATTATGTCATAGAAGCTCACCTGAAAGTACTGTGGTTGAGTCTACTAAATACCCAAATGAACTCAATTAAGGTTGTACAATTAAAGCCATCAAGAATGTAGCATTCAAATAGTATATGAAAGGTGAAACACTTATTAGCTTAAAAGTCCAAGAAACGATGGTGAAAAGAATAAGAAAAAAAATTATTTAGTTGTTTAATGTAACTGAATACAAGCAACTTTGGCACACCAACTATTTGACATACATCCCCACAACATATTCCACATTCAGTCAGAAGATCTGCATTGAGTGCTTTATGACACCAAAAACATATATACCTCACATCGCCTCCATGCTGTTGGAGGTCAAAATTTGAGGATGGGCTGAGTGTCAAAATAGGTTGTATCAAAATAGATGAAAAATATCGACCTACACATGTATTGACTTAATAATATAGATGACCAACATATTATGAAGTTAAACATACATAGGGAGGTATTTACTTACTATTTATTTACTATTCTTAACTTCACATCTTCTTACCTTGACAAAATTTCGGCAATCAATACCGTGGAGTCAATATAAGTAATGGCCAACAATAAAAACTCCATATCTTTGTAAAACACCAGTAAAATGATACTAAATACAGTGAAATAATTACATATCTTCTCTGTTGGTCCACATTCCTTGGGCATCCCCTGAACCTTCCTTGAATTACTTATCTTATAGGGTGCACAACTGGGATTCACCAGAAATGGTAACAAGATCTTTTCTGGAGATAGTTAGAGGGAGGCAGGTCATTTCTGAGTAGATGATGGTACAGCTCAAAAAATTTGCATCCTAGTTTTCTGAGACTACATTAACCCACCTATATACCCTGTCATTCTGAAAAATAAAAAATAAAACAGCCTCATTGCTATTATCAGTCAGGAGGCCATCTTGGAAGGGGTGACGAATATCCTTTGACTCTGCAAACTGCTGAAAATGGCAGGCGTTAGCCCTCTCAAGTAGCACTACCCAACAGAGATTAATGTAATCAGGGTGTATATTGTAAGGTTAGAGGGATCTAGTGAAGTAATTTTGAGTAGGGGAACACCACAAGCAATTTATACATAAGTAGGCAAGATGGAAAAAGGTCAAGTGTAGTTCACAACATTGAGTAATGTTGAGTAGATGGTGGTACCTTATTCATCCTGAAATGTGGTGGGACATGAGATCTTTGTAGAGCCAGATGGTATCTTGGTGAAACGCATGTAATTAGACATGTGCATCATCAACTTTAATTGAATCATCATTCTCATCTGAAGGCCATAAAGATACTGAGTTTAAAGTTGATACTTGTCAATGATAGCTAACCATGAAGGGTGAGAACAGTCATTTCACCACATATTGAGGTTGGATCCAACCACATTCACCACATTCTTGCTAGGATTTTAATTTGTCTTTACAGTCACTCTTTCACTGGTCAGATTGTTTTTTAAAGATCTTGTAAAATCATTTTTTTCCATTTGGTCACCATATTGACAGTGTAACGCATCAAGTAACTTTGCCATCCAAAATGAAAAGAGGAACATGGTGCTGCTTAATTGTTCTTATAGAAACATGTTTCGCCAGCCAGCTACAAGTCCAGAGAGAAGGAATAAGCCCTGGACAAGAACAGACAGCAAAATGAGTATCTCCAACGTAGTAAAAAAAAATCCATTGGTCACTGCCTTGTGTAAAAGACACAAGATGTGTGGCTGGACTGCACTTATGGCCCTGCAACCTCAATATGACATTCACCCAAGCATAAAATGCAGTAACCAAGGTTAAAGATATCCTTTATCAGGGATGAAGTTGAGAGGCATATGGTGGGAGCATTGCTAACTAAGAAAGGATTGTTGTGAATCTGACATGAAGTTTCTGACACTTGACATAGATACATTTTTAGAGAGAGCAGCAAGGTCAAAGGGCCATAGAAATAACCCTGATGGATCAGAACCCTGCTCCAAATGATTTATCCTAAGATAACCTATAATGTAATTTGCAAATTGAGCTATGCTACTAAGTTCAATAAAAACACACAATAATCTAGCAAATAGTTTAAGTGTTAGTTTCCTGTTCGATTGCAAATAAATTCTATTAACGTTACAATGCAGACTGCAGTAATGCAATAACTGTGGTGGTTCAGAGGTTCATATATTACATGCTTAATTTGCTTACCAAGCTTATGTCCGGGATATTGTGCATATTGCATTTTTTGGCCGCTACACGTGGATTCTCCTCTTCTTTATGAGAATTGACATTTAGTTCATTTTTAAACTCTTGTTTTCCTCTTCTAGATCCTCTACGAATTGCTGAAGATTGTACTCGGTCAGTTTCAGCTCAGAAATACGACAACGGAATTCCTCTAGTTTCCTATTCAGAAAGTCTTCATTGTCTTCAGACTTCTGTAGCCGGTTGAGTAGTTCCTCTCTTTCTCCATTATTGACTTCTTCTCTTTCAAGCAGTGTTTTAAGATCATTCTGTAGCTTTTGTATTTGTTTTTTTGAGTGATGCTCCCCATCGTCATTACAGATTTTTTCTTCTTCTCTGTCTTCCTCAGTAGCAGGTGACCTAGGATGGTTTTGGAATGTGTCTGTTTCTACAGATTGCTCAACGCCTTCATCACTAGAGGGTTCATCTACAGTGTTCAGGAAAGATGACATTGTGTTACAGTCTACTATTTCTTTCTCGAGTTTGAGCACTTGATTTTGAAGTCGATATTCTCGTTCTCGTAACATTCTCATTTGTTGCCTTCGCTTTTCTTTGTAGTGTTCAAAATATTCCAAATAGCTCTTTATTTCTCCCTCTTTCATTCTCAGATGATCCTGTAATCGACGCACCTTCTCTTTATTTGTCCGTTCCAATTTCTCTTTACCTTCATTCTGCGAGGATAATGAATGAGAGTCGATGTTAATATCAGTTATGTATTCCCAAATGACACTATCTATACAAACAACATAAGACTCAAGCAATACAAACTCAATCATGCATCTCACCATTAACTTTCACTTTCTGAATCAGTTTGTTTGATTGAATGACATATTTGTCGTCCAAGTCTACCATGAGGCAATCTGATATTCATCAAATAATAGCACATTAAAGAGACAGTTTAGCATTTTATTTGTGAAGCTGCACACCATGTTTCTTTGTCTGCAACAATATGGTTCAGCCTTTATCCTATTCCATAACCTATGTGTCCATCGACTTCCACCGAGCGCCTAGAGTGTTTCCAAGAGCAGAAAAACTGCTCCACGCAACAGGAAAAAAAAAATTCTTCACTTGCCACTCATCTTTTAAAAAGACAAGAGACATGAAAGGTACTTAGGGCTATATTTAGAGTTTGGTGGATGGGGTACTACTTCAGAATCTCACAGGACGTCCCGTTCACTGCTTCATAGCTATTAGCACTTGTAATGATGAGATATCCATTACATTTTGACAGACTCTAAATAATGCCCTTAGGGCCACATGTACGGCTGCTTCATTTTGCAAATTCCTAATTGTGACTCGTAATTAGGAAGATGCAAAATGTGATGTACTAATGTGTCTCAGACACATTTAATGATTCCTAATGGGGTCGCAATTGACCTACTGCATCAATATTCATGCAATAGGTTGCAATTTGTGACCCACTGGGAATCGCAAAAAACACAGGGATGGAGGCCTGCTGGGGACATCGGACCACCATGTCTGTCTTTGCTTTTACATAAAGCAACTTTTTTTATAAAAATGCAGCCCGTTTTCCCTAAAGGAAGATGGGATGCATTTCAAAAAGAAAAATTAAACGTTTCAGTTTAATTTTAGAAGAGTAGTAAGTGGTCCATGGCACTATTGCCTGCACTTAAAAAGCATTTTCGCAACCATTCACAAAGGGGAAGGGGTCCCTGTAGGAAGCTGGCTCTGTATATACAATACCAAAGTGAGGTATAGTGTGCACAGAGTCCAGTGGAACCCCAAAGGTAGCATTTGTTGTACCCACTCAATGAGCAAATGATTTCACACACTCAAAGACTGAACTTCAGACCAATTGGTTTTGTATAAAAATATTCTTTTAGTTATTTTATTTCCTAGAACCAAGCAAGCCTGGCACAGGTAAGTTGATAAATACTTTGCAGTAAATATACAGCTTGAAATGCAGTTGTAAATGTACTTTGAAATGGTTACAGTTTGAATTACTGGTAATGCAATACTGTGAAATGCTGTACATATACTTTGTATCGATTTTGCAATGAAAATTACAGGTAAGTTACTTTTACGTTACTTTTGAGATTACTTTTTCTACTCAGTGTGATATGCCTAGATATCACACTGGGACATTTCCTAGAGAAAAGGTAAGTAAAATCAGTTTTGCACAATTGTTATTTTTCAGGTTTCTATACAAATCAACTCCAAACAGTCAATGGATTCCTATGGAGAGAAATGAAGTTATCGGTTACCAGGTAAGTAATCGGTCTTTGGAGTTGAGCTTCTGGGGTTAGAACAAGGGTTCCCCCAGGGTCAAGGATGCACTCTCGTTACACCCTCAGTGGCACTAGGGCAGCCGGGTGCAGAGTGCAGAGGCCCAATGGGGGATAGGGGTCTCCGTTTGGTGGCTGCTGGCAAGCAGGCCACTGGGTTGTGGGAGCAAAGCTCCTGGACTTTAGCTCAGGGCAAATGGGGAAGCAAAGTAGCACCAAAGGTGCACCCTCAGCGGCACTAGAGCGGCCGGGTGCAGGGTGCTGTTTCGACTTCGGGCGCCCTGCTGGTTTCAGTGGGGAACCTCCGGTTTGCAAAGGCACTGCAGGCTTGGGAACGAAGGTCTTCTGGGTGTGACCACCACTTTGAGAGGTAAGTTGGGAAGTTAGGGGTTGGTTAGGCACCGTTGGTTTGGGCACACAAGGCCGTGGGGCGTCGGGTGCAGGGGTGCCTTTTGGGGTCGGATCTTCTTACTAGCTCCTGGTCGCGGTTGGGGGGACCTTCTGGATTTAGGCTGCAGGCGTCGGCTGGAGGCTTGAGGCAGGTCAGGGGTCACCGGATCTTGGGTCAGGATCGCCAGGGTGACCTCCTCGTGGTGTTTGCCCACTCGAGCTCGGGCCCTGGACGGCAGGTGCAGAGTGTGGCGGATCCGCGGTGTCCGGCCGGAGCCAGAGGTTGCAGATGAACAAATCCGGTGTTCACGGGAGACAACGTCTTTGTAGTTGAAGGCAGGCAGGTCCTCCGGGGTTTTCGAGGTTGCTGGCTGCAGGACACAACGGGATTTTGCAGGAGCAGGTTCGAGGTGGAGACAGGCCGGTAGGGCTGGGGCCAAGTCAGTGGGCGTCTTCCTCTTAACTTCGGCACAGTTGTTCGCTCCTTCTTCTTCTTTTCTTGGAGCAGGTTCTTCTCTGAGGAAGCAAGGTTCAGGGGTGTCCCTAAATACTAGATTTAGGGGTGTTACAGGTAGGTAAAAGGCAGGGACCAATGGGTCCCTTCCCTGGGGTTGGTACACCCCCTATTATGCCACCCTTCAGTGGGAGGGGGGCATGAGCCTGTCCCTGGTTGGCTGAGTCCCCCATCTTCAAGATGGTGTGGCCCGAGAATTGTGCTTCACCTTGCCTCCCCCACCTGAGGGGTGGGGTTGGCAGAGGTGGGCACACCTCTCTTCCTCACTTGTTTTTCCCGCCGGTTCTCCCACCCAAAGTGGGGGTCAGAACCAGTGGGGACCAGTTGCTGAGAGCAGCAAGTGGCCTGGGGAAGCTCACAAAGGCGGCAAGCCTTTGAAGCTTCCCCTTTGTGAACCCTGCCCATCCTGGGGCAGGAGGCTTGGCACCTCGTCCCAGGATGTGCATTGTTTCAGGCCCCAGAGAGCAGCAGGCTCTCGACCCAGGGGTCCAGAAACATGTCTGGTGGTGGCAGCTGAAATCAGCCACTCAGCCTGGACACTAGAGGTGGGTTAGTTTTCAGGGGGCATCTCTAAGATGCCCTCTGTGTGCATTTTTCATTAAATCCCACACTGGCATCAGTGTGGGTTTAATGTGCTAAGAAGTTTGATACCAAACTTCTCAGTTTTCAGTGTAGCCATTATGGTGCTGTGGAGTTCGTAATGACAAACTCCCAGCACCATATACTCTTAATGGCAGCACTGCACTTACAATGTCTAAGAATGGACTTAGACACTGTAGGGGTACAGGGCTCATGCACCTGTACCCTCACCACTGATATAGTGCACCCAGCTAGAGGTGTGACTAATCTATGCCAGGGCAGTGGGTTGTAGGCATGGCACAGAGAGATGTGTGCCATGTCGACTCTTCACTTTGTTCTGCACCAAAACACGTAGCCTGCAAAGGCAGTGTGTGTGTAAGGGTACAGGACCTCTAAGGGTGGCACAATAAGTGCTGCAGCCCTTAGAGGCCTTCTCTGGTCACAGTGCCCTGGGTACCTGTGGTACCATTTACCAGGGGCTGACTTGTGGCCAGAGATGCCAATTGGGTTTAGGCTTCAATGCAGTTTTAGGGAAAGAACATAGGCCCTGGGTACCTGATTAGCAGGAGCCCAGGGCACACTCAGTCAAAGCACATCAGCAATTCAGCAAAAAGTGGGGGCAACCATGCAGAAAGAGAGCACTTTCTCACACAACCCCCCCCAAACGAAATAGGATGAGACTAACCTTTCCCTAGAGAGTCTTCATTTTCTAAGTGGAAGAACCTGGAAAGTCCATCTGCATTGGCATGGGCAGTCCCAGGTCTGTGTTCCACTACAAAGTCCATTCCATGTAGGGAGATGGACCACCTCAACAGTTTAGGATTTTCACCTTTCATTTGCATTAGCCATCTGAGAGGTCTGTGATCAGTTTGAACTAGGAAGTGAGTAACAAACAAGTATGGTCTCAGCTTCTTCAGGGACCAAACCACAGCAAAGGCCTCCCTCTCAATGGCACTCCAACGCTGCTCCCTGGGGAGAAGCCTTCTGCTTATAAAAGCAACAGGTTGATCTTGGCCTTCATCATTGGTCTGGGATAGGACCGCTCCTATCCCTAGCTCAGAGGCATCAGTCTGCACAATGAACTGCTTGGCATAGTCTGGAGCTTTGAGAGTTGGTGCTGAGCACATAGCCTCTTTCAGGGTGTCAAAAGCCTTTTGACAACTAACTGTCCAGTTTACCTTCTTGGGCATCTTCTTGGAGGTGAGTTCTGTGAGGGGAGCCACAATGGACCCATATCCCTTCACAAACCTCCTGTAGTACCCAGTCAAGCCAAGGAATGCCCTGACTTGGGTTTGGGTTGTTGGAGCTGCCCAGTCCAGGATGGCCTGTATCTTGGGCTGTAAGGGTTGTACCTGGCCTCCACCAACAAGGTGGCCCAAGTACACCACAGTTCCCTGTCCTTTCTGGAATTTGGATGCCTTGATAGTTAGGCCTGCAGTTTGCAGGGCATTTAAAATCTTCCCAAGGTGGATCAGGTGATCCTGCCAGGTGGAGCTAAAGACAGAAATATCATCTAGATAAGCTGCACTAAAGGACTCCAATCCAGCAAGGAATTGATTCACCAACCTCTGGAAGGTGGCAGGGGCATTCTTTAAACCAAAGGGCATAACAGTAAACTGATAATGCCCATCAGGTGTGGAGAATGCTATCTTTTCTTTTGCTCCTGGGGCCATGCCAATTTTCCAGTACCCTGCAGTTAAGTCAAAAGTACTTAGAAATTTGCCTGCACCCAATTTGTCTGTCAACTCATCTGCTCTTGGGATAGGGTGAGCATCTGTCTTGGTGACAGAGTTGAGCCCTCTATAGTCCACACAGAACCTCATTTCTCTCTTACCACCCTGTGGATGAGGTTTGGGGACTAGAGCCACTGGTCTGGCCCAGGGGCTCTCAGAGGGTTCAATAACCCCTAACTCCAGCATCTTGCTGACTTCAGCTCTGATGCTTTCCTTGACTTGATAAGACTGTCAATAGATTTTGTTTTTGACAGGTGAACTGTCACCAGTGTCCACATCATGGGTACACCAGTTTGTCTGACCAGGGGTCAAGGAAAAGAGCTTTGCATACTGCTGCAAGACTTGCTTGCAATCAGTCTGCTGTTGGGCAGAGAGGGTGTCTGAAAAGACAACTCCATCTACTGACCCATATTTTGGGCTGTATGAGAGGAGGTCAGGGAGAGGTTCACTCTCTGTCTCCTGATCCTCATCAGTCACCATCAGCATAGTGATGTCAGTCCTGACATGGTAGAGTTTCAGGCGGTTCACATGGATAACCCTTTTGGGTGTCCTGCTTGTGCCCAGGTCAACCAAGTAGGTGACCTCACTCTTTTTTTCTCGGATAGGGTAAGGGCCACTCCATCTGTCCTAGAGTGCCCTTGGTGCCACTGGCTCCAAAACCCACACCTTTTGCCCAGGTTGAAATTCAACCAGTGCAGCTTTTTGGTCATACCAGTGCTTCTGAAGCTCCTGGCTGGCCTCAAGATTTTTGGATGCCTTTTCCATGTACTCAGCCATTCTGGCCAAGCACATATTCCACAATATCTTGTTTGGGTTCTTGGAGAGGCTTCTCCCAACCCTCTTTTACAAGACAGAGTGGTCCCCTCACAGGATGGCCAAACAGAAGTTCAAAGGGGGAAAACCCTACTCCCTTCTGTGGCACCTCTCTGTAAGCGAAGAGCAGGCATGGTAAGAGGACATCCCATCTACTTTTGAGTTTTTCAGGGAGCCCCATAATCATGCCTTTCAATGTCTTGTTGAATCTCTCAACAAGGCCATTGGTTTGTGGGTGATAGGTTGTAGTAAACTTGTACTGCACTCCACACTCTTTCCACATGTGTTTTAGGTAAGCAGACATGAAGTTGGAACCTCTGTCTGAAACCACCTCCTTAGGAAACCCTACCCTGGTGAAGACACCAATGAGGGCCTTGGCTACTGCAGGAGCTGTAGAAGTCCTAAGGAGAATTGCCTCAGGGTACCTAGTGGCATGATCCACTACCACTAGAATGAATTTGTCCCCTGATGCTGTGGGAGGTTCAAGTGGACCCACTATGTCCACACCTACCCTTTCAAAGGGAACCCCCACCACAGGTAGTGGTATCAGGGGGGCCTTTGAGGGGCCACCTGTCTTGCCACTGGCCTGACAGGTGACACAGGAGCTGACAAACTCCTTTACTTTTTGGTGCATCTGGGGCCAGTAAAAGTGGCTAACTAGCCTTTCTCAAGTCTTGGTTTGGCCCAGATGTCCAGCTAGGGGAATGTCATGAGCTAAAGTTAGGAGAAACTCCCTGTACTTCTGAGGTACTACCACTCTCCTAGTGCCTCCAGGTTTGGGGTCTCTGGCCTCAGTGTACAGTAGTCCCTCCTCCCAATAGACTCTGTGGGTACCACTGACATCTCCTTTTTCCTGGGCAGCAGCTTGCTGCCTCAGGCTTTCAAGAGTTGGACAGTCCTGCTGTCCAAGGCACATCTCTTCCCTAGAGGGTCCCCCTGGGCCTAAGAGTTCAACCTGGTAAGGGTCAAGCTCCATGGGCTCAGTTCCCTCTGGGGTGTCCAAGTCCTCTCCCTGAGGAGAGGGGTCCTGATCCTTTTGCTGTACAGAAGCTGGTTCCCCAGTCTTCTTACCTTTTCTCTTGGAAGGTTGGGCCATACTTTCAGGCCCCAACACTTCTTTTTCACCCTGTCTCTTGCTCTGTGCTCTTGTTTTTCACACACCAATTCAGGGATATCCAGCATTGCTGCATGGGTTTTCAGTTCAACCTCAGCCCATGCTGAGGTTTCCAGGTCATTGCCAAGCAGACATGCAGCTGGTAGCTTTGGAGCGACCACTACCTGTTTCAGGCCAGTAACACCCCCCCCCCCATCTAATGTCACCATAGCCATTGCATGGTTAGTGGTAACACTGTCAGCATTGGTGACTGGGTAAGTTCTCCCAATCAAGTATTGCTCAGGGGAAACCAGTGTGTCTCTCACCATAGTGACACTGGCACCTGTATCCCCCAGAGCTTCTTTCCTAGTTCCATTAATCCAAGGGTATTGTAAGTACTTTTTTAAGTTGGGTGGCCACACAGCTACAGTGGCAAACTCAACTTCCCCTTCTGAAACTAGAACTGCTTCAGTGTGCAACCCGATTTGCTCTTGGCACACTGTTGATCCTGATCCAGCGCAACCCCTAATTCTTGAGCCAGGGACCAGGAAAACACATCACACATAAACCACTTACCAAATAACGGGGCCCATCACACATTACCCATAAATGATCCCTGACGACGGGCGCTGGATTAAGGGGGTTTAATTTGTCAGTTTTTGTATATGTACAGTACTATACTTCATATTAATAACACATTTATATATTCCTAACTATTCTTAATTTCAACTGTCTTCTTCTGGTCGATGGACCATTAGTTGACGAGTTGATGGTGACTATGATTAACTAAACAGTTTAACACTTTTAACTAAATAACCACAGAGTTGTTATCCGGTTAATAATTTTATCTCATTAAATTAAATGCTCATAATTCAGATTGTCAGTGCACACACAAGACCACATATAAGAGAACAATTTATCAAGCAATGTAATCAAAATGAATCATTTGCCTCGACATCAAAGCGTGCATAGAAATAAGGGAAAGAAGGTACAGCAAAAATACATTGCAGAAATATCTTGCGAAATTAAAGCATTTAAGGAGGGTGATACCCACCAAAGAATCAGGAAAACCACTTCCTTGGCCAAGGTTGTGGCAAGGGGTCCCCAGAGATAGGCTCAGAGGACAAAGTTAACAGGACAGATGCAACTAGGTCTTGCAATAAATTTGCAAACAAGACAATAATCTCTCAACCTATCTACCTTTGATATAGTTCTCCTCGGACGCAGTCTCCTCCCAAGCACTCCCGCAATGTTCTCGTACCTAAGGTGTTCTCTGACTCAGTGCTGTCCGCTCTCTCTCTCTCTCTCTTGATCTCTTGATGTCTCTCTCTCGATGCTCTTGATGATCACTCTCCCGATGTTCTGACACACCCCCAATTGGGATATCAATTATACCCTAATTCCTAGCTCACTATCTTACAATGTTGCAGTGTCAGTAGAAACTCGGCCTGTGATTGGTTGACACGGGTCATGTTAGGGTCTCCTCATCAGGTTCTCATCGCAAATCCATCCCATACCAGTTTTAACAAAGGAAGTATTAAGGATAAACACAATTGTATACTACTAATATCAATAGTTATACATTTTGCAACATTCTCGTATTATGACATCCGTTTCACATTCAAATTGCACGTAGCGATGGCAGTTCCCACAGTCGCATCTTGGCAGGTAAACAATAGGACACAGGTCAATATGGCCTTCACACGGATTACATCAGCTGGTGCACTCGGCAGTTCGTAAGCAGGCAGAGCATTCGGCGCATGCGTCTTTCGTACAGACCAAGACAACCACATGCTGGCTCGGACAAGAGGCCATTTTCATGCAGGCCCAATCTCGTACTAAAGTAAACAAACACAAAAGAATATTAATTCATGAACTAAAACCCATTATGTTTACCTCCCACCATACTAATACCCTGTATTAATTATTACCTAGCGAAAGCTATTAATTTAAAGCAGCTTTTCTATTATTCGTGCACAACATGCAAAATGTGCAATGTACAACATAGCATAAACATGCACTAGTGCAAATTTTCAAAGCGCAAACAGTTAATACGTGCTCATGCCATCATGGTTTAGTATATTAGGTAAAATGCGTTTGCCCCATGTGTGTGTGTGTATTCAGGGTTGTTTAGTTCATGCAGTCAATACATTATTATGGGGTTACTTAATTTCATGAGGATGTATTTTTGCAAACCTTACTCCATCAATCCCATCTGGAGACTTGCTACCTTAGGAGTAGCTGTAGAAGGACTAGGGGCCTTCTTGTTTGGGCAAGCAGCATCTCCAGTTAAGTGTCCCAACTTCTTACAGTTGTTACACCAGGCCTTTAAGGGATCAAAGTTCTTTCCCCTGTACCTATTAATGGACTGGGAAGAGTTTTGGGACCCACCCCCCTGTGCAGGTTTTTGGGGCCCTTTAAAAGACTCAGGCTTTTTATCTTAGGGATTCTCACCACCTTTCCTCTGGGGAGGTTTTGTAACCCCTTTCTTTTGGTCACCCCCAGTGGTTGTTTTTGTCATCCTTGTCTTGACCCAGGGGTCTGCCTTCTTTCCCAATTCTTGGGGAGAAATTAGACCTAGGTCTACCAAATGCTGATGTAACTTTTCATTAGTGCAATTACTTAAAATATGTTCTTTCATAAACAAATTGTAAAGTCCATTGAAATCATGCACATTGTGTCCAGTTAACCAACCATCTAGTGTTTTAACTGAGTAGTCTACAAAGTCAATCCAGGATTGGTTTTGGGTCTTGTGAGCCCCCTGAATCTAATTCTATATTCCTCAGTTGTGAGTCCAAATCCCTCAATCAGAGTTCTCTTCATGAGGTCATAAGACCCAGCATCTGCCCCTGTAAGGGTCAGGAGTCTGTCTTTGCAGTTACCAGAGAACAGTTCCCAAAGGAGTGCCCCCCAGTGTGACTTCTTCACTTTCTCATTTCACAAGCCCTCTCAAAGGCTGTGAACCATTTTGTGATATCATCACTCTCGTCATATTTAGGGACAATCCCTTTGGGGATTTTAAGATCATAAGATTGTTCTTTATCCTTATTAAGTAAATTGCTGCCACCATTGATGGGTGCTAGGCCCATCTCTGCTCTCTCTCTTTCTAGAGTCAGCAACCTGTTCTCTAGATCCAGTCTTTTGGTCAGCCTTATTAAAAGGATGTCCTCCTCATTGAGGCTGTCCTCAATGTCCTCAGTGGTACCTGATACACCTGTGTGGGCTCTAAGTACTGAGAGGTTGATTCTTGGAGTCAAGGGTACTTTGACCCTTCTCTCCCTAGGGAGTGGAGGGGGTTGATCTACCAGGTCATCCTCTTCCACTCCTTCTCCATCTGACTGGTCTTCACCATTTTCAGATGAGTGGTCCTTAGCATACCCAGCCAACAGCTCCTGGAGCTTTTGTTTGGTGGGATGGGGACCCATGGCTATGTTTTTAAGTTTACATAGGGACCTTACCTCCTTGAAAGACAAGTGAAGATAAGGGGTGAGGTTGAGCTCCTCGACAAAGTCCTCTATGCCATTGTGATTATTTTCACTAACAGCTGGGTTCTTGTTTTGAGATATTGTTAAAAAAACTTCTAACCCCTCTAACCCTAGCTAAAGTGACTTTTTATTTTTCTACAATTCTAAAGGGACTTAACCAAGGCCCTAACAAGACTTTTAGTAGTTTTGCAAAAATGGCAATTTGAAAAAATCAGAATTCTAAAGACAATTTAAGAGTTCTGTCGTGTGATCAAGTGGTAACCAAGTAGTCCAACAAAAGCAAAGTTGTATATCCCACCGCTGATTCACCAATGTAGGAAGCTGGCTCTGTATATACTATACCAAAGTGAGGTATAGTGTGCACAGAGTCCAGTGGAACCCCAAAGGTAGGCAGAGGTAAAGTTAGATAGCACCTCACTCTCTATTTGTGGTAGTGTGGTCGAGTAGTAAGGCAGGATCAGAGGACAGTGTTAAGCATTTGTTGTACCCACTCAATCAGCAAATGATTTCACACACTCAAAGACTGAACTTCAGACCAACTGGTTTTGTATCAAAATATTCTTTTAGTTATTTTATTTCCTAGAACCAAGCAAGCCTGGCACAGGTAAGTTGATAAATACTTTGCAGTAAATATACAGTTTGAAATGCAGTTGTAAATGTACTTTGAAATGGTTACAGTTTGAATTACTGGTAATCCAATACTGTGAAATGCTGTACATATACTTTGTATTGATTTTGCAATGAAAATTACAGGTAAGTTACTTTTACGTTACTTTTGAGATTACTTTTTAGATTACTTTTTCTACTCAGTGTGATATGCCTAGATATCACACTGGGACATTTCCTAGAGAAAAGGTAAGTAAAATCAGTTTTGCGCAATTGTTATTTTTCAGGTTTCCATACAAATCAACTCCACACTTAGAAAATTTTTCTGAGAAAAACAGTCAATGGATTCCTATGGAGAAAAATGAAGTTATCGGTTATCAGGTAAGTAATCAGTCTTTGGAGTTGAGCTTCTGGGGTTAGAACAAGGGTTCCCACAGGGTCAAGGATGCACTCTCGTTACACCCTCAGCGGCACTAGGGCGGCCGGGTGCAGAGTGCTGAGGCCCAATGTTATCCAATGGGGGATAGGGGGCCTCCGGCTGGTGGCTGCTGGCAAGCAGGCCACTGGGTTGTGGGAGCAAAGCTCCTGGGCTTTAGCTCAGGGCAAATGGGGAAACAAAGTAGCACCAAAGCTGCACCCTCAGCGGCACTAGGGCGGCCGGGTGCAGGGTGCTGTTTCGACGTCGGGCGCCCTGTTGGTTTCAGTGGGGAACCTCCGGTTTGCAAAGGCCCGGCAGGCTTGGGAACGAAGGTCTTCTGGGTGCGACCACCACTTCGAGAGGTAAGTTGGGAAGTTAGGGGTTGGTTAGGCACAGTTGGTTTGGGCACACAAGGCCGTGGGGCGTCGGATCTTCTTACCAGCTCCTGGTCGCGGTTGGGGGGACCTTCTGGATTTAGGCTGCAGGCGTCGGCTGGAAGCTTGAGGCAGGTCAGGGGTCGCTGGATCTCGGGTCAGGATCGCCGGGGTGACCTCCTCATGGTGTTTGCCCACTCGAGCTCGGGCCGTGGACGGCGGGTGCAGAATGGGGCGGATCCGCGGTGTCCGGCCGGAGCCAGAGGTTGCAGATGAACAAATCCGGTGTTCACGGGAGACAAAGTCTTTGTAGTTGAAGGCAGGCAGGTCCTCTGGGGTTTTTGAGGTTTGTGGCTGCAGGACACACCAGGATTTCGCAAGAGCAGGTTCGAGGTGGAGGCAGGCCGGTAGGGCTGGGGCCAAGTCAGTGGGCGTCTTCCTCTTGTTAGCTTCGGCACGGCTGTTCGGTCCTTCTTCTTCTTTTCTTGTGGCAGGTTCTTGTCTGAGGAAGCAAGGTTTAGAGGTGCCCCTATATACTAGATTTAGGGGCGTTACAGGTAGGTAAAAGGCAGGGACCAATGGGTCCCTTCCCTGGGGTGGGTACACCCCCTATTATGCCACCCTCCAGTGGGAGGGGGGCATGAGCCTGTCCCTGGTTGGCTGAGTCCCCCCATCTTCAAGATGGCGTGGACTGAGAGTTGTGCTTCACCTCGCCTCCCCCACCTGAGGGGTGGAGTTGGCAAAGGTGGGCACACCTCTCTTCCTCACTTGTTTTTCCCCCCGGTTCTCCGCCCAAAGTGGGGGTCAGAACCAGTGGGGACCAGTTGCTGAGAGCAGCAAGTGGCCTGGGAAAGCTCACAAAGGCGGCAAGCCTTTGAAGCTTCCCCTTCGTGAACCCTGCCCATCCTGGGGCAGGAGGCTTGGCACCTCGTCCCAGGATGTGCATTGTTTCAGGCCCCAGAGAGCAGCAGGCTCTCGACCCAGGGGTCCAGAAACATGTCTGGTGGTGGCAGCTGAAAGCAGCCACTCAGCCTGGACACTAGAGGTGGGTTAGTTTTCAGGGGGCAGCTCTAAGATGCCCTCTGTGTACATTTTTCATTAAATCCCACATTGGCATCAGTGTGGGTTTAATGTGCTGAGAAGTGTGATACCAAACTTCTCAGTTTTCAGTGTAGCCATTATGGTGCTGTGGGGTTCGTAATGACAAACTCCCAGCACCATATACTCTTAATGGCAGCACTGCACTTACAATGTCTAAGAATGGACTTAGACACTGTAGGGGTACAGGGCTCATGCACCTGTACCCTCACCACTGATATAGTGCACCCAGCTAGAGGGGTGACTGATCTATGCCAGGGCAGTGGGTTGTAGGCATGGCACACAGAGATGTGTGCCATGTCGACTCTTCACTTTGTTCTGCACCAAAACACGTAGCCTGCAAAGGCAGTGTGTGTGTTTAAGGGTACAGGAACTCTAAGGGTGGCACAATAAGTGCTGCAGCCCATAGAGGCCTTCTCTGTGGTACCATTTACCAGGGGCAGACCTGTGGCCAGAGATGCCAATTGGGTTTAGGCTTCAATGCAGTTTTAGGGAAAGAACATAGGCCCTGGGTACCTGATTAGCAGGAGCCCAGGGCAAACTCAGTCAAAGCACATCAGCAATTCAGCAAAAAGAGGGGGCAACCATGCAGAAAGAGGGCACTTTCTCACAGTCCCATGGGGACCCCTTCCCGTTTGCGACTGGCTTACCACCTACATGAAGTAGGTGGTAAACTATGAATGTTTTGCGACTGCCTTTCGGTCGCAAAACATTCATGCATCCCCCTGTGACTCGCTATTAGGAAGGAATGCCCTTGACACGCCCCTTCCTAATACCGACTCACAAACCCTATTTAGTGCATCGGTAATAGGTTATCGACTCGCAAAATAGGGTTAGTACATGTCAAAAGTCTATTTATAAGTCACTAATGGCCCGATTCTCTGTTTGCGACCGCTAAAACCTTTTGTACATGTGGCCCTAAGTCTCTTGGTACACTGCACTGAAAGGAAGATCAGGGAATCCATGGGGCCAGAGGCACTGGTCCTGCTATGCAAGCAATTGCCAGAATTAGCCTCGGGTGGAAGGTACTCATGAGGGTTCTAAAGTATGGAGCGGTAGACTCTCACTAATGCCGCCTGCTCCAAAATTAACCTGTGTGTGGGGAACTGCCTATGGGCGGGGTCTTTTTGTGGTATCTGCCTCATGCGGTGAAGAATGCTAAATGTCCAACTTCTAGCTCTTTAAAAATGGCAAAGCATAGATAAAGGAAACAGGCAGATTGTAATAGCTCCAGCTGCTTTGACAGTGTGTTTCCCTTTAAGCCCTATATATACAGTGAAGAAGAGGTTTGAAGCCAGTGGCATTTATTTACAGGGCTGCTGGCAGGAAGGAGTTGCAGCATAGCATAAAGTAGGAACATCAGTTTTAGAAATGTTGCTCATCCCTGTCAAGTTTCCAAGGTCCAGGGGGCGTGGCCAAGCCGGCGGCTAAGATGGTCGCTTGGTAGAGAAGCTCCGGAGGTCGGCCAGGCCCATCGGCGATTTCCCCCACATAATGAAAGCACATTGGCACTGAGGACGACGCCGCAGACAGCAGAAGAGGCACTGCCCCTGAGGGGACACTCGTCGGCCGCTGATCGGCCTTCAATCCAGAGTTGCGGTGTTCCGTGTGTGGCCGGGGGGGACCCTGCATCGCCACGCCTGGCGCTCTCGGCAAGCCGAAGTGCAGAAAGGACCCGCGGACGAGCAGCTGCGGCGCATGAAGAGACCCGACGGCGGTGCGGTGAGTCGAGACAGCGCTGGTGTCAAACCCGGGCCCCCTGCCTGCCTGTGTGCCCGCTACTAATTGCCCGATCGTCGGCCCGGCCCCGCGACCCCAGCGAACGAGCACTAGGCGTGCATGGGGACAGGGCCCACACGTTACAGACATTGGGGGCTCGGGCGGTGGCTGGGTACTGTTTCGGCAGGGGGGGGGACACACGCAGCAAGGGAACAGCAGCGAGAGCTGGGCAGACGGCCGGCACATCCCTGCAGTGAATGCTGAGCCCCGCCCGGAAAACGCAGGTTCGTATGGTGCGCAACGATGCCGCCGGTCACCAATGCACTCCATGCGCCCCATCGCTGCCTACAGAGCGCCGCTGATTAAAGCACTCCACGCATAAGACGCAACCCGGTGCCTACATGCCACAAACCTAACGCCAACCTGCGCTGCTGACGGCCGCTCCTCCTGCGGACCATACACGGCCCCCTGCCTGGCCGGGAATCGCGATTTTGTGGACTCTCGCGGCCATCGCCAGCCGGCATCCGGCAAGAATATCGCTGGGGTGGACCTAACATATAGGGATCCTAAAGTGACTGAGGTGCCCTGTCTGTTGTACTTGACTAGGCACTGGGGCCTGCTGTCTCCTGCCCCAGCCTGCACAGCATCCCCACTGGCGTCATTGCTGAGGTATGGGACGTAGGTATCCCAAACAGCGAACCCTCCCATTTGAAAAAGTGGCGGAGGGCACATCATCGCACACATCCGAAATGGCTGACAACACGCACATCACGGGTCTATCTGCACCCTCAGAGGCGTCTGTTGCTTCCCTACTGCACGAAATGAGGGCTGGTTTTAAAGCCCTGGACTCTCGCTTTGACACCTTGGACAAGACCATCGCAACACGGGGAGCCAAAATACAGGTACACGATCAGCGCTTAGACGTGGCAGAAGCTCGAATATCAGACATCGAGGACGGGACCGCTCAGTCCCTCAAGAAGCTGGAACGAGCGGAACGCCTGCTCAAAGAAGTAGCTATAAAAAATGAGGATTTGGAAGCTCGCGGGCGCCGCAATAACGTCCGCATCATGGGGGTTCCGGAGACGACGACTACAGGCCGGATGGATCTCTTTGTGGAGAAATTGCTCACTGAACTGTTTGGTGGAGAGGCCTTCACACCTGGCTTCGTGGTAGAGAGAGCCCACAGGTCACTGGGCCCTAGGCCTAACCCAGGCCTCCCCCCTCGGCCCATAATAGCATGCCTCCTGAACTTTAGGGACCGGGATACTACGCTACGACTGGCGAGAGAACGCGGCGATGTGGACTGGCAGGGGTCAAAATTGTCCTTTTATCCAGACTTCACACCAATGGTCCAGGAGGCCCGCCAAAAGTTCAATGGGGTGAAGGCCACTCTACGTAACCTAGGACTCAAATATGGCATGCTATATCCGGCAAGGCTTAGAGTGGATGTTGGTGGCAGATCCCGCATATTCGACACTCCATCAGAGGCGCAGGACTTCTGCCGAACATACAGGCAACGAAACACGCAGAACACGGCGGGGGGATCCCTCGCTTCCCCGCCGCGCAGCGGCTCCGAGGCTAGCGCAGAGCTCTTTTCTAATCCTGGCACCGGGTGACGCATTTGCCAGATTTCACGCAATTAATGTATTCAATTGGGGAAGTTTTTGTATTTTTCATTGTTATGACATATGGCTGGTTTGATCACGGGCTGCCACCCCCCTTGGTGTATCCGTTGAGTTGGTTCATTTTCACCTTGGGGCCCATTGCTTGGGCCGCATTGGCTAACCTGGTGGCATATATGTCTTCCGGGTTAGAGTATTCACAGAGGGATGGCCTCCTTCGGGTGGGAAGGCGGCTGGGTGGGGGAGGAGGGGTGGGGAGGGGATTGCACATTTCAGCTGTTATTTTTCACACTTTTGCTCAGCATTGCTAGATATGTTTACTGCTCATCACAGTTCAGACAGGAGAGCTTGCACACTTTACCCAGATGACACGATTAGGTAATATTCAGGGGCCCTCGGCCCTCGCCCTGATGACATGGAATGTCAGAGACCTCAACAATACCCGCAAGCGGCGGCAGGTGCTTCACTACCTTCTCCGGCACAAGGTCGACATAGCATATTTGCAGGAGACGCATCTCGCCCCCACGGACGCGGCTCGCTTTGGTGCCAGCTGGGGCACACACAGGTTCTTCGCAAATTACAGCAACTACGCCAGAGGCACCGCAATCCTGATCCACAAAAGAGTCCCTTTTAGCCTCAGTGACGTAATCCGCGATCCAGCGGGTAGATATATTATTGTCATGGGTTCCCTCTATGGCCACAGGGTCTCCTTAGTTAACGTCTATGCCCCGAATGTAGACTCCCCCGAATTCTTCCACGAACTGAACGCCCAGATTGCAAAGCACGCGCCTCAAAAATTGCTCTTGGGTGGGGACCTCAATTTATTAATAGACCCCAAGATGGACAGTACTTCCCGTGCCCCTGACACTAAACCACGGGCAAGGCGGGCCCTGATGGACCTCTGTAACCAATACACACTTGTCGATATCTGGCGACACCACAATCCCACTATAACCAAATACACTCACCATTCAGGTCCGCACGGCACCTGGACCAGGATTGACTACTGGCAGCTATCTCCCATAGTTACAGACTGGTTTGACTCCCACACAACGCTCCCTAGCACATATTCTGATCACTCCCCGATAGTGTTGCATTTAAAACTCCCGCGACCGGAAGGATATGAAAGGCAGTGGCGCTTCCCGGGTAGGGCCCTAGAGGACGACCTGTTCAAGGCGGAAGTGCGCGAAGCTATAGAGGACTATTTTGAGCTTAATGCTGGCTCGGTGGACACCATGGCGGTATTATGGGAGGGCTTCAAGGCTGTTATTAGAGGGGTATGTATCTCTAAACAGGCCGGAGTGCTTAGGGATCTCCGCAATACGATGGCCCGTATCGAACGTGATATCGCCGCATTAGACTCCAAATCACTGGGGACCCCGAACCCAGACTACCAGGCGACGAGACTCGCCCTTTTATCGGAGTACAGGGACACTGCAGACCAGGAGATATTATACCTGGGGAAATATCACACCGCCCGGCGGTATGGAGAGGGAGAGCGGCCGGGAAGAGTGTTAGCACAAATGCTGAGGCCACCGTACAGCAAATCATACATTACTGAACTACACTCCGCTAAGGGTGGCGCACTTAACACCACATCCGCCATCCGGGACGAATTCCTAGAATATTATACCACGCTTTACACTTCCAGGGCTGAACCTGACAGTACGGCCCAGACAGATTACCTAGCGGAAATCGCGTTGGTGTATTTGGAGAAACACATGCAGGACTTTATGGCGGAACCAATATCAGTAGCAGACGTCACACTTGCCATTGATACCCTACGGGGCTCCACTGCCCCAGGGCTTGAAGGCTTCACAGGAGACTTCTATAAGGAGTTCAAGGATCTTCTGGCCCCGCAGCTCCTCGAGGTCTATGCGGAAGCATTAGAAAAACAAATACTCCCTCCCACATTACGAGAAGCCGTAATAATACTCCTCCCGAAACCCGGCAAAGATCATAAACAATGCGGCTCATATCGTCCTCTGTCCTTACTCAACCTGGATTACAAAATCTTGGCGAAAGTACTCGCAAACAGGCTGTCTCAGCTAATGTAGTACATTATTTCCCCGGTGCAGACGGGCTTTGTCCCACACCGCTCAACCTCCCTGAATCTACGTACATTGTTTGCAGTACTACACAGAATACAACCAGACACCCCTGCGGCCGCTGTATTACTAGACGCAGAGAAGGCGTTCGATTCCTTGGAATGGCCTTTCCTCCTCGAAGTGATGCGACGCATGGGATTGCCTTATGGCTTCATTGCCACGGTAGCCCTGCTCTATCGCAGCCCCACGGCGAGACTCCGTTTGAATGGCACCCTTTCCAGATCATTTCGGCTCTTTCGAGGGACTCGGCAGGGCTGCCCATTATCCCCACTCCTGTTCATCTTAGCTATGGACCCACTGATCAGGCATTTTCAGGAACGCCACTTGCACCGAGGGCTGCAGTTCAACACTGGTCCACTCCTGGTTTCCCTATATGCAGACGACACTATCCTATATGTCCGGGAGCCACACCTCAACCTGGCGCCCCTCATAAGGGAAATCATCCGGTTTGGTAGATACTCTGGGCTGGGCATAAACTGGCACAAGTCCATCATATTTCCACTAACCACGAGCACAGTGCAATGGGACTGTGAATTTCCCCTCGAATGGTGCCACGACTCGGTGAAATATCTTGGAATACACATTCATCGCGAGACCACTCACATCATCCGCTTAAATTATGGGCAGGCCGTTCAAACTTTAGAAGAACAAGTCGACAAATGGCTGAGGTTGCCATTGTCTCTAGCAGGTCGGGTGGCAATTTTGAAGATGGTGGTCCTTCCCAAATTTCTGTACCTTTTTAATAACATCCCAATACCCCTCACGGACGGCTTCTTTCGTACATTGCAAACACACATGGTCCGCTTGGTCTGGGGCGGGAAACGGCCGCGCATTCGCTGGTCCATTCTGACGCTACCGTACGACAAAGGAGGGTACAATGTCCCGGATTTCCAATTATATTATTTGGTAGCACAATGCCATTATGCGTTCGCGTGGTTCCACCCAGATGCGTGCATTCCGTTTCTGCGACCAGAGGCCGACCTCGTTCTACCTGACAAACTAGCCGCGGTGCTACCTGGGGGCTTCCCGCGAGATAGACGCGACATTCAGACGGTGTCGACCACCTCCTGGGCGTGGGGGAAACTGAGGAAACGCACGGGCGCCGAGACCCTATACTCTTCCTCCCTGCCCCTACCCAAAGCAAGATGGTTCCCAATCTCTGGCGAGGGCCTGGTACAGCGCACGTTGACTACATTAGACATTGACAAAATAGGAGATCTCTTCCCGGGGGGACATGTCTTTTCACTGGACGAAGACGCTAGATACGCTGACTGCAGCTTCATGACCCGCTTTCTTATGACCCGTGTGCGATCGGCACTGCGGGCTGAGATCCCCACATTTCCAATCGAACCAGACTCCTTCCTCCCACTTACATTGGTTATAGAGAACTCTGACGGGGCACGCCTCATTTCCAAAATGTACAAGGCATGCGCTAATATGCAACCTGTAAGCGACTCTAAACTCCGGCAAGCCTGGGAAGCAGATATTGGCGGGCAAATAACAGACGATCAATGGGCGAAATGCTGCGAAGCCACTAAGGAAATTTCCCTCAACAGCAGACACAAACTGCTTCATTTTAAATTCCTTCGCCGCGCCTATTTTACACCTGCCATGGCACATAGGATAGATGCTGCTAGGCCCCATACATGTTTAAAATGCACCGGACCGCACGCCGATTTCATGCATTTGGCTTTGTCTTGCCCCCGATTACAGTCTTACTGGTCGGCAGTACACACGACCCTAGGGGAAATGGTCGGCTTCACGCTCGATCCTCTCCCGGAGATTGCGCTGTTAGGCTACACGGTACAGTTCCCAAAAAACGTCAGGAAGTTGGCATCGTTGGGGCTACTTCTGGCTAAAAGAGAAATTGCCATCCACTGGGGCAGGAAAACCGCTCCTAAATTGCAGGACTGGTTAAACAGCTTAGTGTACTGCAACATCAACGCCGAGACCTACGCCAGTCTTATGCCATCGACATCCCGCCCCAGAGATATATGGGGACCACTTAGGGATTACTTAGCTGCCGCTAAGCAGGTTTCCAACACTCAGGTAGATAACGGCATAGTGCCGGAGGGAGTGGGATGAGGGGACTGTTTTTAAGCCCCGAAGCCTGTTTTGCATGGAGGCTTGGGATGCTGTGCACTTATGCAGTTGCTCCCTGCACTGTCAAGTCAGTTGTGATGCTCATGCACATAAAAACGGGAGTTGGGTTGGGGGGCGGTGGGCAAGTCAATGTTGGGGTGAAGTGTCATGCGGGACCGCATTATTGGCTGCTATCGGAACTACTACTGTTATTGAACTGTCTGGAGCGACATTTACTGTTTGAATAGTGATTGTTTGCAATGCTGTGAGATTAATGCTTCTTATTTGGAAAATAAAGTGTTTTAAAAAAAAAAAGTTTCCAAGGTCCACGTGGAACCAACTACTCCAGACCAGGGTTTTTCATTTGTATTCTGGGACCTATAGTCTTGGTTATTTCAGTATAAAACCAGGGCTGGAAGTCCCAGACTGCAGACTGCACAGAAAAAATTGGAAAAAGAACAGCTGCACATATGGACCTTTGAAAACCCGGCAGCTTTGGGTGCTAAGGACGAATATATACAGCTACAGGGAAAGGGCAGTCTGAGCAAAGCCTTTAATGCAGCCTGTGGTTTAGAGATCACAAGGCCAAACACCCTGGATTGGAATAGATAGCACAGAAAGACCTCCCGTCTGTGAGCTGAAGAGCCTAACTTGAAACAGGTGAGGTGAGTACTAATTATGCTGTATTTCCTATTTTAGGCTTAAACATATATTAGCTGATAAAATCCTCTCAAAAAAGGGACATAGTCCTCATGAGTGCAAACACATAATCACTGATAAACACCTGCAGGTCCACAAACTAAAATGGCATTCAGTGAAAGTAAAGCAGGGGAGAATGTGCTTCTTCTAGAAGTGGCCATTACAATGTGACTTTGTTCTACCAGGTAGAACCAAGAAAGGCTTATCTAATATTTGTCAGAGTGCATTTTGTTATTTAGGAAAATCACTAGAATATTATTTCTTTTTTCTTTTGTTTATTACAGGTTGGTGTGCTTGAAATAAAATTTCTCGGCTTAGAAGCATGTTGTCAGGTCTAATCTAATTATTGTATCCACTGTAAAGAATCTGGAAGTGTTAGGATCATATTTGATCTTTAGGCAATATTTAATGAGTGGTGAAATGACTCCCAAGAATCTTGGTTAATATGTAATGTTACATTTTCCTGTTAACACAGTATGGGTAAAATCATTTGAAATACCAGCCCACTGTGCTCACAAGATAGTATTAATAGCTGGTTACAGTAGCGGCCGGTACGGGGGTGGCGGGGAGGTGTAGAGGGGTGGGAGGGGCTCGGAAATAAAAAATCACTTACCTTACATCTCTCCCACATCGTGTCTCCTCTGCGCGTCTTCCAGGAAGCACCCAGGCTCCCCTGAGCCAATCACAACACTGCAATGCAGCATTGTGATTGGTCAGAGCGCCGTGGTTCACTGCTCAGATGGGGACAGTGAGCCTGTTCACTTTCTCCACCCAGGCTGTAATGCAGCCTGGGTGGGGAACATGCAAAGTCTGCATGCCGGTTTGGCCAGGCCACGACGGCTGGCCAAAGCATCATGCGCACTTTAGAGTGCAGCAACAACTCCTCCTCCCCGACGTCAGGGGAGTCAAGCTCCGCCCTCCCTAACCTGACGATACAAAAAATAAAATGATAACTTCAGAAATTATTATTTTATTTTTTCTTTTACACTGCTCCGTGAGCAGTAGGGCGATGCTCCTCCGCCTTAGAGGAGGAGCCGCCACTGGCCAGTTACCTGTCAGACAATCCGGGCTTTAAAGCGTTAATGCAAGGTGTAGTAACAGATACCTGTGAAAAGTATGCTGTCACCAAGTGCATGGGATAGTGGTGAAAGCATGCCACAGGACGTGCCACATACCAAAGCAGCAAAACAACAAAATTCATAGTTGCATGTTGTCTCATTGACGTGCACATAACTCTTAACCCCTTCTACGCGGCTGGAATTCCCCCGCTGTGCGGGAGAATTCCACGCGTGCGCGGAACGGACGGCCCCCGGCCGTCCTCCGCACACGCCCACCGCGGCCGTCCGACGCATGGAAGAGGTTAAAATTGCAGATTTAAGTGCTAAATATTGACAATCACAAATAAAACTCAACAACTGGCATTCTCACTGCTAAAGTGAAAATCAAATTAGAACTCTCAGGGGTTTCACCATTTCATTGAGTGAAACTGAATAGTTTTCTTCTTAAACCTTCTGACATGCCTTATTCCTTCTCTCTCTTCTTTCTATGGGTTCCCTTCTTTAGCTAAATAGTGACCCCTGACTCTTCTGAGTAACTGAAATGGAGGGGATGGGAGCCAGGCGAACAACAGAGAGGTAAAAAGAAAGGTATAATGAGAGAGGTGTTGCAAAGGGAGAAGGAAAGTAGAGATAGAAATGAGGTAGAGATAGGTGAGCTAGGGAGAAACATATGGTAGAGAGGGCAAGGTGAATTAGCTGGAAAGATAGAGAAAAGTAGAAAAAGGAAGGGATAGCTAGAGAAAGAGATATACAGAGATAAGTATAGTTTTAGAGTGAGGTAGAGAGAGCTACAGATTGGGCAAGAAAATGTAGAGAGACAGAATGGGTGGAGTGCTTCAAAGGGTGAGGTGAAGGGAGAGGTAAGGTAGAAAGGGAGGTGAGTTAGAATAGAAAGTAAAAGAGGGAGAGGTAGAGATAAACAGGTAGTTCGGTGAGGAAGTGAGAGAAGTAGAGCGAAATGAAAGGTAGATAGTGTAGTGTGGTAAAGAGAGGGGTAAACTGAGCAGATGTATAGAAAGACAGGTCAGGTAAAGAGACTAGCGAGACAAAGAGCAAAATAGAGAAGCCGCAAAGGAAAGAAAAAAAGATTAGGTGGACAAAAATGTAGAGACAGAGGTGAGATAAAGAAAGAGAGGTGACGCTGCTACAGCAACAGCCAGAGAGGATGTGAGAGAAAGGGTTGTGATGTAAAAAGAGGTAGAGACAGGGAGATGAGTTAGAGACGGAGAGGTGAAATAGAGAGATGTACAAAGATAGAGAGGTGAGGTGGAGAGATTGAGTTGAAATAGAGAACAAGGTGCAAACTGATGATAGAGAGAGGGTGAAAGTAATGATAGATTTAGAAAAAGAGACAGAGAAACAGAGAAACAGAGGAAGCGAGACAAGTGTTATGTGGTGAGAGAGATGAGGTAGAACGAATAAGGGTAGAAAGAGATATGGGAAGGTGGGGACATGAGATAGTAAACAAAGTGTGAGGTAAAATGAGAGGTGATGTAGCGATAGAGAAGTGGGGAAGAGATGAGGTACTAAGAGCAGTGTGAAGTATAAGGAGGGACATCAGGTACCTGAGAGAAGTGAGGTAGATGGATCGAGACAAATACAGCGGTGAAGTAAAGAGTATGATGCATTTGAGAAAGAGGGGAACCAGATGGAGAAAAGATACAGAATGGGGAGATGAAAACACAAGAGTGTGGTGCAGAGAGAAGTGTGAGCTAGACCGTCATATTCCCCCCTCCCAGCCTTCATGAACCCTGTCTCACCTCGAGACGACAGCGCATTTCATTTTCCTGGCGCTCCCCATGCGTCCTCGAGGACGTCTCGGGACAAAGACTACAGTTCCCATGATTCCTTGCGGGAGGCACACTGCTGTCAGGGAAGGCGGAAGGATTCATAAGCACTTGCGCTTCCCCGCAGCGTTGCCGATTATTCCTGGAGTTACCCGTGAGAAGCACCGGACGATGGTTGTGAGCCGCTCCGTTCTTTATCTTGTGGAGGGTCCGGTAAGGGTGTTGATACACCACTATTTCTGCTCATTACAGACCCGGTTCATTGGTCTCAATCACTTATTGCGGTGTCCCTCCCTGTTGGTGAGACACACGTTTGTCGTCTCGTGCAGGTGGCAGGGATACCGGCCGTTCTATCGCGTTTTGCCTCATTGAAATATTGCGGTGTTCCTCCCTGTTGGGGAGACACACGTTTGTTGTCTCGTGCAGGTGGTAGGAATACCGGCATGTTTAGGAAACATTAACTTTCATTAATTGGACTTTCAAGTGCCCGGACTGGAATGAGGCACTCTCCTACGCTTTATGTTATTTGTTTGTTCGTTGATTGTGTGTTCCCTGATTAATATTCAGAACTGTGCATCATAGCCTGATGACATTCGGGAGTTAACTGTGTTTACCTTGCACACTATATCCATTTATATATTTCACTGAAAGTCAAGTGAATTATAATCCATGTTTATGCATATGTGATATATATGTGTGATTTTATATTTTCCTCTGTATTCAGGCCACACACAATAATAGGGGATAGTAGAAGAGTCATTGTCCTTATCTCTTACTACCCTGTGACGCCAGAGCTTTGTGATAAGAGGGTAGGTTTGAAGTCCGCTAGTAAATTATGATTGCTGAAGGATATACATGACTCACTAGAAAGGTTGTCATACTCATATTGCACATCTTCTTCATGTTCCCTCACATTCTCAATAGTGTGTCCTTACCAGAAGGTTTATGGTTCTGCTCCTATGCTGTATAATAGGAACAGGAATAAATACAAGGGCTCATCTGACAAGATCATGTTCTTTTTCTTTACAGGTACTTGATTATTACATAGTGGTGATATATGTTATAGAAAAGATTTCAATCTGTTACTAATAGAATCATTATTTGCTGTCATTTCAGGTCTCCTTCCCCGCTGTCCCCACCCTTTCCTTCCCTCGCTCGATCACTTCACTGATCTGTGCTATAACAGCATACAGACTTGAAGCTATCGAGAGGTGGACCATTTTTGAGCATCGTTCCGATCCTGGGGAGTTGGTGACACGACAGAATAATCGGCCCACGAATTTTACTCCTCCTGATCGGATTCTTTGCTCCAACATGGCTCCTTTAGAGGATTTGTTGACCACATTACAAGCGGTGCAACAAGAACTTGCGGCATCTAGAGTAGAGACTGCGGCCTTACAAGCCAAGGTGGATCGAATGCAGAAGAACCCTTTTGATATGGGAGGGGTTTCACCTTTTGCTCCACATCCTATTACAGTGGAGATGCCCACTCCTATCCCATTAGCTCCCTCTGAACATTACTACAGGGAGGCCAGTAAAACCCAGGTATTTCATAAACAGGTGCTGTTACATTTCCTTTGCAAGACAAAGGTGTTTGCTACTAACCAAGCATGGGTAGCATTTCTAATTTCTTATTTAGCTGGGGATGCTGCATTATGAGCGGTGCCATTAGTACAGAAAGACGACCCACTTCTTTACGATTGGGACGCCTTTAGAACCGAATTTGAAAACATTTTTGATATGCGAACACACACACTATCAGCCGATAGAGAACTCTTAGAATTACGACAAGGTAATAAGGAACTACACGTATACATCACTACTTTTAGAAGATTAGTAGCAGAGGCGAACTGGCCCGAGGAAAAACAGTCTGCAATATATTATCAAGGACTACGAGACGAACTCAAAGATATTATTGCTCAGATAGATCCCCAACCTAGAACATGTACCGAACTAGTGCACCTTACGTTGAGGTTAGAACATCGGTTGGGCGACAGAAAAGGGGACACAAAAAGAAAAGACAGACCATATATTAAATTCGAGCGTCCTAGAATAGGAGAGCAAATGCCAAGAACCACTCCAGAACCCATGGAAATAGGCACTGTCCGAGCAGCCTTAACCACTGAAGAAAGAGACATGTGACGGAAAAATGGCCTTTGTTTATACTGTGGAAAAAGTGGTCATTTTGTTAGGGAATGTCTTCTAAAGCCTCAAAACAGTCGAGGGGGATTTAGGCGGAATGAAGTATCAACCATCAAAAAGACGTCGGAAAACTAGAGAGCTCGAGAGACAGAAGAGGGGAACCCTCGAGCATTAGTGTCATTCCCTCATTGAACAATAGTTCTGGAGCCTCTTTAAAGCGGTTTTTCTTCATTTCCATTAAACTTAAGATGACAGATCATTGGGAAGAAAGACCTGCTATGATTGATTCAGGAGCCACCAACATATTCATGGACGAAGATGTTGCCAAAAAGATGGAAATAACACTAATGAAGAAAAATACACCCAGAAATAGTAATGGCAGTAGATGGAAGAGTTTTGGAATCCGGACCCATTGATTTCGTGTCTTGTCCTATTGAAGTATTGTACGGATTAGATCACTGGGAGTCTATCACATTCCAGATAATCAAAGCCCCTCAATACGGTGTCATTTTAGGTCTACCCTGGTTACCTAAACACAATCCCACTATAGATTGGGTAAACAAAACCCTCTCTTTTGACTCCGGATACTGTCTTGAAAATTGTATATGCTCTTCAATCTCACCATCCAGAGCTCTATCCACATGCCAGTGGATCGCCACAGCAGCAGAAAAGGATACCATTTTGCCAGTTCAGTATTCGAATTTTGAGGATGTTTTCAATGAAATATAGGCCGAGACACTCCCCCTCATAGGCAATATGATTGTCAAATAGATCTCATCCCTGGGGCAGTGGTACCCTGCGGTAGGGTATATGCCTTGACAGAACAAGAGAACGACCATTTGCGACGCTATCTGGATAAATATTTGGAATTGGGATTTATACGTCCCTCAAAGTCTCCTGCAGCTTCGCCGCTATTTTTCATCCCAAAAGCTAATGGGGATCGGCGCACGTGCATAGACTTTAGGGCATTGAATGATATTACAGTAAAAAATCGTTACCCGCTGCCTCTCATACCTGTACTACTAGAGCAAGTTAAACAAGCAGTGATTTTTACCAAACTCGATTTAAAAGGGGCTTACCACTTAGTAAGAATGAGATCTGGCGATGAGTGGAAAACTGCATTTAAAACTCGCTACGGCCTATATGAGTATCTGGTGATGCCGTTCGGGCTATGCAACGCCCCCGCAGCTTTTCAGTATTTTCTTAATGGAGTTCTAAGAGAATTTCTAGACAGATACGTTGTCGTCTACATTGATGATATACTTATCTATTCACCAACAGAAGACAAACACGTTCAACATGTTCGTAACGTTTTGCAAGCACTGAGAAAGAATCACCTTTTCTGTAAGTTAAGTAAATGTGAATTCCATGTTGACACTGTTGAATTCCTAGGAGTAATGTTGACGCCTAAAGGACAGGAAATGGTGGAGAGAAAAGTATTAGCAGTCAAAGAATGGCCAGAACGCCAGAACATTAAAGACATTCAGTGCTTCTTGGGATTTGCCAATTTCTACCGGAGATTTATTAATCAGTTCTCCAAACTAGTGACTCCTATTACTAAGTTGACTCGGAAGAAAACCCAGTTTCTTTGGTCCAAAGAGGCCCAAGTAGCATTTGAAGAATTAAAACACGCCTTTGTATCAGCACCAGTACTTGCTCATCCCAATCCAGACAAACCTTATATTGTGGAAGCTGATGCTTCCGAATTCGCAATTGGAGCAGCATTATCCCAGCGCCACGAGTCTACAGGTCAGTTGCATCCTATAGCATTTATGTCTCACAAGCTTAATGATGCAGAGAATAACTACACAATAGCAGAAAAAGAGCTACTGGCCATAAAAACGGCTTTTACAGAATGGCGGCATTTCCTATTGGGAGCCAAGGAAAGGGTGACAGTTTATACGGATCACCGAAATCTCCAATGTATGCGTTCTGCTAGACACCTCACACCCCGACAACTAAGGTGAATGCTATTTTTTGAGGAGTATGATTTTATCGTTACTTTCCGACCTGGAAAGGATAATAAAAAGGCTGATGCTTTAACCAGACAGGAATCAATAAGAGAAGAGGAAGTATGTTTGGAACACGCCATTATACCTTCTAAAAAGGTTATCTGTGCTGTTCAAACAAGCGACTTCTTACAGAAAGTTGCCCGTGGAATCTAGACTTTCAAATGGAAGACATGGTTCAGAAGTCACATGGAGTGGAAAATAAAACAAGGAATCCCTATTAAAGGAAATCAGATACTGGTACCCACTAAACAGCTACAAAAACAGGTATACCAATGGTGTCATGATGTACCCAGTGCGGGTCACATCGGGTTGGAAAAAAATATGGAAAAAATGTATAGACAATTTTGGTGGCCTGCCATGAGAAGAGACATCGCCTCTTGGATTAAAGCTTGTGAAGTATGTGCACAAATGAAAACAGACCACACCAAATCACAAGGGCTATTGCAACCTTTGCCTACTCCTGATACGCCTTGGGAGAATATATCAATTGACTTTATAGTAGGTCTTCCTCCAGATCAAGTATTCACCACGGTTTTGGTGGTGGTTGACTATCTCACTAAGATGGGGCATTTTGTGGCCTGCAAAAAGATACTCTCAGCAGAACAACTCGCCAAGTTATTGTTACTTCATGTTGTTAGACTGCATGGACTTCCTAAAAAGATAGTTTCTGATAGAGGGTCCCAATTTACATCCCGCTTTTGGGAAGTGTGGTGTTCTGCATTACAAATCCAGGTGGCATTATCCATGAGTTTTCATCCACAGACGGACGGACAAACCGAAAGGGTGAATCAGACGATAAAACAGTACCTCCGTTATGTAGATACCAACACTGATGCCTGGGTGGATTACTTGTGGTTAGCTGAAATAGCATATAATAGTCCAAAACATTGCTCCACACACACCACACCATATTAAAATACATATGGTTTTCACCCATGATTCCTCCCCTTTATTCATCCGAGCTCAGCATCTAACCTTCCAGAAGTACAGAACAGAGTAGAACACATACAAGAAACACTAGAGAAAACGCAGAAACACTTTAAATAGCAAAAACACGATACAAACAAGGGGCAAACAAACACCGCCGTCCAGGCCCTGTATATAAAAAAGGGGACCTTGTATGGTTCTCAACCAAGAATATTTTGTTTAAGAAAAATAATGCTTTCAATCCTAAATATATTGGTCCATACAAAGTATTGAAATGTGTTAATCCTGTGGCAGTAAAACTTGCCTTGCCTGTTACATTGAAAATCCACCCTGTGTTTCATGTATCTTTGTTGAAACCCTCTGTTACGCCCATTAAGAAAAGGCCTAGCCCCTTATGGGTGGACGGTGAGAAAGAATATGAGGTATCCCAAATTCTAGATACTAAACTAAGGGGAAGACAAAGATGGTATCTAGTGGCTTGGAAAGGATATGGACCGGAGGAACATTCTTGGGAGCCGGCAACTAAAATACACGCTCCAAGGTTGATCACTGCTTTTCATAAGAAAAATCCTAGACAAACCTAGTTTTCGACAGGGTTCTCTGGAAGGAGGATGTACTGTCATATTCCCCCCTCCCAGCCTTCATGAACCCTGTCTCACCTCGAGACGACAGCGCATTTCATTTTCCTGGCGCTCCCCATGCGTCCTCGAGGACGTCTCGGGACAAAGACTACAGTTCCCATGATTCCTTGCGGGAGGCACGCTGCCGTCAGGGAAGGCGGAAGGATTCATAAGCACTTCCGCTTCCCCGCAGCGTTGCCGATTATTCCTGGAGTTACCCGTGAGAAGCACCGGACGTTGGTTGTGAGCCGCTCCGTTCTTTATCTTGTGGAGGGTCCGGTAAGGGTGTCGATACACCACTATTTCTGTTCATTACAGATCCGGTTCATTGGCCACGTATAACTTTGCCACGCACTCGTAAGAGCCTTGCTTTGGAGGCATTTCGGCCTCAATCACTTATTGCGGTGTCCTTCCCTGTTGGTGAGACACACGTTTGTCGTCTCGTGCAGGTGGCAGGGATACCGGCCGTTCTATCGCGTTTTGCCTCATTGAAATATTGCTGTGTTCCTCCCTGTTGGGGAGACACATGTTTGTTGTCTCGTGCAGGTGGTAGGAATACCGGCATGTATAGGAACCATTAACTTTAATTAATTGGCCTTTCAAGTGCGCGGACTGGAATGAGGCACTCTCCTACGCTTTATGTTATTTGTTTGTTCGTTGATTGTGTGTTCCCTGATTAACATTCAGAACTGTGCATCATAGCCTGATGACATTCGGGAGTTAACTGTGTTTACCTTGCACACTATATCCATTTATATATTTCACTGAAAGTCAAGTGAATTATAATCCACGTTTATGCATATGTGATATATATGTGTGATTTTATATTTCCCTCTGTATTCAGGCCACACACAATAAAAGGGGATAGTAGAAGAGTCATTGTCCTTATCTCTTACTACCCTGTGACGCCAGGCTGTGTGATAAGAGGGTAGGTTTGAAGTCCGCTAGTAAATTATGATTGCTGAAGGATATACATGACTCACTAGAAAGGTTGTCATACTCATATTGCACATCTTCTTTATGTTCCCTCACATTCTCAATAGTGTGTCCTTACCAGAAGTTTTATGGTCCTGCTCCTATGCTGAATAATAGGAACAGGAATAAATACAAGGGCTCATCTGACAAGATCATGTTCTTTTTCTTTACAGGTACTTGATTATTACATAGTGGTGATATATGTTATAGAAAAGATTTCAATCTGTTACTAATAGGATCGTTATTTGCTGTCATTTCAGGTCTCCTGTCCCCACCCTTTCCTTCCTTCCCTCGCTCGATCACTTCACTGAACTGTGCTATAACAGCATACAGACTTGAAGCTATCGAGAGGTGGACCATTTTTGAGCATCGTTCCGATCCTGGGGAGTTGGTGACACGACATAGGCAGACAGTTAAGGTTGAGAGAGAGATGAAGAGGTATAGATGTAGGGGTATGCACACAGAGAGGTGGGGGTTGGGAGAGAGAGAAGTATGGAAAGGTGGAATAGAGAAAGAGGTATTAGGAGACATGAGGTAAAAAGAGTTGAGATAGAGAAAGGGTGTAGGTACAAAGAGATGTAGAGACTGGTGAAGAGATTGAGGTAAAGGTGGAGGGGTGAGGTGAGGTGGAAGAGGTGAAGCCAAAAAGGAGACAGAGATAAATCATATTCTAATGACATAAGTAATAAAAATGAAACAACAGGTTGTGCTTTATTATGTCATTAGGAACCAGACCTGACATTTTAGGCATTAAATTCGTAATAACATGTGCCTTATTTTCATATTACATTGTTTAATGTCGTGTAAATCCCTTATTCGTCCCTCCTCTGAAATCTCCTTCCTCTCATTCCCTTCCCCGTCCTCTACTCTCACTCCATTCATTCATATGCTCTCCTTCCTCCTCTCAAATATATTCCCTGGCATTCCTATCTCTTTCCTACACAAACACCCATTCTCTTCCATTTTGTATCCTCTTCCCTCCCCTTCCCACTTCAATTTCCTTCCATCTTCCCTTCCTTTACTCCCCTTTCTTCCATTCCATCACTTCTGTCTTTTGTCGATTTCCCCTGTCCTGCCACTCCCTACCGTCCTTACTTTCTATCATCTCTTCTTCCGAGTCTATCTTTCAGCTTCTATTAGCTGGCCCTACTGTCTCTCATTCCCTCTTCTCTTCAGTTCTCTCACCCCTCTCCTTTAATTCTCTCTCTCAGCTTCAGTCATTTCACAACCCTCCCTTTCATTCCATGGCCCCCTTTAAACACCACTTCCCTTTTATTAATTGCCTCTCCTCCTTCTATCTTCCCTCTTCTTCTCTCCCTTCCTTACATCAACTTTCCCTTCATCCAGTCCCCTCTCCATTCCTTTCATTTTGTCCCTATTTTCTACCTCCACTCTTCTCACTTCTTGTAAATATTCTTGTACATCTTATTTTATTTCCTCCCTCTCATACTCTACCTCCTTTCAATCCCCTTTCCCTTCTCGCCCCCCTCTTTCTTTATTGAGCCTGTTTCAAAGTACTTACATACTTGCAGATTGGGGGGCAGAGGTATATGCAAAGTAGGATTTGACCAAAGTCAGATTGGTAAACTATGAGCAATGAGGCTGCAACAGAGTACTGCTTAATCATAGGGCAGTAACTTTACTATGAAAGCACATTTTGTTGAATAGACCATGAGACTGGCCACTTTGTCACTTACTCGTAATATTCAGTGTGTGTTGGGGCCTGTTTTTATCACAAGAGTACTAGCAGATTTTAGCCTGATTCTAAGTACTCCAAATCTTGGAGAAATAGGAGCAGAGGAATAAGTCTAAACAGATATTGCCCAAGAGCACACAATGTGGCAAATTAGAAAAGCCAGGATTAACAACCATGCCTTTAAAGCTGGCATTAACCAAGGGTTCTTGATTTTCTTTTTAAAACAAATCTTAAAAAATATATAGGTACACATATAGAGGGATTTTCCCCAGTGGTCTTCACCTATTGGTCTGTTTGCCTGCCATTCACATTTTCCTTCCACCCACCACAGTATACAATATGGGACAGTGGGCCAGCCCACTTCTGTCATAGACTATCCTCACTGTGAGCGATGGCATTTTGCTCGTGCACATGGGCACATCTGCCATGGAAAAGCTGTTTTCAAAGCCAGAGAACAATGCGTTCTTGTAGGAAATTGGTTAGTGGTTGAGGGGTGTAAAACCCTACTCAAGCAGCAACCACAATCTCTGTCAGGGTGAAACGCAAGCAAACCCCAAATTAACCTAACTGGCGCCGCGGGCGAACCCACCAGCGGAAGACCAGTAGGGGCCCCTCCTAAATAGGAGGTGCATGACCTCATGACATTCACATAACTGGGCGGGGGGTCGCTCCGGCTCCTGAACACTCTGAGAGGCGCAGATACAGCCCAGGCACAGGCTCCACCACAGAGCTAGGCCTCGAGTGCCGACGCTCCCTCATCTTGTCAGATTACTACGCCAGACGTGACAAAGTCAAAGATCTCTTCCACTTCTTGTTCTTCTCATGCTTGTGGGCCTTACACGATTTTCCCGAAGACCTGAACTGCAATGACAGTCTTGAAGTGGCTCCGTGTACAAACCCAGGACCTTCCTCTTCACTGAGATTGTGAGCATCGTGGCAACGCACGTCGAGCAGCAAGGAGCTTGAGGGGCCGCACCTTCAAGGTTTGGGGGTGCATGGCATGCAAATCAACGCAGGTCTTGGTGTTTTGGTCGCACCCCAAGACATCTGTTGGTGACAGGCACCACAGGGCTTGAAACCAGCCTTCCTAGTGGACATCCTCGACGCATCAGAAATTCTCAACAAAAGTCGAAAATAGTTCAGTCGAAAAAGACTGGGGATAGCTCTTCTCCGGATCTGCGCTGACTAGCGCGGAAAAAAATCAACTGGCATAAGCGCGTTGCAGTGGAGCCTATTCAGGCACAACGCACATCACTTCCGGCACAGAAGACACCAACCGGAGCCGAATGATGAAGTTTCAGGATCCAGTCTGGCACCTGAGGATTATTGTAAGGTAAGGAATCTGCGGCTAGAAGTCTCTATTAGATATGGAAATTTTAGGCCTGTCAAAAGGTTTATCTTACCAGCTCAAAATGGCAGTTTAAACCTGCACACACAAGCTGCAATGGCAGGCCTGAGACAAGTTTAAAGGGCTACATAAGTGGGTGGCACAATAAATGCTGCAGGCCCATTAGTATAATTTAATTTACAGGCCCTGGACACATGTAGTACCACTTTATTAGGGACTTATAAGTAAATTAAAAGTGCCAATTGGGTGTACCATGTTAAAAGGAGAGAGCACAATCACTTCAGCATCTGTCAGCAGTGGAAAAGTGCGCAAAGTCCTAAGGTCAGTAAAAACGAATTCAGCAAAAACAGGAGGATTGAAGGCAGAAAGTTGGGGGACATCCATGACAAGGGTGTCAGGTCCAACAGTTTTATTATTTTCAAGCATAATTTCTGATGTTTATAAATGCAATTTTAACATTTAGTTTCTTTTCCTGCACACCTGGCTGTTCCCTGCACGCTGCTACCAGGCCGTTAATGAACTAACCAAAGACTTTCTTCAGTACACTCGTCAAAAAGAAGGATTTGCCTATCTGTCTTAGCGATTCAGTGTCACGGGCTTCGGTACGATGGTACACGTGCGCTTCTCGTGTAGAAGATCCTGGTATCTGCTGTCAATATTCATTTTTTTCATAAATATTATTAAGTGCCATTTGTTTAATGTATTAGTCTTTAACCAATTATTTTTTTGTTAAAATATAATAGTTCTATACTCACACTGTGTTTACATTTTAATTTTCCAAACCGAGCCACTTCATTTTCTTGAGATCGGTCATCAGCTGTGCTTCTCTTTCTATGCTCACAGCTCCACCTACTGCCTTTTTTTTTTAATAGCTGCTGCGTGATAAATTCACACATTTACAAAACACATTGTTATAGACACATATCTTCGGAAGGTAATACTCCTGTTTTACATGTCAAAACCATGAATAAAAATGTACAAAAAAAGAAGAATCACTTTAGAAAAAATATACAAGACAGCTTTGTAATTTTCCATTACAACAATATCACTCTCTTCAGGAAGCAGCAATTAAAGCCCTTGTAAATAATTTAAGACACCTGAAAGCTGACAGGCAATGCAGCGCAGCACCCAAAGATGCTGCGCTGCGTGGCGTGACAGGGTGGGAGCAGGAGAGTGCCATATTAACATATGAATGTCTCTCTTCTCCCCTCTCCCCAGTGGCGGCTGGTAGGGAACAGTGGCGGGGGGCCAGGAGGCGGTGGGGTGGTTAAAAAATTAAACTGAAAAAAAAAATGAAAACTTAACTGCTGGTCGCGTCGCCAGCCACCGCCTCTCCGCCACCTCTCTTCCGTCGCAGGAAGCACCCGGGCTCCCCTAACCAATCACAATGCTGCAGGGCAGCATTGTGATTGGTTCCCCTAAGCCAATCTCAGCGCTGCAATGCAGCGTTATGATTGGTCTGAGCGCCGTGGATCGGAGCTCAGACGGAGACAGGGAGCTTGTGCATGTTCCCCACCAAGCTGTGTATTACAGTCTGGTGGGGAATATGCAAAGTGCGCACAACTATTTGGCCGGGCCAAGACGGCCGGCCAAGCAGTCATGCACACTTAGAGTGTGCTCACTACACCTCCCCCTGCTCTGGCCAGTCCCGCCCCTCCCCGCAACTAGGATCGGAAAAATAAAATGATAATAACGATACGTTATTATCATTTTTTTTTTCCTCTGCACTGCTCTTAAAGCAGTGGGGAGACGTTCCTTCTCCTTAGCAGAGGAGCCGCCGCTGCCACTTTCTAGCGCCGGTGCTGATTTCAGCTGCCGAGTGCCACGCACACACCTTAGCACCATAGCGCTCGGTTGTGTGCATGAGTCTAGCATAGTTCTTTTTATAGGAAGGGTATTCATCCTGTACAAAATAGTATGGCCCAGATTTTCAGAGGTTTAGCGTCGGGTTAGCGTTACTTTTGTAGCGCTAAACCTCTTTTTGGGATTCACAAATCAGCGCAAATTTGTATTTGCGTTGGTTTGTATGGGAAAGTAACGCAAAGCAGTGTGAAAAGCTGCTTTGCATTACTGTGAGTTAAGGGGGCGTTACATGGGTGGTACATTGGCATACCCGTGCTACCACCTATGCTTTTTGATGCTAAATCCTATTCCCAAACATCAGTAGAAAGGATATAGTGCCAAAAATTAATGCCACTGAAAAGCACGCGTTAAACAGAGAAATGTTTTCATTGTGCAGCACACATACAAAGTAGGAAAAGCTTTTTCATTCGGATGCAGGGCCCTGCCCTATTGCTGTGACAGAAGATCCTTCCAAAGAGGCAGCAGAATGGAGGACCAAAGCTCATGCTCAACAGCTCTGGATACCAGACTCTCCATGCTCAATCGGGAACCACAATAATAAGTTGGGCCCGGTCGTTCTTTATCTTCTTGAGAAATCTGGGCAAGAGTGATACTGCTGAAAGGCATACAGGAGGCCGGAGATCCACTCGAGACAAAAAGTGTCTCCGGGCGAGAGCAGCCCTGGAAACACCAGCACGCAAAACTGTGGACATTGCACATTCTCAGCAGAGGAGAACAGATCTAACCAAGGTTCGCCTCACTCTTGAAAGAGACCATGTGTCACCTCCGGGTGGAGACACCATTGGGAATCTGCTGAGTACCGACGCTGAGTTCGTTTGCTCTGGCGTTCAGAGAGCACGCCAGGTGTTGAACCACTAGGGCCCTGGTGTTCCAGCTATATACAGAGGTGCAAAGCCTCTTGACAAAGGATCCACGACCCCACCCTGGTTTGGTTGTTGCAGTACCACATGACGGTGGTGTTGTCCATGAACACCCATGCCAGCCTTCCCCTGATTGAAGGAAGAGAGGCTTTCAATCGGATGGCCTGAAGATCCAATAGATTGATGTGGAGTTCGAATGTCACCGGAGACCAGAGTCCTCTGATCACAACCTCTACCACATGGCTGCCCCCCGCCCTGGAGTGATGCATCTGTCACTACATTTAGGTGTGGTTGAGGTAGGGCAAGGGATCTGCTTCTGCCCCAAGCATGGTTCGTTACCAACCACTGCAGAAATCTTTTGCAGTTCCCACTGAGATCAGGACCATGTCAGAGAGATTCCCCTGATGCTGAGCCCAGTAAGACTTCAGGTCCCACTGCAGAGACCACATATTGCAGCAGGCATGCAATACAAACAAGATACAGGAAGCTATGAGGACCTACAACCTCAGGGTCATTCTCATCGAAATACAGGACAGAGGCTGAAACATCAGTCTCATAGCCTTAATATACTGGACTCACCGCTTGGGAGGGTAAGCACGAAACTGCACTGTGTCCAAAACAGCTCCGATGAAAGGAAGCATCTGAGAGGGAATTAAGTGTGACTCCAGCACGTTGATAGAGAACCCCAGTGAGTGCAGAAGGTTTATCATAGTTTGGAGGTGGGAGAAGACTGCCTGGGGCGAGCCGCCTTCAACAGACAATCATCGAGGTAAGGAAAGACTGGCATCCCTGACATCCGTAGATGAGCTGTAACCACTGCCATCACTTTTGTGAACACCCGAGGGGTGCTGGTAAGGCCGAAGAGAAGCACAGGAAACTGAAAGTGTTCTTGGTCCACCATGAACCTCAGGCAACATCTATGGGCAGGCAGGATGGGGGTATGGAAATAGGCATCCTGCAAGTCCAACGCTACCATCCAGTCTCTCAGGATTTGGGCAGACAGACTTGTGCGAGTGTGAGCATCTTGAATTTCTCCTTTATCAGGAAGAGGTTGAGAGGGTGCAGGTTTAGGATAGCACAAAGGCCTCCATCCTTCTTGGGCACCAGAAAGTAGTGGAAATAGCAACCACAACCTACTTCTGATGCGGGCACCCTCTCTATAGTTCCCTTGGCTAAGAGAGCTAACACTTCCTGATGAAGCAAGGAGAGGTGCTCCTCCGTCAGCTTGTCATAAGTAGGTGGCATAGGAGGGGGGTGGTCACAAAGGGGCAGCCGCGGCCGCTGCCGGTAAGAGCGATGGGGTGGTGGGGCCGGCAGGGGGGGATTGCAAGAGACGACCACGAGGGAAAATGTATTATTAATTTAATCTTCCCTCGTGGTCGTCTCTCGAAATCCCCCCCAGCTGGCCCCACCGCTCTTACCTGCAGCGGCCGCGGCTGCAAAGGGGAGGGAGTAGTTCCTTTGAACGAACTGCAAAACCCAATGGTAGGATGTTATTGACCTCCAGTGGTGCAGGTGATGGCATATCCTGCCACCCACTGAATACCTATGATGGTCAAAAGCAAACTAAAAGGGTTTGTAGGTGGTGGCTGTCAGGGGGTGGTGGACCATCCCAATTTCTGGCTGCCTGTCCCACGTGGTTGTGAGAACCGCGTCCTTGGCCACAAAAGGATTGCGAAACATGCTTTCTGCAGTGGCTGGGAGTGTAGAGAAGCGATTGGAAACCCCTTCTGTGGCCACAAAAGGGGCAGAAAGTGGACTGGGGTTGGCACAGGCCCATAAAAAGGCCTAAGGTCTGCCTGTAGTTCTACTGTCCTTAAAGCGCTTCAGCGCTGAGTCCGCCTTCTCACAGAACAGATGGGAGCCATCAAAGGACATGTCAATATGCGAAGATCGGACATCTCCCGAAAAGAGTATGGCTCAAGTAGCATGTGGTGTTCACCAACCACAGTACCAGACTTGCAAAAGAAAACATCCTCTTCCTGAAGGTACCCAGCCTTTTGGATTCCACATCCAGTGGGATGGTTGGGAATGCGCCAGGGTTAATTTTGGATGTTGAGACTTGGACCACCAAGCTCTCTGGGGTGCAGTGCTGTGTGAGGAAACGGGGGTCCCCTGGGGCAGGGAGATGGCAGCGAGCAATCGTCCTATGCACAGGAGCCCCTGTTCAGGGTTTGGACCAGACCCCAAGAAGGATGTCTGTGAGGGCTTTAGTAAATGAGAGCAATGGTTCTATGGGGGCAACTCCCGACTGAAGCACCTCTGTGAAGATGTTTGTCTTGACTGCCCCTGAGGGCAGCGTAAGGTTCAGGCACCCTCCTCCGTAGCCATGGTAGGAGGCGAGACCAGGCCAATGTCTGGGGAGGTGAGCAGGCCACTAGCACCTGCCAAATCCTTGTATCAGGTGTCCTCAGGATCGTCTGTTTGATAGCCATAAGGTTCCACAGACCCCTCCCACTCATAACACAATCCAGGCATGTCACTGTAATATCGCTGGCTCCGATATGGAGTCTTCTCCTGGTTGGTGCCGAACCCACCCAGAGCCGGACAAAGCCCATTTGGCTCTGTATGGGAATGCAGAATGATGATGGGACGGCACCACTGCTAGGCGTTGGTGTCGCCGGGGGATTTGGCACTGGAGCGGACACCAGGGAAGGTCAAAGTCGCTTGACCAGCGCCAATCCAGATCTGTAAATGGATACCTGGGGACCAACAAGAGCTGAGGGCAAATCTGGTGGCAGAAGACCAGTAGGCACCCCTACCAGACACGTGGGGCCCTAGGGTGCTCCAGAGGGTTGGGACAGCTCAAAGATGAGGTACATTTCCTCATAAAATTCCTTCATTTGGGTGGGGGCCGCTCCGGCTCCCGAAAACTCAGGAAGGTGTGGAGACATCCCAGGTGCAGGCTCCACCACAGAGCTCAGCCTCGAGAGCCGAAGGCCCCGTGACTCATCCAAAGAATTGTGCAGTGAAGTTGAAGACCTCTTCGACTTCTTCTTTTTCATGTGGGACTTACCCAACGTTCCCGCCTATGACTTCTTTTTCTTGTGGGACTTACCCGACGACTTGGAGTGGGACAACGATAGCCAGGTACAACTTTGCAAATGGTCTCAGGACCTTCCTTGTGATTGAGATCTGGATTGTCACAGTCGATCGACATCGGGTGGTGAGGAGTTTGCAGGACTACTCCCTCAGCACTTTGGGATATATTGTGCAGCAATCCTCACATGTTTTGGCGTTGTGGTCTTGCTTAAGACACCAGAGGGAATCCAAGCACGGATCCCTCCATGGCATCTGCCTGTGACAGGCACCGCATGGTTTAAACCCTGCCTTTTTGGTGGACATCCTACAAACCAGGAACAAAGACTCAAAATTCTTCAACAAAAGGTCAAAAAAATGTCAGTTAAAAATTGATTAGAGGTAGCTCTCTCTGGATCTGCGCTGACTGGTGCGGAAAGTAAAAAACGAACCTAAAAACGCTGGGGTGGTGACTGTATGGGCACAGCGCACATCACTTCTGGTGTGGACGATGCTGACGACACCACACAGATCTGGATGACGGCACATACTGGTGCGCAGGGGTACTACTCACCAAATGTTTCCGGATCCAGTCTGATGCCTGTGGAATATTCTAAGGTGAGGAATCTGCAGCTAGAGATCCTTATCAGATTCAGCTTTTACATGCAAACATATGATCCATCAGATTGTTGGTTTTACTGTTCATGTAAAAGCTAGAACATGCCAAGCAATAGTGGCAGAGCAAGCTGTGGGTCAATGCCCTGGTGCCCCCTAGGGGCAAGCAACACAGGCCATTACACAGATGCTGAGTTTAGTGTCAGTAAATGTTGAGCATTATTATAATAAGCACTGATAATTGAAGAATGTCTTAGTAATTGTGTGATGTTATATTGTGATATATAGGGTTGATGAACTAATTTTAAATATCTGTTTTAAAACAAAGTCGACGTATGCAGCAAAATTGATATGGTTTTAACTAACTAAACAATAAAAGATTACTCACTTACCGCTTCTTGCAGTTCAACTTGAATATCCTGAAGTCTGCATTTAATACGTAAATTGGCATTTTCTAGGATGTGCATATCTCCAGTGATTTGTTCCACTCTTTCAAGTAGTTTCTTCTCAGATAGTTCTAACTCTTTTATTCTACAAAAGTGAAATGCAAGAATATTAAGCCATCATCATCTGATGAAAAATGTCACTAAAGTCATAAATAGAGGCATATTTTGCAGACAACATATTTAACTAAATTACAGCACTCGTTAGGAACCTGTCTTGACAAATAATTTCTTCCAAAAGTGTGGTGATTCTCTCCAAGGCAAAACATTTTAGGAATGGGCTCATGATGAGAAAGAAACAATTGCAAGAAAAATGCGAGAAAACGCCTAATATGGTATTTGTAGTGAATATGTACAAACACTATCTTTCCAAATATGAAAGATAACTTGCATTTTTCTAATTTATTTTTTTTAAGTGCTTTTGCTTTATTAAGTACTTCAACTTACATACAGGCAATGCTTGACACAGTATATCTTACGAATACACAGCACATTACATTGGACTAATATACAACTAATTGTCATGCTGGTTTGTAATATCTACATCAGGTTCCGGCCATATATTTCCATACAGGATTTTAAGTTAAAACAATTCTCCAGTACTTGCAGGTGCAGTATAGCATTTGTAGCAATGTCCCCGACTTTATACATGAATTCTCTCTTGTTAACCGGGAAGTTACATGTAGTTGAGCCCCCCATCCCCTCCCAAGGGACGAAGCCCGAGAGGCAACATCAGTCATCCAGGCTGGCATGCACAGCATCAGTCCGGGAGCGCCCGTAAGTACTCCATCAGTGGCTCCCAGATCTCCCTGGGGCGGGAAGTGGTAGGCAGAAGCTCCGCATAGGTTGTTAGCTGGTCCTTACAATATATAAAGTCTGTTAGCCAGTCCTTGAACTTGGGGGATCGCCCTCTGCCCTCTGCCCCATCTGCACGCCACCCTGCATTTGGCCAGAAATAATCCCAATGCTGCAAGTTTCCTGAGGGGTTTCTGTATTTCAGCAGTGTATCCCAGGAGCGCAAGCAACGGGGACGCAATGAGAGGAGCGCCAATTATTTTAGTCAGTGCAGTAATCACCTCCCGCTAGTACCCATGAACCTCGGGGCATTGCCACACGAGGTGTAGGAAACCCGCTCCCTCCTGACGACATCTCTCGCAGCGGTCATCATTTTTCAATTTATATGTGCATAGCCGTAGAGGAGTGTAATAGGTTCTATGTAAGAACTTAAAGTGTATGATTCATAGGTGGCTACTCGCCGTGATGGCTTCTGCCTGTGTGCAGCAGTATGACCACTGCTTGTCTGATAGTGGCATCTCCAGGTCATTATCCCAGGCCGTCCTAGCCCTCTGTGTCAACTGTGGTTTTTCCAGCAGCGCGGCCCGGTATATGCTGGACACTGCAAGTGCTGGCCCTGCCATTTTAAATAAAGTGTGTAGTGTATCTTGTGTGGGGGTTCTCGGGGGAAACCTGGGATGTTGGCTCTGATTTCATGTTTCAGTCTTATGTATAGAAATACCTCCAGTGGGGTGACGCTATCCCCATGTCTATCTTTGAGCGCACCCTCCTGGTACAGGTCACCCCATTAAGGTCTCTCCTACGGAGCATCTCCCTACACACCGCCTCCTGAGTGACAGGCACAAGCGGAAGATAAGGGAGTGGCATTAGCGGTGAATACAGCACAGGTTTGCCCACTATTCCAGCTATGCGCTTCCACACGTGGTTTGTGCAGGTTACCGTGTGTGTGGCGACTCCCTCCCCAGGGACGCACGTTCCAAGGAAGAAGGTAGGGGACGTGGGAGCCATGTATCCCTGTTCAATGGCTAGGTGAGGCGTAAAAGGTGGAGGGTGAAGCCAGTATATCGCATAGTGGGTTTGGGGGCTGAGGTAATATAGTTCCATGTCTGGGGCTTCGAATCCCCCACTGGAGAAAGGTTGCGTCATGATCTGCCATCCCACCCGGGGTTGTTTCCCCCCATGCCAATCTGATAAGTAATGATCGTAGAGTATGGAAGAAGGAGCGTCCTGGATTGTTTGTTAATGAATAAGTATAATAGTTTGGGTTGTATAACCATTTTCATCAATGCCATTCTGCCCGCTAGCAAGAGTGGCATCGTGATACATCGGTCTACCCAGGTGGTGATAGTATCCACAGCAGTGCCATAATTTGCACGGAGTGTTTTCTCTTTGTCTCTAGTTACGATCACTCCCAAATACTTTATTTAGGTTTCGCACCAGCTCAGTGGGAACTCTGAGGAGAATCTAGTGGTGTTAGGCGTGAGCGGGAAGATCTGTGATTTGCCCCAGTTGATCTTTATCCCAGATAAGTGACCAAATCAGATGAACTCCCGGAGAATCGGGTTGAGATGGATATGTGGTTCCCGTAAATAGAGGGTAATATCATCAGCATACAATGATATTAATATCTGCCGCGAGGGGTACTGTATAGAATACTCTCTGTGGTGTTGTCGAATTTTGGCAGCGAGGGGCTCTATGGCAAGGGCAAAAAGCAGCGGCGATAAGGAGCAGCCCTGACGCGTGCCTCTCATTATGGGAACTGGAGTGGAGTATAGGCCATTGACCTGTATGATGGCCTCTGGCTGTGAATACAGTAGTTTTATCCATGCCAGAAAAGGCTGAGGGAGACCCATTCTGCCCAGTATTGTGAATAGATAATCCCATTCCAGGGGATCAAAGGCTTTTGTGGCATCTAAGAAGATCCCAGCTGCGGAGATCTCTGGATCAATGTCGTGCAATAGCGCAAATGTGGTTCGCAAGTTATGGGAGGTGGCTCTACAGGGTATGAAGCCCGCCTGATCTGGGAGGACCAGAACATCCATCAGCAGAGTCAGTCTATTTGCAATGACCTTCGCTAGGATTTTGGTGTCACAGTTAATCAGTGACAGAGATCTATATGCCTCGCATTTGTTAGCATCTTTGCCCGGCTTGAGCAAGGAGATCATAGCCTGCTGCATGGTCATGGGGAGTGTCCCGATCTCCATAGCTTCTTCAAAGACCTGCTTAAGGAGGGGAGCCAGCTGGTCTATATAGCATTTATAGAAGTCCGCGGGCAGTGCGTTGGGCCCCGGGGCTTTGTCCGAGCACAGACCCATTATTGCGTCCCAGATTTCATCCTCTTCGATATAAGCAGCCAGAAATTCTCTGCAGGAGTCATTGATCCACTTGAGGGCGGTGTCGGCAAAGTAAGAGGCTATGTCAGGTGGATCTTGGCTGCGTGTATGGTAAAGCTTTGCATAGTATTTGGTGAAGGCGTTAAGGATCTCTCGTGAGTCTATATGCCTGGCGCCTTCCTCATCAAGTATTTCCAGGATCTGATTGGCGAACCTGGGGGTTCTGACTACTTCAGCTAAGGCCCTGCCGGGGCGCTCCCCCTCTCCATAGGATTTTGCAGTGTGGTACTTAGAGCGGAACTTAGTTTTGCGTTCTGCCTCAGTTGAGTATTCTGTAAGCAGCTCCTTAAGTTGCACCCTTAGTTGCGGGGCTGGGGCGGAGGCCAACTGTTCCTCTTTCTGTGTCATATCTTTTTCTAGTCTGAGCAGAGTCCCTCTGATGGAACGCAGGATCCCACCACTCTTGGCCATGCAAATCCCTCACATAGTGACCTTGAAGCTTTCCCACACGCAGGCAAGTGTTGGAACGCTACCCTTGTTGCGAGGGAAAAACTCAAGGATTTCCTGATGCACTTCTTCACAGAAGGCGCTGTCCAATAGGGCAGTGGGCTGAAGCCTCCAGGATCTGTATGGGGAGTAATTACCAGGCGGTGACAGCTTCATAAGCATGGGGGAGTGGTCCGAGAGGGTGCGCGCCAAGTGTGACACCTCACAGAGCCATGCGTTCATTCCCTTCGAGAGCAGCCAAAAGTCTATACGGGACCAGCTGTACATTTGTACATTTGAGAAATAGGTACCTTCCTTCTGTGTGGGATGCAGGGATCTCCAAGCATCAAAAAGCTGGTAGTCTGCCATGATTCCTAAGAGGTGCTTGGATGCTTGTGGATGTGAAGAAGAGAGAACGCGGGACCGATCAGTGAGTGGATCTAGTGCTATAAAAAAGTCCCCTCCCCATATAATGAAGGAGGAGCCTATCTCCAATATGCTACCCCATAGCTTATCAAAGTAGCTGGCGTCATCAATATTGTGCGCATAGCAGTTTACCAGGGTCACCGTGTGTCCCCCCCGTCTGCCCCACATCACACAGAATCTGCCCTGTGAGTCTTGCAGTGCTCCCATCGGACAATACCCCAGGCTGGCCTTAACTAGGATTGCCGTGCCTCTAGCATAAGTGGAGTAGGAGGAGAAGCAGCTGTGTGTCGCCCATTTCTTCCCAAAGATAGGTGGTACCCTGGGATCCAGGTGCGTCTCCTGCAACATAGCCACCTGTACTTTGTGTCTATCCAAGTATCGCAGCCTGCGCTTGCGGGGATCATGAAGCCCCCTCACGTTCCAAGTCAGGAGAGTAACAGTGGGGGCATTCTTTGGACCCTGCCTAGCCATGACTTCTTAGTTGTCTCTGGAGAGTATGATGTGCGTGGGTAATGCCATGTAGAACCTGTGTAGTGTGTGTTACATGCATTCGCAGCTGTAGATATACAAGGATGTTCTCTGCAATGCCGCAGCCTACAACAATAACAGCCCCATCCCACCCCCCACCCACACCTATGGCCCAATCCCGTAGGCGGACAGTGTCCCATCCAAAAGACCTACTGAGGCTTTGGTGCATCGTAAGTAATAATGATTTTATATCCGCGTCCTGGGGGGCAGTCGAGGATGGGCAGTCTTCCTCCCTTTGTGGAGCCGTACCTTCAGCAGCGTTTGATGTGCTTTGCCGTGCAGAGAAATGCAGTTTGGCCTGTTTGCCCTCTGTGCGGCCCATGGTGTGCTTTGCTTCGTTTAAAAACCATCAAGTTGTCTCAGTCGTCAGAAGGCCCAGATGCTGTAAAGTTTTTGAATTGACATAACTGTTCAGTGATTTCTCTAATCTCTCAGGCTAACTTGTACTCATTCAATGTTTTTAGGCCCATGTTCATATTTTTAATGTCCCTTATACGTGGTATTTGTTATCAGCCTAAAAGTGTCTCCTGTCCCTGCTCTCTCTCACTCTCTTACAACCTATCAATGCACCCAACATTTGGTTATGTATTTTTTGTCCTAAAGTTGGTAAGACATTATTTCTTTCAGAGATTGCTACTCTTTAATTTTCTTTTAGCTCAGTTCTGTACTTGCAGGTGTTTTCATGAGTTCAGTATACATTGTCTGGTTATGGAGATAAACATCTGATAACATGGTTGGAAATGCTGCATATTTTCTTCAAATCCTCTAGCTTGTTCAATCATGGTACTTTGGTTACTAGGCGCCATTTTCTCTAGTTTTTATCAAGTTTCCATACAGAATATCTTTATTATTTGATACTTTCATACATTGTGAAGTAACCCCGTGATCCTGGACATACCCAATATTTAGCGTATGATATCCATTCCATTTTGTATACACTTGGCTAGGGGGAGTCTAGTGCCAGCAATGATTATGTGTAGTCCCACCTTGTTCTTCTGCAAGTCCGCAAATTTAGCTTATGGCATCAACTTGCTTGTGGTGGATTTGATGTTAGGGACTAGCGGCTGCAATTATTTCGTTTGAGCTGTGATAACCTTAGCCCGGTTTCTCTCACATGTAGTTGCAGCTTCCCCGTAACTTTCCTCAAATGTCATTCTACTTCCCACTGCATATGGGTGACCAGAATATTTTTGTTATCATTTTATCATTTAGCTAGCCCTTTAATACACTATGCAATATGGTAGCTAATTTCTACACCACCCCTATTTTGCAGGGCATTATGCATGTATCACCTAATCAGGGCACAGCATAGCAGTATTCTTACACAGCATCTACCTTACGCCCAGCCCGGTCTTTGTGTTGAGTGTCCATAGACTTCCATAGGGGATATTTGCAAAGAATCGCCGAAGTCCTTATAGAATAATATTCATTATGGATTCTGTGGTTTGTTTTTGTCTGTACTGCCAAGACCAATTGTGCTATGGAATGGAATGTATGTTGAGTAATTATCATTAGATAGTATTTACATTAATCGCTATTGTGCTGCTAACAGAAGTCCCCCTAAGCAGTTTGGGGATGCCCACGCATGGAACCCAAGCTTGACACGCCATAGAAAAGCTCAATCTAATTCTTACTGATGATAACAAACAAGGAAGAAACGTGCCTGGGTTTGCCTGTGGTACTCTTCAAAATATATGGTGCCTATCAATTTAAACTGTACTGTTCTTTCTGAGATAAAGGTAAGAATTACTTGCATATGGGTGGTCTCTGTCTGTAATACCACAGAGGATAGAAAATACAATGATCTGTAATTTTAGTAAAGTAATTAGCATTGGTTCAGACTGAGCTAAGGATGTCCATCCCTCTCAACTGTGCTGCCTACATAGGATTTGAACCTGTCCCTAACTGGACCAAACATTGGCAAAGCCAATAGGTCATGGCTGTAAAAGGCTGAGCTGTTGACTTTGCCAATGTTCTTTTCCAATTCCATGCAGGTGCAGCCATCAAGACACATGCACATGCATGGCTGTCGCTCTTGAGATGAGTTTTCTATTCCAAAATGTCTACCGATGAACAAGCATGCACTGTGACACATGCATACATGTGCGTCGGGACACATGAATATGTGTGTGTCATGCACCAGCATGAGCATGACTTGTGACGGAGACAGCCATTTTTAATTTACTGATCTAACATGGCAGACAGCCATGTTGAATCGGTAAGTTAAAATATTAAAAAATAGTGAAAAAAATGTTACATGAAGCAAGAAAAAGAGAATGAGTGGCCTGGCAGACTTTTCCAGCTGCTGGGTCCTCGCAAATAGTATATGTAAATAAAGAAATAATTTTAACACGTCGGCAGATTGAAGGCAGGACAATGAGTGGACAGGCAGCATCCGAAAGCAAGGATGATCAATTGAAAGCACACTGATGGGAAGGGGTCCTAGGAGACACATGTACCCCAGTGGAACTGCTAAATGTTAAATTTGAAAAAGTCCCCTGAGTTATGCAATGGATGGAAATAACACATGCAGTCAGAACACTGTGAGGCTGAAATGCTCCTGGGTGGGACAAATAAAAGAATAGAGAAGAAAGCCATCAAATCAGGAGCAAACACTTGAGACAGACAACATAACCATTAATCATGTGCTAGGGTCAGACCTAAAGGCCACTTTAATTATATGTAATGTATTGGAAACAACAGGGTGTGGTGATGTGGTGATGGCACATGTCCATCCACTCTGTGATGTCATATAGAATGTTGGGAGACTCTCTGCCCTGAGTGTTCTGTCAGCGGCAGTTGTTGTCTGTGCCTTTACTGCATCAGCTGGGACGGCTCTCTGTACTCCCTCAATAAACTACTTGACTGAAATCTACTACTGCGTATTGCCATCTCTTCACTGGCGACAGAGGATGGGATCCTGCCTATTGACTGCCTTACTATCAACTGCCATCTGTCTCTGAATCCAAGGTAGCCTCTATGTGTGCCCCAGCAGCCCAACTGTAAGTATTTTTTTTTTCTTACTACCCCCAAGGCACATCGGTACAGAGAGCCGTTCCCCTTCCATTTGCTTGGGCACACCTAAGCCTTTCATTTTGGGCCGCATCGCTTTCAGCATCCACTTTGTATTTTTCTCTTCCCTCCACCACTCGCTCGCATCCACGAGCTGTGATCTTCTGCCCTACGTATTCTCTATTGACTCCAACCGTGTGGGGCATGTTATAATTTTTGCCGCTTTACTCGGGCAATTTATTGCTGCGCCATCGCCTGCTGTCACTGAGGCTCGCGCCCCTTCATCGCATTGGAATTCGAACGAGCCTGCCTGCCACGCGCCAATCCTTTCCTGCTTGCTTACGTGGAGCGCGCTCTCAGCACTTACAAAAATGTACTGTCAAGCGTTCGGCAACTTAGCTGAAATGTAATCCAGCAATGAGCAGTTTTCAGCCACAGACATCGCAGAAGAGCTTATCTAACTGCCCATGTCTAACTATCCCATTGTGCCATATTGATATTCTCTTACCTGCTGTTGCTTTCCTTCATGAATTCCGATCGTCAACTTCATGAATTCCGATCGTCGACTTCAATTTCGTCACGTCATCACCATAGAGTGAACATAGACATTCTCTGGTGCTTCACTGCCATCATATGGTCATTGGTGGTAATGCACCTCTAAAAGTGGAAGTCCATTTTTTTATTCTTTGCAGTTTCTGCCTTCACTTCAACATACCATTGTAAATGGAAATCTCCTTTCTTGTCCTTCTGCGCTGACACGCTCAGCCTTTGCGTGTCAATTCTCCTCATCGTTTGTGACTTCGCTGACGCGCACAGCACTCAAGCAAAGTTAAAGTCTGCATCTTCATCACTTGTTTGCGACTTCGCTGACACGCACAGCATCCAATTTGCATGTTCCTTTGCTGCTCTTATTTCGCTGATACACGCAGCATTTTACAACGTGTGTCAAAATTATCCATGCTTCTACACTGACACACACAGTCACTACCACAGCAACAGAAGTAGAGATTTTTTTTTTTTAAATTCTCCATCTCACAACTTAATATTGGCCCAACGTGGTCATCCTGTGGCCATGTTGTAACTGTATATTTTTCTTTATTTTAATCCTCTATTGCTCTTTTCTTTGCGATTCTTCTTAGCCATTGTTCTCTTTTCTTCTTGTTTTTTTTTCTTGTTCCCTTTTCTTCCTTTTTTTCTCTCCACATCTTTCACTGACATGCAGAATGTTACAGCCCCTGCACCTTTCCTACAAGAACCCGGAGAACCACAACTTGAATGGAAATTATGGATTAGATCTTTTAAAGCATATTTAGGTGCAATCGATGGTCAAAGATTTAGATCTGAAAGAAAGAAGAATCTTATGTACTATCGTCTAGGAGTGGAGGGTCAAAATGTTTTCGACCATCTACCTCCTTATGAACCCCCTGAAGGTGAAGATCCTGATGAGTTCGATATGGCAGTAATACAATTAGACAAGTACTTCACCAAAACGAAAAACATTGTGGTACACAGATACAAATTTTTCACAAGGACACAAAAACCCAATGAAAGTATAAACACTTTTATTACTGCGTTAAAAGTTCTAGCTGCAAAATGTGAATTTGACAACTTTACATCACAACTTGTAAGAGATCAACTTGTTGCACGTTGTTACTGCAAAAAAGTCCAAGAAAAATTACTCACCTGCAAAAACCCCACCCTGGATGAAGCTGTAGACATTGCCAAGAGCATTGAAAGTTCCTTGGATGATGTGAAGCAACTTGAATCTGATTTATCTAATTCTACCATTTCTGGTGCTGTCACTACTAAACCTTCTCTTCCTACCCCTTTTTTCCCAAATTTCTCCAGAGGGTCTACCATACCTAGGGGTGGAAGAAATTTCATACCAAATAGAGGTGGAAAAGTGTTTACACCTAACAGACCGTTTAATTACAACACATCGCTTAATTACAACAGATCGCTTAATTACAAAATAAGTTGTTATAGATGTGGGTCAAATATGCATGTTTCTTCTTTCAAAAACTGTCCCGCTATTAATCAACAATGTGGCCAATGTGGCAAAATGGGTCATTTTGCAAAAGTTTGTATGGGAGGGAGAAGAAGAGATGTAAGATGTGTACTCAATGATTCCGATCAATTTGACGACGACGTCATTAATCAGGAGTATGTTGTTGTAGTCAAGAATTGTTCTGACAAATGCATTATGCAACATATTCCTGATCCTGAAATAGATGTTACCATTGAAACTAGTCACATTCAACTCCTTGTTGACACAGGAGCGCGCATCACCATTGTATCTCAAGACAGGTATATGAAGTTTTGGTCTACCAAAAGTTTACTACCCCCCAACATACGTACAGTAGCCTTTGAAGGCAGTAGAATTGATTTACTAGGCTACTTTTGGGGTAAAATCAGTGTCTTTGGGGTAGTTATCAATGGTAAAGTGTATGTGGCTAAACGTGGGATCAATGTTCTTGGTCTTATCCATCAAGCTGAGTTTGGCCTCACTATCAAACCTGGCCTACCCAACCCAGTTTTTATTGATCATCAATTCAACTCTACTCCCACAAAAGACATTAGCTCTCTGTCCACCTCTCAACTGACCACCGATTGGGAACACAACTACAGTAAAATTTTTGAAGACCGTCTGGGCAAGATCACAAACTTCCAACATTTTATCAAAATCAAAGAAAATGCTGTCCCCATCAAGCATAAACTGCGCAATGTTCCTTTAAGCATTAGAGGCGATCTTTCCAAGCATTTGCAGTCATTATGTGATCAAGGCATAATCGAAAAAGTCGAATCCACTCTTTGGCTTTCACCCATTGTCTTAGCCAAGAAGAGGTCTGGGGACCTGAGGATGTGTGTCGACTTGAGGAGCCTTAACGACGCCATCTGGGTTGATGGATTTCCCCTTCCGCGCATTGAAGATCTCATCGCCAAAGTGGGTTCCTCCTCATGGTACACCAAACTCGATCTTAAGGCTGCCTACCATCAAGTCAAACTACATCCTCAGTCCCGACATCTCACAGCTTTTGTCACTCCAGATGGTGTATTTCAATTCTGTCGCCTACCCTTTGGCCTTGCCTCGGCTGCTGCCGTATTCCAAAGATTGATGACCGAGATGTTCCACCACAATCCCCATGTTGTTGTCTTTCAAGACGATATTCTCATCTTCACCAAAACTGAAGCCGAGCACGATTCTGCCATTGATCAAGTGTTCAACGTTCTAGCACAAAGAGGTGTCACCTTACAAAAAAGCAAGTGTACCTTTAAGGTGAAGGAGATCGAGTACTTAGGCCATGTAATTTCCGAAAATGGCATCAAACCCAGACCTGGTCTTATAAAAAGCATAGTTGATGCACCTCCTCCTCAAAACAAGGAACAGCTCATGTCCTTTCTTGGCCTCTGTGAGTTCTATTCGAAGTTTATGAAAGACTTTGCAAAGACCACAGAGTGTTTCAGAGCGCTGCTAAAGAAAGGAGCAACCTATATATGGTCCGAGGAGTGCCAAAAAGGTTTCCAGTCCATTAAGGACCATATAATTGAAGCCCCCGCTCTGCAAGCATTCGTAGAAGGAAAGCAAACAATTATCACAGTTGATGCCTCTGAGTATGGCCTGGGAGCTGTTCTCTCGCAATATGTTGATGGAAAAGAACACACAGTAGGATTTGCATCCAGAACTCTCCGTCCTGATGAACGAAAATATTCCGTCATTGAAAAGGAATTGTTAGCCTGTGTCTGGAGCATTGAAAAGTTCAAATCATATGTATGGGGCAGATCCTTCATCCTCAAGACTGACCATCGTCCCCTGGTTGACATCCTCTCGGGTAAAAATGTCAAACGTACCACCTCTCGTTTGGCACGATTATCCACAAAACTTCTAGAATATACTTTCACAGTGGAATATATTCCTGGGGGAAAGAACTGCAGAGCGGACTGCCTATCAAGACTCCCCATCTCTGACATGGATGCACAAGACTGGGAAACCGAAGTTGAAGAATGCTTTGTGGCACTTATTAGTCAAGAAAATCTGTCTTTTGCAGAAGAAGACTGGATCATGCAGATTGATAAAGATTCAGTTCTCAAGGAGGTGGCATCTTTGATTAAGAAAGGCTGGCCAAAAGAAAGGTGTCTTTCACCCGATCTTCAGATGTTCTGGAAAATTAAGGACGAACTCTCAGTGGAAAGTGGAAAAGTAGTCAGAGGCGACAAACTTATTCCTCCCTCTTTTTATCGTGAAAAGATCATTCTAGCGGCACATTCTGGTCATCTTGGAGCAACTATCACAAAAAGGAAAGTCAGGACTGATTTCTGGTGGCCCAGAATGGATATCCAGATCGATGACTTGGTAAAGCAATGCTCACGCTGCAAGGTCAGCGACAAAGTCTTAGTACTCGAAGGTACAGTGGAAGCCCCTGTACCCCCTCCTGGCAGAGCTTGGCAAAAACTCGGCATGGATTTTCTTGGACCATTCCATGTTCTCCCTTCCGACTCTAAGTACTTTTTAGTCCTCATCGACCATCTGTCCAGGTGGGTGGAAGTTGAACCTATTTCTACACCCAATTCCAAAAGTGTCATCAACTGTTTGACTGCCATTTTCCTCAGAGAGGGTTATCCTGAGGAAATTCTCACCGATAACGGCGTCCAATTTGTTTCACATGAAATGACCTCTTTCCTGCACTCCTGTGGCATCAAGCACACCAGGAGTCCACTCTACCATCCACAAAGTAATGGCAAAGCGGAAAGGTTCAACAGGATTGTAGTGGAGTGTGTGCAAGCAGCCTTTAGGTCTCAATCCTGTATTTTCCAAGCTGTGAAGGACCTTGTCTGGTCTTATCGCACTTCACCTCATGTCGCTACCAATTTTTCTCCCTTCGAACTTATGAGGGGCAGAAAAGCACCCTCCCAAGTGTATCCCTTTTGGATGGTCAACTCTTTCCATCTTGGTTGTGACATGAGGTGCATGTGGGAATCAGCCAAGAAGACGTCAACTGAAGTTTGTTCAAAATTTCAACAATCCTCCACCACGAAAGAAACCCACAGGCTCCGTATTGGGGACTGGGTCAGAGTCAAAAATCCTGTTTCAGTAAGAAAAGGTTTTTCGAAATTTGTGGACTCACAACAAATTGTAGATTTGCGTAAGAACGCAGTTAAGTTGTCTAATGGAAACTGGTGGAGCACTTCTCGTGTTGCCAAAGATCCTTCTATCCCTTCCGAAATTGTCAAGGTCAAACAGAATGTTCCAAGGGGGATGGTGTTAGGAAAAGCGCCAGAGCCAGTATTAGACCACGAAGATTACAAAACTATGTTTAAGCTTCATTGCTTGTTCCCCATTTCATTTCCTTCCTTTTTCCTTTTTGTACCCCTACCTCCTCTTCCGTTCACAAGAGTCATTTTATCAAAAGGGGGGAGGTGTGGTGATGTGGTGATGGCACATGTCCATCCACTCTGTGATGTCATCCAGAATGTTGGGAGACTCTCTGCCCTGAGTGTTTTGTCAGTGGCAGTTGTTGTCTGTGCCTTTACTGCATCAGCTGGGACGGCTCTCTGTACTCCCTCAATAAACTACTTGACTGAAATCTACTACTGCGTATTGCCATCTCTTCACAGGGCTTACCAAACAGACAGCTAAAGTTATCAGTAGCCAAGACTTCTAAAGCTGAGAATGCAGGAATGGCAGCATGCACGAGGCAGCAGATACCTATCTCTTTATTTATTTTTGCTTCATGCAGCCATGTGCCTTAAAGGGCACCAGTCGCTGTGCCAAAATAAATGGCACATTGTGAAAGGCATATGCAGGAGTAAGCAGTGGTCCATGGTATTCCTGCCAGTTCCAAAAGATACCAGCAACTGCCCATCATGCAGTTTCCAGGTTCCAAATAGTTTCCGGTTGCCTTTGACATCCTGCAGCCATTCAGTGCTTTGCAGTTGCAAGAGTCATTACAAAGCCTTGATGAATTTGTTTGAGTCAAAAAGCGGGAAGGAAACTCCCACTAACACTCATTTCCCTTTCATCACACAAGTTCTCACAATGCACATATTGCTTTCGAGAAGCCATATGCAAACGCAGTGTCACTTTTGTATTTTGCATTTTTTAATTTGCATAAACAAAGCCTTCCACTTTAAGCAGAACATGTTTTCACACACAAAATCCCTTTGTACATCAGGGCATATGAGTCATTGATGAATGTATGTTAGTCTTTGGTTTGGATGATTAAGCATTATCATAATTTATTTCATACATTAACACATCCGTTCTGGGCATTAACCACTGCTAATTACCTGCCCAACAATTATGGGTACTAGCCAAAGGCAATGGAATGATTAACAGCAGATAATGCTTAACAACATGAGGACCATCAAACTATTAGCTCCTGTACTATCAAGTTACCCAACATGGGCAGATACAAACGTTCCCTGTGTCTGTTTGCAACACAAATTGAAAATTGAAAGCAGGAGAGCACCACTAATTAAACAAGCATTGGCAAAGCCAATAGGTTTCGCCTATGCGAAATATATTGGCTTTTCCAATGTTTTTTACATGTTGCTTAGCAGTTGAGCTGCTGTGCAGCATGGCTTAAAGTTGAACAAAAAGTGCTATGAAACGGACAATGCTGACTGCGGGATAGCAATTTATTTTTTTTACTTTACGCCATGTTGCACAGCAGCTCAACTGCTGTGCAACATGTAAAAAAGCATTGATAAAGTCAATATATTTTGCACAGGTGAAACCTATTGCCTTTGCCAATGATAGTTTTTTGTTGTAGTTTTATATAGAGCAAACTCGACCCAAAGGTATTTGGAGCACTTTACATGGACACCAGTTGCATTACACAAGGGCACATTACTCTTGACACATTAATCTTTTGTTTTGTTTGCCCAAAATCACAGGATGTTGGACAGGAACCCAATTCCAAAGTTAGCAGCTCTACTGTAACAACACATCCTTTCTCCATATACACATTTGTTACAAGACCATCGATTTTTCGAATTGTCCTAATCTCGGATTTTTGGAATTGTTCAGTTTTATTGAGACCCATATGGGGTCAGTAATTGGCGAGGGGCGCACAGTTTATTTGTGCTTAGCAGGGGATTTCAATGCTAACCTGGACTGCCTCGCTCGAGGAAATGATAAGTTATTTTTCGGGGGACCTGATCATAGGGGTAAAGAACTGAAAGTTTTCCTAGCATATTTGGACCTGCATTATTTTCTGGAGATGACTGGTGTGGGCATAGCTAGTTTGCCAAAGTTTAGGGGCAGGAACTGTTTTTCTATCATTGACTATATTTTTGTCTCTAATAATTTGTTAGATCGTTTGGTGTCAGGGGCAATAGTCCAAACAGAGTTTGGGGATCCCAATCCTGTAGTAATTGATCTGCTGACGGCACCGAGATTAGACCCCAAAAGTCAACCAGAAATTTCTATTCTGCAGGTATCCCCAGATAATTTAAAAGTTTGCTGGAAGCTCTTGAATCCTACAAACACACTGGCTGAAATTATTCAGAGGAACATAGTTGTAATTATATCTGATGCTGATTGTAGCAGGAATGCATACATAGTAAACTCATTTGCGACTCTTTGTTCAAACATTAAATCCCATCTTTCTAAGACGTAAAAGCCATAACAGATGATTACTATACCCCCAGAGCTTCGATCATGAATGCTCAGTTATTAATCGAGCCCTTTGGAAGGCCTTAACTGCCTGTTCCAGGGATCCTAGTGAGGTAATCAGTTTACGTAAAAGATATAAATCAGTAACTAAATGGAGAAAGGTGGAGGTGGTTACCCAGAAATGGGACAGCTCAGCACATTCAGCTGTGACAAAGAACAGTAAATCTTTTTGGGGAATCTGTCTCAGCTTTGAGATCAGCTAATGGACAGGGGACGCCAATTGGTTGTAATATTAGTAGTGAGGTATGGGAGACACATTTCTCCAAAAGTTACTAAGCAGGGGAATCTGGCTACACATGTAAATATAAGAGTTAATGTAAAGCCCTGTTGTGGCTGTTTCATTACAGGAAGTTTCAGTCGCAATTCAGCAAAGTGCGGGGGCAAGGCACAAGTCCCAGATGGTATTCCCATCGATTTGATAAAATGCAATGACAGCTTATGGGCCCCTCTGCTGGCAAATATTTATAATAATTTAGACTGTGCTTCCCTACTCAATTCTTGGGCGTCATCCACAATCATTCCTATTTTTAAAAAAGTAGACCGATCTTCACCTAGCCGCTATCGTCCAATTTCTGTTATAGATATCCCAGCTAAAATCTATGGGAGGGTTTTATATAATAAGATCATTGAGTGGGCTGACGCTTTACAAGATTTTGAATCCGAGTCTGTATGGCTTTCGAAAACATATTGGAACTCAGGAGCAGTGCCTGAATCTTAGTCTAATATTGGGCAAATACACTGTAGCGAAGCGCACCCCCATCTAACTAGCATTTATAGACCAAACTATGGCTTTCAATTGCGTAAATCAATCCAAGTCCAAGCTGTGGCTAATATTATTAGAAATGGGGCTGGAGGAACCACTTGTACATCTTTTGGCATCATTGCACATGAATACAAAGGCCATAGTGAGGTTTGGACAAACCAGAGAGTTCACAAGAGAGATTAACATCAGGCGTGGGGTACAACAGGGGTCCGTGTTCGCTCCTTTGCTGTTCATCTTGTATATAAACAAACTCGGCTCTCATTTAACATCATGCAAGCCTGATGTTCCTAAGGTTCTTGGTATCCATGCCCTGTTTTGTTGTATGCAGATGATGCAGTATTGCTGGCACGCACCCCAAGTGCCTTGAGACTGCTGGTTACCTAATTCATGGAATTCATGGGAAATCTCGATTTGTTGACCAATTTTTCCAAATCTTTCATCATGGCATGTGGACAGCAGAAAAAACAACTTTCGAGCATCTTGGTAGGAACAAACCATCTAGTCATATCTGGGGTAGTTCCAATGCCTCCTGGCTTCCTAATATAATTGAGTGGAAAACTAAGCTCTCTGGGGCAACTGGATCACTTTTAAGTCTTCTGACCCTCCAGGGGGTCGAGCACTCGCCCCCTTGGTACAAATGTATTCCAGGCAATGTGTCCCAGTTGCTACTTACAGGGCAGGAGTTTGGGGAATTAGGGATACACCCGCAATTTAAATTGAGGAAAATTGGGTGTGCTGCAAGCTTTTATCTGTTCTCCTGTCCTCATCCCATTTTATTTGCCATAGCGCACTAGGATTAAGTTACTTATGCGATTTAGTGCAAATCTGCCCCGCTTTGCATTGGCTATCGATATGGAAAAATGATGAAGCATTTCTTGCAAGATACATATTAAAAAATTGCCTAGCGTGTGATAAAGATTAGATTAGATTAGAATACTTGTAGAGTGCATGGCTGCCTCGGCAATGAGGCGTCCCAGCGCTGAGCAAGACGGAGAGAGGCGGAGGAGAGATTAGGGTTGAGGGAAAAGCCATGTCTTCACATGCCGTCTGAAGGTCTGATGGTCAGAGATGTTACGAAGGCCTTGATATCCCATGGTTGGCCTATGTACAAAAATCTTTTCCAGCTATTGACCTCCCCCAGGCATTAAAAAAATGTGGAAACCTGTGGCACACTGGGCAGGAAGCTAGTTTGGTCTCTATTATTAACCCATGCTAGGGAGAAAAGGCTAAGCATGTAAACATCAAAAACCTCTACTTTGCTGTATCTCACTGTGGATCATGATCATAATCTTAGGGACTTATTACGATGCTGGTCGGACGTGCGTCCGACAGGCATCGTGTCAGAATGGAAACTGCCCAACTAGTAGTCGGCGGTTCAATCCGACAAATTAGGATGCGACCGCCCATGCAGCAGTTGCAAACATCTATTTTTCCATTGCAGCTTGTGCTGCGGTCAGAAAAGGGCAGCAGCACAAGCCACATTGGTAAAATGGATGTTTTCAAACATCCATGGACCGTGTGTCAGGCTCCAAGTGGTGCCTGGCATGCGGGACATGGATGTTCGGGGGGGCACCATGGGTGCCCCTCAGGCCTTATAGCAGAGGCCGTGGAGGGACTGGGCCCTACTTGGGGCCCCCGAAGTCCGTTTCCAACAGCCTTTCAATGGCGGTCGCACAGCCATTGAAAGGCTGTCCAAAATGGATGTCGTAATCCCTATAGTGGTGCCTGAGCAGGCACTGCCCTTATTGTAGGGAATTTCAATCTGACCGACAGTCGGGCGGGCTACTTGAGCCTGTCGGAACCGTCAGTCGGTCCCGCCACCCTGCCTCTGACCACCGAGCACTTAATGCAGCCGTCAGACTGCAGCAGCTGATGTCAGTCAGACAGCAACCGACAGCCTGTTGGTTGCGATCAGACCGACATCATAATGAGGTCCTTAGTAACTATTCGTGCACAAAGAGAGATAGATGGGAATGTTCATTTTTGTTTAGTTTTCGGGCAGATACAATAAATATTATCATAGAAGACTGGACGCATGCTGGTTCACTTTATCTCCAGGCTTATCAGGACTTTGTGATCAGACGGTCTCCGTGACATTTCACTGTTGGCACCGACAGTACGTTTGTTTGGCTGTACTCAGGCGAAAACTGTTTTCTACGAGATTTAAATATAACAGGTCTGGGATATACATTCCCACCAGGTGGTTACAGGACATGGTGCTCGCCAAATTTTATTCTGTGATGGACCTCTACATTACATTGTGAATACCTGCAGGTACGGTCATCTTTTGTTGGAGCCACAAGCCATAGACTATCTCAACGTTCGATCTTTACGCTGATTGTTTTTATCTGCAGGTACAGGTACTCGTTGTTGGAACGGCAGGCCACAGACTTATTTACTACTATTGGAGACTTTGACCTAACGCAATTTGTGTGATCTGGCATATATTGTGAAGGAACGCATGACTGTTTTTTCAAATTCGGCGTCTGTTTACAGACAGAATCTTCGCTTACACATTGACTACCGGTACCCTGTGCTTTGGGTTGCTGGGTTTCTTTGCCTATACCTCCTAGCCTTGAAAAAGTCCGTTGGACGAAACACGTCAGCTGCCAGTGAGTTTTTGTATATGAATCTTTGAGAAGAAAAGAATAAGAGAATAAAGAGAAAGGAATATTTTACGGACTCCCTGTGATTACTACGTTGGTTACTGCCTATACTACAATATGGACTCATTTGGTGTGCCTCGGCATATGTGCATGTCACTCGAGCGGGCTACTTGAGCCTGTCAGAACCGTTGGTCGGTTCCTCCACCCTGCCTCTGACCACCGAGCACTTAATGCGGCGGTCAGACTGCAGCAGCTGATGTCGGTCAGACAGCAAACGACGGCCTGTTGGTTGCGATCCGACCGACATCATAATGAGGTCCTTAGTAACTATTTGTGCACAAAGAGAGATAGATGATAATGTTCATTTTTGTTTAGTTTTCGGGCAGGTACAATAAAATATTTACTTTGTTTCCCCTTTGGTTATCAGGACAACCTGGAATCGTGTGTCTGCCCTTCTAATAATATGTGTAAACAGTCTATGCTCCATTTTACCTTTTTTTGCACTTTTTATCAGAAATATGCTAAAATGTTTTTAATCCCATTTATCAAATCTAGAAATCTGACAAATTGTATGCAGTCATTTCTTTCTCTGAAACAGATACACGACGATGAAATATGTTTTTATGTAAGTTTATTTTTAAGGGCAGCTGTTCGATCCAGACATTCAGTGCACCTTGATTAAGCACATAGCACTTTATTTAAGTTGTTTTTTTATAGATGTTACTGCGGGCTGCCCAGAACTACAATAATCAAAAGGCACAAGTAGTTTTATGTCTGGTGTCTGTTTTTAAATTGTTATATTGTTGTATTTTGTACTTTTATGGCTGCATGCTCAGCGGAATAAAGTTGATTTTGACTTTTTTTGACTTTGTTTACTTCAAGACACATATCTTTCTTTCACACACACTCATCTTATAAATAACTTTGCTATCTTCTGCTCAGTAAAAATGCAAAACATCAGGGATTTCCTTCTTCCTAACTCTCATCTATTTAAATGTATTCAACCACCACCATGCCCTCACGAGATCCACTGGTCTCTCTCTATCATAGCGCCTAAAATCTGAAGTCACTTCTATTCATATCCACTTGCATACCTCTGTACTATAAACATTATAATCTAAACATTATCCTTTGTGACCACCTGTTCTTATTCAGAATAATGAAAAGATCCAAAAACCCTTACCAAATGAGTGACGAAGGAACTTCTAGCCCTCTCAGTGCCATGTGATATGGTAGGCCAAACCATTCTCATTAAAAGACTTGAACAGAGGTCGTACCTGCATTGCCTTCAAATGCATACAATGTTTTTTTCTGAAACCAAACAAAACATGTACTGTTTTACTCTGCAGTTTCTTCTACAACTTGCGGCATGCCATAAGGCTCACTCTTTCACCAGTTCTGTTGAACATGTACAAGTTTCCATTTGTACAAGTACTAAGTAACAAGTCATTTCCCAAATGTGTTCAGATTATACTCATATTCTGCATACAATGACTTGAGGAGTCATCCAAACATTATCCAAATGTCTCGAGCATATACACTAATAGATGAAAGAAAACTTTGGCCTGAACCATTTCAATACTGAAATCATTAGCCACCTCCAGTGCCTGCCTTTTAATGGCCAATGAGTGATGGAGCTCCCGCAGTTTTCTAGATCATTGGGTTATGGCCAGGACCAAGTGGGGCTCCACATTGTGGAGATGGTTGGGTCTATTTGCCCCAGAAGGCCTTGTGCAAATGAATTTTATTTTACAAATGGTCACTAAATAGCTGAAGAAAATACATTCACAAATAGTATTCTTTGTAAACTTATAAAGTGGTGTTTTGACATCTCTAAGTGTAAACCGTAACTCTATTCTATTTATCACTACAGTCGACAGACAGTGAGTGCACAGGGAATGGCTGCCAATCTGAGCGGTGCAATAAGACTTTGTATGCTTTCTAGCCAGACCCAGAGACTAATGTGTTAATCATGTGTTTGTCAAATCCAATTCCACAACAGATCTGGATTTCTCATTCACTGAATACGTTATTTACTGGCAGATCATGAACTATTTACAAAATCCATGCAAAGACACCTATGCATCCCTCTACCATCATCTATACATATTTCTACCCATCCACATCCAACTATTCACCAACCAATGTATGCATCTGAAGCCATCCTACATCTGTTGATCCTTGCATACAATCACATAGCAATCAATTGGTCCATGCTTCTAAGCAATATCCACGTGTCTGCATGTGCACATACATGTGTTATTTAAATCCTTGTAGCTTATTCACAAACTGCTCTTTGTAATACATTTAGTAGTACTACAGTAGTACTACTCGCATTCACTACAGCATGCTATTTACACACCTACATGCTGAGGACTCTGCCTCATCTATGATTTCTGTGCGTAACTCTCTGCAGGGGGATCTTCACACACATACGCCTACCTTTTAGTAATGAATGTAGGAGGTGTGGCGTGGAGAGGCTTGAAAATAGTGAATACTTACTTCTAAATATGAGGGGTGTAAGGAGGACTAAGGGGGGATATGTGAGGGCTAGGAAGGCTTCTAGAGAGGGACAGGCACCCACCCACCCACAAAAGAGTAAGCCGTTTGCTATTCACAAACTGCACTTCTAAAGTAAAAAAAGAACCCCATGCAGTAGTAAATGTACTCCGACTCAGAACTGGATAAGGTCAGCACAACACATGGCCAACCACTGGAACGTCAACAACCTGCCACAGAAAATAGTGGAGGCAGGTGAACTGAGCACCTTAATGGTCTTCAGGAGGTCAGACAATGCTATCACCAGCACAGTCCTTTCAATTGAACACGCTGCTAAAAACTTTGCACTTTACTCAGGCCTTAGAATTAGACTCTTAATCAGAAGCGAATACTGCACTTTATGGTCTTCTGGAGGTCAAAAAATAATATTACCAATGCAGGCCTTTTAATTTAACATAGTGCTAAAACTTTGCACTTTACCCAGGCCTTAGAATCGCACTTTTCATCATAGCCAAGTCAGCACTTTAGGTGCCAGACACAGAGGGTTTTTCAAAAAGTGTTGCTTTCAGTCTTTTCTACTCTATATTGTTGGCTTTTTAACTGTTTCAATGAATTGTTTTTTGCTTTCTCTTTTTAGTGCTTAAGCCTATATATCACTTGTTGAAGAATTTGGGGCTCTATTGTAATGATTTTAATTACTTGTTCAATAAACAACTATCCTATTAAAATGCTATACACATATATAAAATATAATTAGATGTTAAAATGTAAATAATTTGTATTCGTTTATTTTAAATTAGTTTTTAAAATTAAAAATTATTTTATTTTTTAGACAATTAAGTTAATTGTTCACATAATTTTTTACAATCTTTAATACATAAATAAATATAAACATTATACTTTAGGAGGGATTTTAATACATTTAAAAATATTTTGTATTTAATTTTTTATATTTAAATTCATTAAAAATGTATTTGTAACTCAAGTAAAGAGCATTGTATTTTTTCTTTTTTCTACACCTACAATAATTATATACATTATTTTACATGAATATAAACATTTAGATATGTTTAGTATTTTCTGTAATATTTATAAACTTTTTCCCTATGCATACCAGATGTCTGCCTTCGTGTGAAAAGGAACACGCAGTTAACTATACACTTGGAAATTAGGCTTCAGCCACTAAATTGAGGGAGTGGATACATGCAAGTTTACACTTTGTGGTAAATTTATACTTGTAAATGGTAAACAGCCAAAAGCAGTAAATTCACTACAAAATAGAGTAAATTATGCATCAATCAATCAATCAGGGTTGGTAAAGCGCAGCTACTCACCCGCGAGGGTCTCAACCCGCTAGGGGGGAGAGGGAGGCGGCTCCTTTGAGTGCTGGGGCCATCCGAAGAGCCAGGTCTTGAGGTCCTTCCTGAATGTGTGTAGATTTACTCACATATAAATTTACCTTTGTGAATAGCCCCATTGTGAGGTGTGTGTGAATGTTTGTAATTGAATGAAGTATGTGTGCATTGAGTACCTGAATATGTGTTTTTTTGTGTGAGCATTACACAACAATGAGAGCCATTTGCAACAAAGTTACCATACATCCAACACAAGCCAGCGCGATTGGCTTTGCCAATGCCTGGAAAGCCTTATTATCAAGTAAAATTTGTTAGAAATACTAAGGGGCCTATTCAGGAATGTTACACCTGTCAGTCCTAGGGTAGTCTTACCCCACATATTTGAATTACCCCCTACTATGTTTCTGAATTTGTTTTTGTTGCACTTGACCTCTGTTAACCAGTGCTAAAGTGCTTGTGATCACTCCCTAAAACATGGTAAGATTGGCTTACACCTGATTGGCATATTTAATTTACTTGTATGTCCCTAGTAAAGTGGCATACCATACACCCAGGGCTGGTAAATTAAACGCTACTAGCAGGCCTACAGCACTCATTGTGCCACCCACTTAAGTAGCCCCTTAAACCATGTTCCAGGTCTGCCATTGCAGCTTGTATGTAGTTTTAAAATGCCATTTCGCCTTTTCAAAATGATCCCCTTGCCAAGCCTTAAACTCCCTTTTTATTACATGTAAGTCACCCTTAAGGTAGGCCCTAGACAGCCCATAGTGCAGGGCACAGGTAATTAAAAAGTGGGACATGCACTTTGAAGGAGGGTCCCGAGGGTCCCATCTTACCATCTAACAAGAAACCCATATCTGATTTTGCACTACCCACCAAACATGATACTCCTAGATAGGCCCCACCAGGCAGGCCCTGATAGAATGTCTTAAGTTGTCCACTATTCTTTCATCCTCTTAGCACATCTCACATAGGCCCAAGCCCACCTTCTTAGATACCTATACAGAGGCCCAAACATGCCATTTTAGATACACACACATAGGCCCAAAAAGCCCCGTACCTCTTGCTATCACTTTTTAATAAAACAGATCTCGTAGGCTTCACTAAGCTGACAGCAGAGACCTGTGCCATCCACTGCGACACCACACCAGCCCCCTCTTGTAAATTTCCACAGTTACGAGAATAAGATTAGCCCCCACCTACGTGACATTCTGCTGGTACATCTGGCTGTTTCACAAGCCAGGTTTGCGATATTTTTAGTTATGAAACTTTCCGCGCTTGCTTAACTGAAACTGGAAAGGCGGCAACGTGACCAAGAATTAATATATAAAATATTAATTCTGAGCATTTTACGGTAAAAATTATCCTTTGTTTACTTTTTGCGGTCAAGAGCACTGACCACCTGCTAAAAGCGTAGTTTCACCATGATACCACTTCTCGGTTTTATATAAAACTTTCCAGTTACTGTAAGCGGGCGGTCAAGGGCCTGCGTCAGAACTCACGTCAGACGTGGGTGCAAGTTCTGCATTTAACCATATAAAAGAGCTGCGCCCAGGGTGCGGCTCCGAACTCTCTTCACATCAGTGCACGGCTGCATTGAGAGGGTTCCCGATCGATCGTCCTTGTGACTGGGCCTAGAACTTCAACTTCCAAGGTGGTAATACTCTTATCTGACTATTTTGTCTATTGGCTTTATCAGCCTATCTGACTATTTTGTCTATTGGCTTTATCAGCCTATCTGACTATTTTGTCTATTGGCTTTATCAGCCTATCTGATTATTTTTGCCTATTGGCTTTATCAGCCTATCTGATTATTTTTGCCTATGGGCTTTATCAGCCTATCTGATTATTTTGCCTATTGGCTTTGTCAGCTCAACTAAATATTAGCCTTTTGGCTTTGTCAGTCTATCTAACTCAGCTCATTCTAACCCAAGCCATTGCATTTATTTTAGTTTAAACTGCGTAGTCTTGAATGGTGTTGCTTTCTTAAAAAGAGATTAGCCTTCTAGGCACTAGCCTACCCATCCTCTTTAAAGTCAGGGTTGCTCTTTAGGCAGCTACTCATAATATAATATTTAGACATATATTTACTTCTCTTGAACAACTGATTTATAACATTGTCAATGCATTTATTTTTCATCCTGCTCATGTGTTGATGGGCAACATTTAAATTGAATTGCTTTTTATGCTTTTGAACTGCTTAAATAAAGAAGTCACTGTATTTTACATCGTGGTTCTTTCTTTCCAAGAGAACGAGCAGAACAGGGGTCAGGCTCTCTGGAGTCGGTAAGCAGAAGTGTGTGGCCATCCAAAAGTATCCCTCATCAGCTGGCGACCATGAAAAAGGTCTCGAAAGGCGGGTCGCCTACGGTGCGGTTTGGGGACGCACACTGGGGTTACACCTGTGTGGCTGCCTCTCAGGCTCTCCTCTCCTCACGTCCACCTGGGTAAGTCAGGGATGGTTTTGCTTTTTATTCCTTGAATTTACCTCAGGTTGTGGCGTGTGTGGGACGGTAGGTCTGGCTGCCTTTGCCATCCAGGGTCTCCCTTGGGTGTGCTCCTTTGCCCACCTGTGGTTGACTGACATGCCACGACGTCCTCTGTGGCTGGTCACATCTTACCGAGGCTCTTCGGTGCTGTCCCCTCTGCTGTCATCAATTCCGTCTTGGTTTCCTTCTGCTTGCGTTCTCTTGGCAACTCTTATTTTAGCTTTCTAGTGCCTTTGCCTTTTACGAATATTGTGCTTTCACTTACGTTGCCGTTTTTTATTTCCACGTTCATTTTGTATATTTGCCTTTCACGTTTTGACATGCTTATTGATGCTTGCCTTTCACGTTTTGACATGCTTATTGATGCTTGAGGTTTGAGTCCTGTGCCGCCACATGGTACGTGGTTGGCCGAATTCTGGCATGGTGCACACATGCGTTTGCGGTTTTGATGTTTTAGTACTAAGCACATGGTTATCTGAACTCCTATAGAGGCCACGGGTCCTTGACGCTGCTTAACAGTGTCTCCACCCCTTTGAAGGTTTGAAGTCCTGCGCTAGCATGTGGCTAGTCAAATTCTGTTAACAGGATTGGGATTCCTTGGTAACTGTTCATATTGCGCAGATACATGGCTGTTGCGCCCTTGACACGGTGCACAGGTGGCACGCGTGTCTGCATTATTGTTTTGCTTGAACTTGGGGTACTTCCGCATTGTGCTACTTAAGGCGTGGTCCCGGCGCCATTTTGTATGCTCTTGGCGCCATTTTGTATTATTGGGTTTCACATTTTATTGTTTCTTTTCTGCATTCTATTGCTAACATTTTGTTTTATTGTACTTTCTATCATACAGTGCCTTCTCATACAGTTGTTCTTCGCATCATTTGTTTCGTTACTGTGTTTCTCCCTACATTGCATTTCTATTATGGTTTCTATTCTCACCCGTGGCTCCTCCACGCCCTGCAACTCCATTCTATTTCATTAGTATCTTCAATGCGCCCCTCTTTGTTCAGGGTTCTTTCCTGTGTATTCACACATTCATTCTTCGCACTCTCTGCCCGGTCCCTCTCTGATTCAGTTTTGCATGGCTTGGGTACTTTTCTATTTTTGTCTCTTAAGTTCATATCGCTCTCTGATCGCCGCCTCTCTCGCTTGTTAACTGCGCCACTCCAAATTGAGGAACTAGCTACTTCGCAGCATCTGGCCCACTCTGAAATCCCCTCCGCCTTCTTCTGCTCTCTGCCATCGCAGAACGAGGAAGTGAGCCTCGCTCCTTCGCAGCTTCACTGTAGCTCCCCTCCGCCCCTCCTTTCTCTGTCTTCGCAGTTTGCTCTTCAACAACAACTGTCACATTGAACGTTATTATTTTTGAAATGCATTTCATTTACTTAATTATTGTCTATTTGTTGTCCATTGTGTCTGTTTTTTGTGCTTCATTTTCTTAAACGTTTGCTCGCCCTGCAGTCCCACCACAGTTATCTCCCCCCACCGTCCACATCTGTTGCTGTCCTGCCAGCTCTCCACTCATTTAGCCGAGTGGCAGGCTGCCAGTTATTATTGTTGACTCAGTTGCCCCCCACTTTTCCTCAAGATTAGCGGCAACTGCGCCAGGTAGCTGTTGTCTGGATTGCCTTGTATTTAATACCTAGCCGCAATCCCGCTAAGTAGTTGCACTTACCTTCATTACACATTGCACATACATTGTGCCTCTTTTTTTCTGTCTCTCACACCTTTTGTGCCTACCACTTGTCCACGCCAATTGGTAGCCAAGGGGGGGTGGAGTTGTATCTCCATTCCTCCTGTCCGTTCCCTTAAACCCCCTCCTCCCCGTTATGTCCCTTGACCCCACGCAGATTATTAGTCTCCTTATTCATTCAGTACGTGGTACTGCCACTGCAGTCTACCACACCACCCTTGATCGGTTTACCCCCCTTACACGCCATCAAAGTGACGTTCTTGCAGTTGCTTGGAACATCTTAGGGGTTAGCTTTACACCCACTACCGAACTACGGCTTTCACTCTTGTCTCTCATAGACTTACCTCCCTCAGCCACCGCTTCTTCCCAGCCAACACCACCACCAGACACCACCCGCCCGGATCTTCTGTGGCCTGCCCACTCCTCTAATTCATCTTCGCGCTCCCCACCATCTTTAAGTTCTTCTGTTTATTTTGCTAACTCTCCCACTGTCGTTAACATAGACGGTGACTCCAATACTGACTCTGCGCAGTCCACGGCATCCTCTGAAGAAGCAACACTCCCTAACCTTACTGCCCCTGCCCCCCCCCCACGGTATCAGCATCAGCATTTAGTACTGCTCTCCCTCAACCACTGTCTCCTGCTAACGGGTCCCCATTCCTCGTGGCACTCCTGCAGGACTATTCAGTGGATCTAGAGGACTCTGCACCAGACGTCCTCATTGTGCCTCCCCCGGCAAGCCCACCTCCGCATTTCCAGTCGCTGTAGGGAATGAGTGCCCCGTCTCCTGATAGTACAGCTTCTCCCATTTTTGTATATTTAGTCAATAATAACGTTGTAGGTCTTTCCACTGGGCACCCATCTTCCTTTTGTCACGTTACACCCTTAGCAAGCACTGTCCTTCTCACTATATTTCAAGTTTTAGGGGTTGACTATACCCAGGCACAGCAGATAACACTTTCACTAGCACCATCCTTTCCGCACCCCATTGTCACTAAAGTCAAAGAACAAAAACATTGCAAGCACTGACATTTTAGGGAACACTCTAGTCCCTCAATTATTACTGGTCCCCATGAACAGGATTATAGGCACCTCTGTTCATAAAACACTGGCTTGCATTTACATACGCATTCGCCTAATAGCGCCAGGCTTGGAGATACCTACCACACTAATCACATCCTATCCACGCAACCCGCTACAAAGCAAGGTAATTGCTGGTCTCTCTCGTAACCAGCTCCAATTCCCTGACTTCTCCCCTAACGGAATATACACCGGACCACAGGAACTGGACTTAAGACGAGCATTATATCACATTATTAGTAGTGCCATAGGAGAGGAACTGATAAGAGACGCCATTCCTCCTATTCCTGACGTTCAACACTCTCCTGCCACTGAACCCTCGCTTGCCACCTAATTACATCCCTTTATAAACAAGCGACATTCACCCTCAAAGCATTGTGCTTTTAAAATAACACTCATGAATGGCATAGTGAGCTCTACAGTGTATAAAACGTCTACCCACTTTCACATCTTTTTTATCATACGTCCCCCTGGATCGCTACTCACTGCCATACTATCTAGCACGTGGCCAAGGCACCCTCTCCAAAGTTACATTGCTGAAGCTTGCTTTGACGGCCAGCTTCACTTTCCACTTTATACTCGAGCACAAGAGCGAGACTTGCAGGACGGGGTGTATGATATTGTTATTCAGGCAGTAGAGCAAGAACTCATCACCTAGCACCTGAGAAAACGCGCTCCTGTAATTCAGGCTTTGCCTAGAGCGCCCCGTGTTAGACACACCAACATGGCCACTCCACTCCAACATGTTTTAAAAACATTCGGAGGCCAAGAGCACCATATACTAAAGCACTGCCGTGAGCTACATAAGCGTACGGTCAAAATGAGTCATCCTTGGCCCTCAGAGGGAAGCTTTGATCCAATCATACTAGAGCATGCCACTACCTTTCTAGACACCAAGTATTCTGGCACTAAGTTACAGAAGAGAAAGGCTACTTTAGATCTCTGGCGCATTTTCAAAGACAAGGCTCAAACACACTCTGACTCCACACACCCAGCTATACCCAATGCTCCGCCCCCACCGCCTTACCACTTCAGTGGTATGTATACCGAACGCACTCACAAAGAACAACCAGAGCTACCAGTCACCACTAATGATTCTCCGGCTGCTGGCTTCCAACCACTACCAAATGAGGCATCTTCCTCACCACACCTCGGTCCAGACATACACATCACACAACCAGAGGAATTCCAGATTTCCCATACATCACCCAGTCACCCGTACCACCCCATGGACCGACCACTGACTCCACCCATGCCCCCCGGTGATGTGTACCCACGCCTGACTGAACGTCAGAACATACACATGCCTGTTACCCATGGTACAGTAGTGGAGACAGCAGTATCAGGTCTCCCAGGCCTCATAGACGCACAGCTGTCACTAAAATTTACACCAACAGTCAATACTGCACAACCACACCCAGGTGAACAGGATGAGGGAGACTCCGACTCTGCCTCTCAAGCATCATCTCGCCACTCACGTACATCTAGCAAAGTCTTCCGTGACATTGGCACTAAAGACGACACTAACACTAACCCCTTCCTTGACACCGGCACGCACCGGTTCCCACGTTCGTGCCCCCCACCTCAAACCAACATGCCTTTCGCTGCTAATGCACCATTCGGTGAGGGACCAGGATCTGGCCTTATGACAGAGCAGCGGCAGCTCATTGAGTTCCCCAACCCACCATTGCTGTGCATAACTGAGGGACAGCGTGCCCCCCTCACAGGTCCCCTCACAGGTCTTCCCTCCTCATATGACAATTATAGACAAAATGCAGACTTGAGCAAAAGCTCCAGCCTGGAAAGTATTTCACCACAGCACTTTGAAGAAGAACAGTCACACATGCATCAATCGCCTAGCCACGCAGAACAGGTAAACACAATGAGACGCTTGTCATTTAAATTAGAGAACATGAACAAAAGCATCACAGACATGATCGCTAAGGCCAGCTCTCCAGCACCACCCTCACCCATGCTGCACCACCTTGTGCAGCACCACCCACAGACAATTATCAGTAGGAATGGGGAAGGGAGTATACAATATCTCCATAATGAGCACCCCCACCACTGTGACGCTGCCGCCTCTGGAATAACACAAACAGTCACCAACACACACCAAGCTCACCAATCCCCAACAGCATTAGGGCGGGAGAAGACATCACCACTGGTGCTAGAAGGCCACAATCCAATGTTTGGTGGGATCCCAATATATTGTGGACTCCCACAGGAACAAGACAGAGTGGTAAGAAGGAAGGTCTGGACCACCGAAGCACAGAAACTTAAAGTCCTGGGAACACATGGACGCCCAGACGACATACTATATGTTGTCTCGGGCTCTGCTTCCTTGCGTACCACTAGGATGATGAATAGACGCAACATGTGTCTCAGCAGATCAAGCATACCAAAAACCAGCAATGATCTCACTCCCAATGAGATAGTGATACTAGGGGAAGGCTCAGACTATGCAGTAAACCCTTTCTCAGACGATTTGGCAGGCTGGTCAGAGCCCTTAGCGCCGCAAATGCTCCCTTGGCCAAGAGAAGGCTCTTTTGAGCCTCAGTACATGGCAACAGCAGTTGAATGTATCCTCAAAGGAGTAGGAGATGAGGAGTGGGACTATGACTACATGAGGGAGAGCCTGAAGGTCTGGCAAAAATATGCTCGCCAGCATGACTCTACAGGACCCACAGTGCAACGCCCTGGGGTCACGCGCCAGATGCCCCTGCTGTACAAAAATGTCACTGATCCCCCCCATCTACATCCCATGGTCTACATTAGACAAAGAAAATCTCAAAAAGCAACTCCCACCCCTCACTGAGGGTGCGGGAAAATGGATTGCAGCTTTTGAAAATTACACCACAGGTAACAACGTAGCTATAGGAGATGTAAAAAGCCTGCTAATCTCCCTCATGGGAGAAGACGCAGAAGATCTCTTCACACGTGTCCATGCCAATCTTACAAAAACAAACACCAAACATGATGGTGTTTCCTTTAATGAGATTAGAACACTAGCATGGACTGAGTTGCGCAGGAAATTCCCTGATGTTCCCGACATTGGGGCTCTGTTGTCACAGACCATGCAACCAAATGAAGACCCTGCCAACTATCTTTCCAGAATGAAAGAGAAATGGCACCAGGAGTTAGGGCAACGATGGGACGCAGCTGGAGGGTATGGGAGATTATTTTATCACACAATATAGAAAGGTTTACCCACTGAAGTGCAGGAAAAATTAGATGGCATCGTAGCAATGGAATGTAAGCCCTGGGCTGAGATACAAGACCACATTATACATTACTGCAAGAAGAGACAGGAACAGGAGAAGAATAGACAGCTGGCCATAGAGAATGCCGCTGCCAAATTGGTGCAGCAGAAACTTAATAAGAAAAAAGACAATACAGACACAGTCATGTTTGCAGCACCGGTCACTCAAATGACAGCAGTAACATCCTTCCCCCAGGCTGCCATGAATGCTCTTGCAGGCAACGCCCAACCTGCCCCACAACAGGTTCAAGCACCACCTGCCGTACAATACATACAAGCCCAACCCCAGCATGCCATACAGTATGTCCAGCCACAACCACAGCCAATGGTACAATACATGCCAGCCCCACCTGCTTACAGCACCAACACACAGCCCTATTACAATAACAGACCAAATATGAACAGGAACATGGGTGTACCAGGAAGAGGGCGAGGGATGGGACCACAAAGGTTTCCACAACAGCCAGGACAAGGGACACCACCGATCATCTGCTACTATTGTCAGAAACCAGGCCACATACAGAGAGATTGCCACAGTAAAATGCGTGATATGGGTCAGCAATATACGGGTCCTGGCTACCAAGCACAAGCACCATTCCAACAACAGCAGCGCACGCAAAAGCACCTTCAACAGCCCCAAATCCTATACTCCTATGCACAACCAGCACAGCAGCAACAAGTGCAGCTCCAAGCGCCCATAATGGCCCAGGTTCAGCCAACAGTCCAACAAATACAGGTTCCAATGCAACTGCCACAGCCACAGCAAGTACCTGCTTATCAGGTGGTCCCCCAAACACAGAACAATGTACCCCTAGGAGGAACGATTGTTGCCTCCAACAACCCCTTTACCCAGGGCACCATCCAGCAATATCAGGCTGGAGGATACACTGGCTAGGACAGCCCACAGACAACTCTTGTGTGTCCAATTTTGTCATGCACAAGCAATACTGAAGAGGACCCTATTGCAAGTGTTGTGATAAATAACAAAACATATAGTTTTCTTGTTGACACAGGTGCCACATACTCCTGCATTACAGGTGGCCTTCTGCCCATTTCTAACAAAACAGCGGACACACAGGGATTTTCTGGGGCAATAGCAAGGGTCCCCTTCACCAAGCCAGTATCAATGGAGATAGGAGGCCATGTAGTGGAACAGCCTCTGCTCTATTCACCCAGGTCCCCAGTCAATCTTTTAGGACGTGACCTCATGGCCAAACTAAACATGACCATCCACTTTGATGACAACGGAACAATGATTTGCTCCATACCAGGTACCCCACTAACTAGGATAATGGCAGTCACTGCACAGTCTTCCTTAGATAGCCAGGTCAGAGCACGCCCAGTGGATGAGCACGCCTTCTCTGCAGCTGTCCACACTATTGTCGCCACCACTCCCGAATTACAAGGCCGCACTGTTCAGTTACCAAAAGAGTTCCTTTTCAGACCCCAAGTACCAGACTCACAGGTATTAGACAAACACTTGACATTTGACATCTGCGCCCTTGAGGTAACACCGACCTACGGCGCATTTCTGGCATGCGATGACAACGCTCATACTTGGGCTTGTGTCATTTTCATTGAGCCTAAAGGGTTGGTCAGAGACATTTCAGATGCCCAGTTATTTGGATCCCCTGAAGACTACTCCAAGACAGAGATTATCTATCAAAACAATGTGCCTATCTCAGTAACAGTGGAGATTAGGACACCAACAGTCACCCCTAGCTATGACTCTGCCCGAGAGGCAGATCTGGCTCAAGTTCCTGCACATCTTTGGACAACAGGCCCAAACGATGTAGGCCTTATTAGCTCTGCCGCGCCATTTAAGATAACTCTTAAACAAGGCGCTATCCTGCCCAGAATAAAACAGTATCCCTTGTCCAAGGCAGCGGAAGAGGGCATTGCCCCTACCATACAAGCATTGCTGGATCAAGGAGTAATATATCCTTGTATCTCTCCTTGTAATACGGCCCTTTTCCCTGTGCGGAAAGGGAAGACAAATCAATGGCGTCTAGTTCATGATTTGCGCGCCGTTAACAACATAGTTGTACCCGAGTTCCCCATTGTCCCAGACCCCTCTGTCATCCTCACGAATGTCCCCCCCGATGCACAGTACTTTTCTGTCATCGACCTGAAAAATGCTTTTTTCAGCATTCCCCTGCACCCAGACAGCCAATACCTATTGGCTTTCACATTCAGAAATGTGCAATTAACATACCGAAGATTAGCCCAGGGGTACTGTGAGTCCCCTAGCGTCTTCAACAGGGTTGTCAAAGAAGACCTGTCCAATTTTCAATGTGACAGCACCTTACTGCAATATGTCGATGACATACTGCTTTGCAGCCCCACAGAACAACAATGCAGGAAAGACACCATCTTCTTACTCACCACTCTAGCACAAAGAGGGTATAAAGTTGACAAACAGAAGTTACAGTACTGTCAGAAAGAGGTACACTATCTAGGTCAGCTACTGTCCGCATCAGGCAGACGAGTCACTCCAGGTCGAGTTGAGGCAATAAAAGGCACTTCTGAACCCCAAACAGTTAAAGACATGCAAAAATTCCTCGGCCTGGTTAACTATGTCCGCCAGTGGGTCTTTGATTTCGCAACAATAACTGCCCCATTGCTGAAAGCTGTGAAAATGGGCAAAGACAGACACAATAAAATTGAGTGGACACCTGAAATGAGAACAGCCTACACCCAGCTCAAAGATGAGATAACAAATGCACCAGTGTTAGGATCACCTGATTACACAAAAGAATTCTACCTATTCACTCACTGTGATGGTCTAGTCATGACTGCAGTACTCACTCAGAAATACCCCATGGGCCATAAGCCCATTGCCTACTTCAGCGGCATGCTGGACGCTGTCATGAAAGGTCATTACCCCTGCGAGCAGGCCCTTGCTGCCGCAGCATTTGCTGTTGAGAAAACCACCCCCATTGTAATGGGTTCCCCACTGACTATGTACACCGAACATGCCGTCTTTGCAATAATACAAAAAGCCAAGACAACACTAACAACACAAAGAGTGTCAGGTTACGAAGTCATACTGTCATTACCTTCTCTGAAAATTGTCAAATGCCATACAGTAAACCCTGCCACATTTTTTGCCCACCCAATAGCCACCTCAGATGATGACACCCATGATTGTGCCACATATTCACCAGATGAGTCAGGAGCAGCAAAAGAGGATCCCTTGCCAAACAGTACTGTATATTTTGTTGATGGCTCCTCTACCATTGATCAAGAAACAGGAGTCAGGTACACAGGAGCCGCAGTAGTTAAAGCACAGCAGAATGATTCCTCTGATTCCCTAGACATTGTACAGCAACTTACATTACCATCACATTATTCTGCCCAGGCAGCTGAACTGGTAGCCCTCATAGCTGCCTTAAACATTGGAGCTGATGACCGCATTACAATTTATTCCGATTCTGCATATGTCACCACAACAACACACTCCAGCATCCTCCGCTGGAGAAGGCGCGGCTTCCTTAAATCAGATGGTACACCTGTCATTCACAAGACGTTACTAGAAGAACTTATTGAGGCCCTTACACTACCAGCTGAAGTAGCCGTAGTCAAATGCGCAGCGCACACTAATGGCCAAGATTTTGTCTCCAGAGGTAACGCCCTGGCAGATTGGGCAGCTAAGGCTGCAGCCAGAGGCCCCCAGCAGCAGGCCCCCCACTTCAAACGACCCCAGAAGTTCCATTCGCCCCCATTTTACTTTCCCAAACACTGCCTCCCACGGAGCATGACAACAGCAAGGAAGGTATTTCAAAAACACCATCCCAATTACCTACTCCATTTGACATTGACACAACACAGCAATATGATCACACAGCACAGTTGCACCTCAGAGAAATGCAAGAAAGTGCACCAGATCAAGAGAAAGAGTTGTGGAAGAAGAGGGGAGTACAGCAGGACTCCGCCGACTTCATTTACAGACAGACAGTAACAGGGAAACCTGTGATGCCACAGGCCTTATTACAAGTAGCGTTGGACCAACTCCACCTTCCCACACATGTCACCCGAGATAACATGTCCACCACCTTGCAAACAGACTGGTTCATTCCCAACGCCTATGAACAGATACAATTGTATGTTAATAAATGTCTCATTTGCCAACAATATTCCCCAAACCCGAATCTCAAAACAGTTGCTTCCACCATTCCTAGACCATCTGGCCCCTTCAAAGAGCTACACATTGACTATGTCGACATGATCGACCGCTGCCAAAATTACCGCTATCTCATTGTAGTAGTGTGTCCATTTTCACGCTGGATCGAAGCTGGACCTTGCGTCCACAGCGATGCCAAAGCAGCTGCCACATTCCTACTCCGTGATGTCATTACTCGCTGGGGCGTTCCAGACGCCATCCGGTCCGACAACGGAAGTCATTTTTCAAACGCCTTCTTTTCCTCCCTGACCACAATGCTAGGCATTAAACACAAACTAACATCAGCTTATCACCCACAAAGCAACGGCATTTGCGAGCGCCTCAACGGCTTGCTCAAAAATAAAATAAGCAAAATAAGCACAACAATAGGAAAGAAATGGCTTTATTGCCTACCCATAGCACTCTTTGCACTAAGAAACTCCCCAAGTTCGGATCACCACCTCACACCCCATCAGCTTGTCACTGGACGATCCATAAATGTAACAGTTCCGTCCACACGCCCTAAGACAGATAGTGAATCATCACCAGAGATAGTTAGAGCAGAACTTTACCAATACCTGTGCCAACTAACAAGCGCAGCGCAGTTCCTTTCTACCCAGGTATCCAAGAGGAAAGACAAGGGCCCCACCGATCCTGAGCTCCCACCAATCCGTCCCGGGACACTGGTCTTCGTCCGGAAAAACGTCAGGCGTTGGAAGGATCCTAAGTTCGAAGGTCCCTTCCAGGTGATAGACTCATCACCAACTGCAGTGCGAATAGCTGAGAGAAAAGCATGGATCCATCGCAGCCACGTCCGCCTAGACCCCGCACCCCCACCTCAGCCAATGGACTAGAGGAGGGACGGGACATACCATTGGTGCCACTCCATGAAGACAGCGGGCTTCCATCCTCCTGTGATGAAGAAGACAATGAGCATCGCGTACTTACAGTCGACGATAATGGAGATGCAAAGTTATGTATTTCACTTGTCTTAACATTTTGTTTTATTGCTGCAGTGACTTTGGCAGTTCTCAATTGGTACATGTTTTATCTTACAACCATTGGGCAGTATTATTTTGCAGATGCTATCACTCCATCTTCAGGACAGTCAGTTGTGCCACCAGATAAAGACAACACCGGAAATACACCACTCCCACATTGTACCACTGATACAGCACACACTAGCACACACCCCACATCCACAGCTGCTGCCATGATCCCAAGCAGTGCTACTATCCCATGGGATGGTATTCTGGATCTCACAATAGGTCCCCAATTGCCACGCCGTTCCCCTTCCCGCACTAACCGTAGAGTTAAACGAGGTAGGCCAAGGTTCTGGAGGACCCGTAGACCAAAGTCCGAGGCCACACAAGATTGGGCCACCACTCTTCAGGACACAATGGTTCACATTGCACACCTTCATCCAAGGCCCAATTTCCATTCCACACGTCCTGACAAATTCGATCAGGATCATGGAGCCCATGATGCCCTGTTAGACAACATGTGGTACCGGCATATGTCCAAAATAGGGAAAAAGGTAACAAAAGAAGCATGTTTTGTGTGCTCACACATCCCTCATGCAGTAGGCGCAGACAAAATGATTTTCCCAAAGGAAGTACCACCCCCAACCGCCAAGTGTCTCCTCCATCTGTTCCTTTGCCGTATATACGGCCAGATTCAGCTTCTGTCAACAAGTCTCGATACTGCATTTGCAAACACCACGGCATGGGATCATAATTATGTCACGTTCAGAATTGTGACTGACAAACAACAATTTGAGAAGGGCATGGAGGATCTGTATAGGATGAAAATATCTAACTCCTTAACACAACATTGGGAGCGTAGTTTTGCCTATTTACGCTACTTCACCTTTACAACACCACAAGCAACATGTCATCCACAAATAGACCAAAGCCCCTGTAAATACAGGCCTGTGCTACGTTTACGGGCCAATATCTATTTCAACAACAAGTGGCACGGTCCACACAACCTGACCTGTAAAGCAGCTTCCTTAGGAGCACCCTTTATAACGACAGAGTGGGAGGGGGACACCGATTGTGATACCGAGAGTGAGTGCGAAGGGGTCTGGGCACAAGAAAGTAGAAGGTACACCTTTAGTAAAGACACCACCTACCAATGGAAGAGAGCATATAAACTAAAACATCCTCTCCTTTGCTTCCTAGGTAACGGTACCCGCCCTGTGGGCAGCAACACTAACTGTAACACAACAGTTTTTAATTTGGACCTCCAAGACGGCACCGCCAGCCTTATGGACATCTTTTGGGCATGCGGAGAACGCATCTATCTCCAGTTGCCGCCTCAATGGAAGGGTCTATGCACCATGGTCACTATGCATGAACTGCATCTCGTTGTCCCGGCATCCAATATTTCCCAAGTGCTTGAACACCCCATGACAGGTGATGTCACCCTGCTTCACCGGCACCGGAGGAGTGCTCAATATTTTGCTAACGACGCCTTTAAGGAAGTTCCTGAAGAGTTTCGCCTGTTCAATGGCGCCCAGGAATTCTTTGGGGGCCTGTGGCCCATTTGGCAAACATCTGCTAATGCCCGGTGGCTGCAGGTCACACGCTACGAACTAATGACTCTGATCAACAACACCCGAGATGGGTTCAACGCAATACAGGAAGAATTACGGCCTATAAGGCTTATGGTTCTAGAGCATAGATATGTTCTAGATCAGCTCACAGCTATGCGGGGAGGGGTTTGCGCTTCGATCGGGACGAGCTGCTGCACGTTCATACCATCGAATGACGCAGCCAACGGGTCGCTCGCTAAGGCCATTGAGGACCTGGACAATCTGGGAAAAAAGATGCGTGACGAGGGCGGTGCCGAGGCAGACCCTATTACGAGCTGGTTCAACTTGGACTGGATGCCTTCATGGCTATCTGCTATCTTGAAAATTGTGTTACCTATTTGTTGTGTCATCATGTTAATGTGTTGCGGTGCACAGGTAATAATTAGGTGTGTCAACAGATGTAGCACCAAAGCAGTAGGGATGAATTATGTTAAAACAGGAATTTACCACAATACAGACTATCAGGACATGCACCGCGTTCCTGGGGATGGGAATGGGCAGATCCACATACAACTCATAGAACAAGCTGCCCCTGATGCTTCTCCCAACACACCCACAGCTCTATCAGTTCCACCACATAGGTACACTTTGAGGGAGGAGCATGACGCTCACGAGTATGACCAGTTAGTGAGCAATGATGATGGAGAATATGTTACCCTACCACCAGAATTGCAACCCCCGGCTGCGTGCCTGTACGTTAATGACCCACTCAGCATGCACCAGACCCCAGAGGGTCCTGCAAAGTATTATATCCGAGATGTGTTCAACAATGAACAAGAGCAGGGATATGAAGGAGGGTCCCGAGGGTCCCATCTTACCATCTAACAAGAAACCCATATCTGATTTTGCACTACCCACCAAACATGATACTCCTAGATAGGCCCCACCAGGCAGGCCCTGATAGAATGTCTTAAGTTGTCCACTATTCTTTCATCCTCTTAGCACATCTCACATAGGCCCAAGCCCACCTTCTTAGATACCTATACAGAGGCCCAAACATGCCATTTTAGATACACACACATAGGCCCAAAAAGCCCCGTACCTCTTGCTATCACTTTTTAATAAAACAGATCTCGTAGGTTTCACTAAGCTGACAGCAGAGACCTGTGCCATCCACTGCGACACCACACCAGCCCCCTCTTGTAAATTTCCACAGTTACGAGAATAAGATTAGCCCCCACCTACGTGACATTCTGCTGGTACATCTGGCTGTTTCACAAGCAAGGTTTGCAATATTTTTAGTTATGAAACTTTCCGCGCTTGCTTAACTGAAACTGGAAAGGCGGCAACGTGACCAAGAATTAATATATAAAATATTAATTCTGAGCATTTTACGGTAAAAATTATCCTTTGTTTACTTTTTGCGGTCAAGAGCACTGACCACCTGCTAAAAGCGTAGTTTCACCATGATACCACTTCTCGGTTTTATATAAAACTTTCCAGTTACTGTAAGCGGGCGGTCAAGGGCCCGCGTCAGAACTCACGTCAGACGTGGGTGCAAGTTCTGCATTTAACCATATAAAAGAGCTGCGCCCAGGGTGCGGCTCCGAACTCTCTTCACATCAGTGCACGGCTGCATTGAGAGGGTTCCCGATCGATCGTCCTTGTGACTGGGCCTAGAACTTCAACTTCCAAGGTGGTAATACTCTTATCTGACTATTTTGTCTATTGGCTTTATCAGCCTATCTGACTATTTTGTCTATTGGCTTTATCAGCCTATCTGATTATTTTTGCCTATTGGCTTTATCAGCCTATCTGATTATTTTTGCCTATGGGCTTTATCAGCCTATCTGATTATTTTGCCTATTGGCTTTGTCAGCTCAACTAAATATTAGCCTTTTGGCTTTGTCAGTCTATCTAACTCAGCTCATTCTAACCCAAGCCATTGCATTTATTTTAGTTTAAACTGCGTAGTCTTGAATGGTGTTGCTTTCTTAAAAAGAGATTAGCCTTCTAGGCACTAGCCTACCCATCCTCTTTAAAGTCAGGGTTGCTCTTTAGGCAGCTACTCATAATATAATATTTAGACATATATTTACTTCTCTTGAACAACTGATTTATAACATTGTCAATGCATTTATTTTTCATCCTGCTCATGTGTTGATGGGCAACATTTAAATTGAATTGCTTTTTATGCTTTTGAACTGCTTAAATAAAGAAGTCACTGTATTTTACATCGTGGTTCTTTCTTTCCAAGAGAACGAGCAGAACAGGGGTCAGGCTCTCTGGAGTCGGTAAGCAGAAGGGTGTGGCCATCCAAAAGTATCCCTCATCAACTTTTAAGTTTTACATGTCCTGGTAGTGAAAAACTCTTGAATTCATTTTTCTCTACTGTGAGTCCTACATCTCCTATAGGAAAACATTGGGTTACCTTATTACATTTAATAAGTGCTAACTTTTGATTTGGAGCAGGTAGGAAAGCCATATTTGGTGTCTGAGGAATTGTAATTTAAAATCCTCTTTAATGGTAAAGTTCGATTTCAAGTTATAATTCTGAAAATGCCACTTTTAGAAAGTTGGCATTTTCTTGTCCTAACTACTTAGTGCCTGCAGTCTATTCTTAGGTGGTCACATGATTGGGTATATTTGGCAGTAGGACTTTGTATATTCTTCAAAGATAGCCACACAATGTAGGGACTAGGTGTACCTGGATGAGCCAGCTCAGGCAGGATCAGAAGGCGGAGCTGTGCACAGCCCCACTTGCACTTCAATAGGTTGTGCTTTGCTCTCACACAAAGAACATCACACTAGCTTTTCATGCCTTCAGACAGGCTGGTGCCAGAGCAGGGAGGCAGGAAATTCCAGACACTTCTGTGAGGAGACGCCTCCAGAGGTTTCTCCCACTTCAAAGGAGGCACCAGGTATATATATGTGACCCTCAGATCCACTCTTCAGTTCACTTCTGGGCCTATGGAATGACTCAGAGGACTACCTGCTGCTGTGGCCAGGTGTGTACTTCAGAAGGACTACTTTGCTGCACCAAAAAGGACTGCTCTGTTGCCTGTAGCCTGCTCTGAGCCCCAGAGGTCTGCCCTGCTGCTTGAGCCCTGTTCTTCCCCTTGTACCCAGGCCTTCCGCAGTGACTCCAAGGGTTAGTTGGCTGGCTTTCCTGATCAGAGCCTCAGGGACAGAAAAGGCTCCAACCATCTTGAACCTGCACCTGGACTCTGACTGAATGAGTCCTGATCCTACAAGTGGTGCCTCTCCAGTCCTAGACCCTTGGGAGTGGTGCTAAATGTGCCCAGCTAGCCAAATTCAAAACTTGGGACTTTTTTGCCCAGAAAGTGCTCTGAGAACCAAGAGGAGACACCGAGAGTAGACTGGGACATACCTGCTTGTCGATCCGCCAAAGATGCATCGGCAGTCAGCCTGACTAAGCGTCAGCTTCCATTATGTTCTTCTCCGCAGCAGCAAATCCTGTTCAGCAGCTCGTCGCAGAAGGGATATTCGGCCTTGTGGAGCCCTCGTCGGCTACAGCCTGCAGCTTTGTCCTGCTAGAGATTTTCAACTTTCAAGGAAGGGGCTAAGACAGAACGTAGGAATCTTCACTGTGACTTTGTCCAGGGGCTCCCCGACGAAAACAACTCCTCGGACGCTGCCAGCTGCCTGGCACCACTGAACCTTCGTGACTCAGACATTTATCCTTGAAATTTCCTCTAAGTCCGAAGGTAAGCAAAGATCGGGCCAAGTCCACTTTGTGTATCCGAACTCCACCTCATCACAGCCAGCCATAACTTTCAACTTTGCCCCAGTCTCACATGACAAGATGACTGCTGTTGGCGCTTTGATCTTTTAGGTGCTATTTTTCACTTTAAACTTTAAAAATTCATAACTCTGCTTCTACTGATTGGCTTTCATTGTTTTGGTGTCAATAATTTATTAAAATGTACTCTATTTTTCTTAATTGGTGTGGGATTTATTTTCTGTTGTGTTTTCAATTTATTACTGTTTAAGTGCTCCATACATACTTTAGACATTGCCTCTAAGTTAAGCCTGACTGCTTTTGTGCCAAGTTACCAGAGGGTTAAGCACAGGTCAATTTAGTGACTTTTTGCGGTTCACCCCGACAAGGATTGTGGCTGTTGCTTGAGTAGGGTTTCACCCCTCTCAATCAACAACCCAATGTCTCACAATGAACTACAATAGTACTTGTTGGAAAACGAGGCAGTATCTGTGAGGCCTGCACAAATAACATGACTACATTTGTCCTTCACTGGGAACCAAACACCCAATTGAAGCGCCTGACTCTCAGAGGGTAGCGTTGCAGAGCAGTCTGAGGCTTACTCAAGGGAGGTGGTGTGGGCTAGTAATCGCCATTTGCAGGTGCACAGAAATAACACTCAATAATTGATTGTCCAGTCTGTACTTTGCTTTATAAAAGTAAGAGTACATTTATTAAACACACACACTACTCAATACTATGCACCAATTTACAAATATACATAAGCTGTTGGAATTACTTTGTGACATTGCATAACATTTCCACCTCTCCCAAAGGGGGGTGGGGTCTAGTACCACCACTCCCATGTATGCACATCAACTTGCCCCCTAATGCAGTGGGTTGAACATAACCTGGAGCGAGGGCCCTGCGCACTAGCACCATCCCAGTGGCGACCCACCCCATTATCTCAACGAGCATTAAAAATAGGTACACCTGCCCTGGTGACACATAACCCTGACTGAGCATCTCATATTGTTCATACAGTATGCACCTCTACATCTTCGGGGCTAACAGTCTGGGTTGTTCTTCACCTAAGGCAGCAGCAAGAATACATGTTTAAGCATCACCTGGGAATGACAGTACTCATCACCTTTGTTGATCATTATAATGCATTGCAATTACAGCCCCTAAAGGCATCACAGAATTACGCATATACAGCCAGACACCCTAGCAGGAATGTCTGGCAACATAACCCCACTTTGATTATGACATCACCTTACACAGGTACTTCACATTACACATGTGACTTTCAATCCCTCTAAAAGAAATAACCTTAGTAAATGCAGTTCTGGTGCAATTACAACTCTTCACCTCCAGGAGATGCCCTTCTCCAGACATCCCCAACTCAGCTCTTCACTCCTTGATGCACTTCTCCATACACCCTCAGCTGTAAAACAAAAGTTCCAGCCCAGAAGGTGTTAAAATGCTGGCTGAGCCCTTGAGGGGTTATCCTTTTCAAGTCCCCCTGAGACTTAGGGAGGTACTTCCGTTTTCGTGCTGGGGGAGACTGCGCTTTTCAAGCAGCTCCCCTGCACCTTTGCACCCGTGTGGTGGTGACCCCGTTCTCCTGGGGCCACCACAAGCAGAGAAAAACGCTGCTCGCCCTTGCAGGCCGGTCCTGGCCTGCAAGGCATTATGGGAACTTTTACATATTCTAGTAGCGGCTCCCCCGCGGCGTGGGGGAGAGCCGCGATGTTGGCCTGCGGCCGCTTCAGCGCTTCGAAGGAGGGTCCGGTGCCACCCGGACCCCCAGGTGAGGGATACGGCTCGGGGAGCCCACCCCCGGCCGCTCATGCGGATTGTAGGGGGCCCGGTCCCACCCGGGCCCCTCCTCTCGCATCCGGGGTCCCGGTCCCACCCGGGACCCCCACAGGCCTTACACGCTGGAGGGCAGTCCGGGAAGCCCACCCCCGGCTGCCCCCGCCGGCTCCCCCTGCGGCCAGCACCCTCGCGTGCTGCCGCGGGAGCCGGCCCGTCATTTCTGGTCTGCCCGCTCCTGCGGACAGACACAGAGTCTTCCGTTGGTCCGGCTGGACCTTGGGGGAGTGCGGCGGCACTCCCCCGGCCTCCTCCCTCTCTTCGGGGCCCGGGGATGGGGTCCTGGGCCACCGGACATCTTCGGGGGGGGCACGACGGCGCTCCCCTCCATCCCGGTCACTTCGGGCCCGGAGATGGGGTCCCGGGCCCCTCCTCCTCTTCACGGGGAGCGCGATGGCGCTCCCCGGCTGCTCTTCTTCGGTGGGGGCCAGGGTGGGCTCCTGGCCCCCGTGGGGGATATCTTCACGGGGAGCACGACGGCGCTCCCCGACTTTGCTTCGGGGCCCGGGGATGGGGTCCCGGGCCCCTAAAGAACTCTCTGGGGGGCGCAACGGCGCTCCCCGCCTCCTCATCACCGACATTTTCACGGGGAGCGCAACGGCGCTCCCCGGCTTGGGCGGGGCCCGGAGTTGGGATCCCGGGCCCCTCTCCCTGTTCCCAGGGGTGCGCGACGGCGATCCCTTGCCTCTGGTTTCGGCGGGGGCCAGGGTGGTCTCCAGGCACCCCGCGAGGACATTTTTCATGGGGAGCGCGACGGCGCTCCTCGACTTTTGCTTCTTGTGGGGGCAGCCCCCGGGACTTAAGCCACCCCGGGGGCACATTCAAGACTGGCGGCGGAGTCCCACGTGCTTCGTCGTCGGTCTTCTTGGAGGTCAAAGGTCGCCTACCTTCTGGGGGGCATATCCAGCCCCCAGGGTACCGATCCGCGCCATTTTCGCCTCCTCTTGCTCTTGGTGGCGCTCCCCAGCCACTGGGAGCACTCTCCTTCGCCCTCTGGGTCTCCCAGAGGGTGGATTCTGCAGGGGGCTGTCTTCACTGGCTCCCTGCGCCAGCTTTTCACCTGGCTTTCCTCCTGGGCCTCTCTTCTCCTTGCGCAGAGGCCCCTGCTTCTGCGCACTGGTCCTGGACTCTTCTCCTGGCGCTGTTCAGGATTCTGGAGCAGTCAGGGGGTTCCTCCTTCCAACTGCCCATTGCGCCAGGCTCCAGCACCCTCTGCCTCAGCAGACCACACCCCAGAGAGAGCTCCTCTTCCTGTGCATGTTCTTTTAAGAAGCTGGGGAGGGGGCTGGCAGGAAGTCTCTGTTTGCCCTATCACACAGCGACACATCACTTCTCTGCCCCTGCTCCCTCCTTCCTGCCCAGGCCTCTGGGTTTGTTCAAGATGGCGGCGTCCAGGGTCTCCTGCCACATGGTCTCTGAGAGCCCCTTCCCCCCAGGGCTGCCTTCGCCCTGGTGCAGCTTTGTGCCTGGCACCCAGTGACAGCTGCTGATGGATTAGCCTGTAGCTCCACCCCTCTTCTCTCCTGGGAGGGTAGGTCTTCGCTCTGGGAAGAAAGGTCATTAATCCAGGCTGCTGGGGTCAGCCCCCAGCCAGGCCCTGGTTATGAGCTGACTCAGAGAAATATAACATTTCTGGATGACCCAAAAGCAGTACAAATATGACTCAGGACTCTGCAGAATACTTCTCCTCACACCCGTTACAGTGGACTTTAGTGCGTGTCTGGAATTTGTAGGCCTTAGGAAAGTGACACTAGCCCATGGGCTCCACTTCCCCATAGAGGAATAATGAAGTGAAAAACACAGTAAAACACACTGACTTTCCCTGGCATGTTTCTTTCCAGTGTATAAAGCCTATTCCATGTCACCACCCAATTCTGCCTAAGTCCTGCCACACCAATCTATCTGCACCTGCTCCTTGGCTGCGCACGCTAGGAATCTCCCCTGCGCAGCCCCTACACGTGTGCACACGCATGTACACATGTGTCTGCACGTAACCAGCCCCGTGCCCCTTACTCCAGCTGCAGCGCAGCGGCCTAGTCAAGCTAGGGGGACACCAGTAAAATCCACATGCAGTCTCTCTCATCATGAGTTCACTGTGGGTGAGTCCCAACTTATGAGGCTCTTCCACCGTAAAAGCTCAACAAATAGGTGCTCAAAAAGCGAAAAATCCGGGCGGCCCAGAGTGTCAGAACCACCTTCTAACAGTACTACTTACATATTACAAAATAAACTTACAGTCTTAACATTCTAGGCATATTATTTGAGTATACCAACATGCGCACAATCTTCTCCAAGACATCAACGGGAATGATATAAACAGATATTACAGGAAGAAATGTGAGGGAGCCCGAAAAATTACATGGGACTGGACCCTATATATAAGACAATATGTATGAGAATGTAGAAGTGTACTGTAATTTGTATGAGAATATAGTAGTTTACTTTAATTTATGAGGATAAGGAGTAATAACACAATTCCCCTTCTTTGACCGTAATTGGCACTATGATCCTTACCCGAGTCCCCTTTCTATTTTGATGCTACAGAATAACATGCAGTTTGTACAAAGAAAATGATATGCTCTCCAAATTTTGTTGAATGTGAAATTCAACGTATGTGGAAACACGTACATGAAAATAGAATATTAGATTTGGCATTAGCAATATTTTTAATCTGAAAGCAGACTTTATGCAACGTATAAATTGGGCACTCTATTGGGTGTTTCTTCAATGCTGATATATTGGGCCTCATTACGTTGCGGTTCGGACCTCAACCGACGGCTTGTTGGTTGCGGTCCGAACCGCATTTACTGCTGTGGTTCGACCGACGCATTAGGATGCGTGCGGTCGGAGGCAGCAGTCGGAGTGACCAACCAATGCTTTCCGACGGGCGGGCGGGCGGTCTGTCAGAAACTCCTCATAATCCTTTAAGGACGGCGTTTCCGCTGTCCGGATTATGAAGTCGGTTTCTGACAGCCTTTCCATATTAGTCTTTCCAACATAGAAAGGCTGTCGGAAAGCAACATTGGGGACCCTAGCAGGGCCCCCTTCCCTCCTGGCCCTCCACATCTGGGGGGCACTTATGCACCATGTGGCAGGCACTGTGAGGTTTCCGCCCACCGCACAAGCTCCCATTTAGAAATGGGAGTTTCCGACAGCACTTTGTGCGGTCGGATCGTAATTTGGTGTGCATAACCGCCGACCTATGGTTGGGTAGTTCCTCCACCGAAACGGTGCCCTTTATGTTTAACAAAGATGTGGGTGATCCTGGCAATATTTCTTGCTAACAGAGAATTTATGGAATACTTGATAGAGGCAGCAACTGCCCCCCAGCACCAGTGCAAATGGTGGTAGAGCCGTGAAATTGCAGGAGACAGATAGATAGATAGATAGATAGATAGATAGATAGATAGATAGATAGACAGATGGATACATACATACATACATACACATAGAGGGAACTTACATATATATATTTATTTACATATAACTTACATATCTATTCATATTTTAATGTATATACTTATATTAAAATTGCAAACTTACATACAAATAATTAAACTTACATATTGATTACACAAGGACATGAACTTAATTTGCTTACCTTAACTACTGAGGTGAAGGTTCTGATGTCTGGACTCGCAATGTAAATGCATCCAAAATATTGTTTCAACAAAAGTTAAATCTGCGAGGTAAGTGCATCACAAAGTAACGCATGCGATGTACACATAGCACTCGAGAGCTACATGTGATGTACTAGTACCTTGGTGCCAGCTGATGATAATTGTATATCTTCACACATTTTAGATTTCTCTGTGCAGTTGTGTAGTAATTTAGAATATCTACAATTTAAATGCAATATTTTGCTGATTTGAAATAATGAATGTACAAAGGAAGTGTTGTTATGTGCATATATTTACCTCAATTTTAGCACCACCCTAAGGGCAAACTTTAAATACTTCAGTGACTTTCTAGTTACTAAAGAGTAATGATAATTCCACTTGTGATTATCTTGGTGTTCACAGATAATCTGATGATAAGTGGCAAAGGCCAGTATCAGAGCTATCACCAGAAATGGGGCATCCTGCGAACCAGTGAAAGCAGGAAATGAGTGTTGAAGTGTCAACAATAGTTAGTAATTGCCTTTACTGAATTGTCATCAGGCACAAACATCGCCTAATCCTTTCAGCCAACCATAGACAATGGAATCCACATTAGTGCAGAGCACTGAGGGGCACATTGGACCTGATTATTGCAGTATTTTATCATTCAAACAGCAGTCAGGGGGACCATTTGCTTCCTTGCACTCGGGCGCAAGGCACACGGGCTACGCTGCTGTACACACCTACAACTGGCACACTTGTGGATTGCGCTTACCTGGTTCTCAGCACGGGGTCTGACTTCATGTAGTTCTGGAGAGTTTCTCTTAGCTTTCGCTCTGACTTCTCGAGTTCTCTTATTTGAAGGTTGAACGTCTCTAGGCTGATTCCAGCGCCTTCTTGTTGAAGTTTCACTGCGCTTGAAACGTCCTGGTGTTCCTGACAGACAGACAAGGCATCATGTTTAACATCACCGTCCTGGAGCCCTGCAGCACCGTGGCAACATGCACCCCCTCCATGAACAGAAAGCTCCATGGCAGGACAGAGCTGCTCGCATGTAAACTGCGATGATAAACTTCCTAGTACTGTACTATGTTCTCTGCAGGCGGCCTTTGTGCCTGCTTCAACTCTACGAGTGCACTAGGTAGAACATTTGTGTTAATTATTTATGGGAATAAAATCCGCTGGCTGCTTGGGCTCCGAAGACTTGCATTCGGTATAAACGTGTCTCGGTTTACAGCTTGGCGTTAACCATTGCTGGGCAGGACTCAGAATAGGTACACTTAGGAATGCGTTGTTCACCGCTAAACTGACCAAATTATATATGTGCACCTTTACTAAGTTATAAAATACAGGAATTGTGGAAGATATTAAATGTAGCAAATGATGAAAGAGAACATTAGTTATGACAATGAGCTTTTTGGCAAACCGAAATTTATTTTGCAGCATAATTACCTTATGTGAAAAATATAAAGTTTATGTATTTTCTAAAAAGGAAATTCTACATTAGAAAGGCAACTCTAAGTATGACTTGTTTCTTTCAAGTAGTTTTATTGATACAAAGTAAGAGGAAGACATTTATTGTAGTTAAAATGTAGCAGTTTCTTTTCCATTGTTGCATATTAGACAAAGGTAGGGTTACAAACTAGACAAAGGAATGACAAACCATTCAAAACAACGGCTCTACAAATATGACCACTCCTGAAATATATAAAATACAATAAAATCAATACAACACACACCACTATGAAGAAAACATGTATAAAACCAAATATGACATACAGAGCAGTGACCTGACATGTATCAAAACAAACATGATACTAAGCAGAATTAATGTACTACTCAGTGAAAAGCGTGAATACTGCATACACTGAATTGAAGACGACATACACTGGAATGATTATCAACCATACAAAAGTTAATATGCTGAACTAAAGACGAGGCATACAGCATGCACTGAAATTGATGTGACACGTGTGAATATGACATGTGGAAATTAACAAAGGTCCTGTTGAAATTATGAGTTGGGGAGAGGAGTTGGCCTAACGGCTAGGGCGGTCAGCCTCAAATCTGGGGAGCCAGGTTCTAGTCTCGGCAAGGACGCACAACATCCTGTGATTCTAGGCAAATCACTTAATCTCCCCGTGCCAAACAAAAATGAATGTGTCCTCATGTAACGCAACTGGTGCTCGTGTAAAGCGCTCTGATACCCAATACCTTGGGGTCAAGTTCATGCTATATAAAACTCCGTAAAAAAAAAAAAATGAGTTAACAAGAATACAATGCAGTGGTGCATTGAATGGCTTACTTGCATTGCTTATGTGCAAACTAGGGGTGGGTGAAGAATGCCGCTGTGCCGAAAGAGTTCGCAGAATTTTGCCCGCATTGCGCGGAGCTCCAAAAAACTCAGCGAAGTGACGCGGAGTGGAGTTTTTCCAGTGCTTAATTTGTAAAATATTAAGTGCCAGGGCTGTGACCAGGAGGCCACTGCAGCTTGCACCACCCATCGCCCTTGTCATTGCTGTCAAAACAACTACTAACCATCTCTCTCGCATGTAAATGCGACAGTTCAGATTATTCCACGTCCCCAAAGCTAAAGGAATGGCTGGGGAGGCAGGTATTAGCAATTTTTTTAACGTATATTGTTTTCCTAAACAACTGTTATACTGCTCATCTCTAAATTACATGAGCAGCGCCACCTTGTGGCAGACTGCCCTAAGTGTGGTGTTGACAATTAGGTGCCGGTGTCGAGCACCGGAAACCAATTAAGTGCCAGTGCTCAGCACAGGAAAGCACCGGCTCAAATTAAGCACTGTTTTTTTCTCTCACGCGGCTCACCAACATTAAGTTGGCGAGCACTCGTGAGAAAAAATCATGCACTAGACCTCCTCCAGGCGAGGTTTCTCAATGCGGGAGGTCGCGGCAGGTCACAATCTGCAGCTCGATTGTCTGCTTGAGCGACAGAAAGCAGCAGCGCCCTCTGGGTGACATGTGGTGTCGTTCGTGCTAATTTTACAGCGCAGGACAAACTCCCGGCACTAAAAGTCAATGCGAGCAGCACAACTTAACAGACTCTGCCGCTGGCAGAACTCCGTGGAGCGTGGCAGAGTTTTTCCAGCACTTGACAGAGTTCCGCGGAGTAAAACTCCGCCCAGGCCTAGTGTAAACCCATAAAAGTATCTCAGTGCATATTCAAATGTCATTTTCCAACCTTTTCCCATTCTGGAAAACTTCCCAGATTTACTACTATGGAAGAAGTCCAGGGTGGGATGCTAAAGAGGACACTACCCAAAAATTACTGAGGGTATAGAAGAAGAGAATTCTCAAGGGGGAAAATGTTTTCCTCATGAAGAAAAAACATAAATATTCCAATGCGTTTATACTGAGAGAGTTTCAAGTAAATATACACATATGTATATGTTCACATGATAAAATAGTAGTCTCAAAAGGTTTCCAGGAGTACACCTGGAAACCTGTGAGTGTCACTGGGTTCCTGGCGCAATTTTGAGAAGCATTGTGAATTTCTAGTCATAAATCTGCAACCATGTCAGGATGTTACCCTGCAAGTGCAAATTTAGACTGGCTCGTGCCCTTAGTTTTCAAGTTTTTCATTCCTTCTTCAAACTTAATCATACATAAGCAGGGGTCTCCAACCTTTTCTGTAGTGAGAGCTACGTCTGATCAGTGAAAATCTTCATGAGCTACTGATGGCTAAGCATCTCAATCATATTTACCAGACACCCCCATACCCAGCTTCATTGGGGAGCAAAATGCCTGCTGTGTATAAAGGCAACACTTTCAAATGGGAGAAAATTAAACTGAAGAGTTAACTTTATGTTTTTTATGGATTTCATAAAACTCATCATTTAAATTTTCTCTAATTTCCAAATGTCACATTTACACCAGGCATTTTGCTCCATGCGGCCTGTAGACATGGTGCCATATATATAACTGTAAAGCACAGCCATTTGTTTAATTGGGAGGAATTTAAAGTGAATAAACATGCTTTATAAAACATTAAGCCATAAATGGCTTAATTGAAAGTGGGGAAAGACATTAAGACTTAATGTTTCATAGAAACATTTTTCTTCTCTTTTAATTTCTCACTAAAAAATCAAGCACTGGCAAAGCCAATTGGTCTCGGCAGTGCGAGAGCTAATAGCTTTGTCAATGTTTATTGCCCATTGCCTAGTGTGTTGACATTGGCCTTGGGGAGTGCACTAAAGTAAACAACACTGGACTTGCAGAAAAAGAAAGCAACATATTGAAAAAGGCATGATTGAAGAGAAGATTAATAAAAAGAGAACAAATTGCAAATGATTGGTAAATTAAATTTAAAAAAGTGAGAGCAATAATGAATAAGTAGACTATTGTTTGTGTGTATGTGCAAGAGCAGAATTCCATCTCTCACAGAGAGGTAAGCTAATGGCTAAAGTGGGCTGACCCATTGCCTAATGCAGTATGATGTGATGGGTGGAAATAAAATGTGAATGACACAAGAGACCAATGGAAGAGGAGAGTTGGTAAAAGTCCCTATATGTTAAGTATATTATAACATTTTATTTACACCAGAAGATCTTGGCTAATAGCAGACTTTAAAATCAGAAGTGCAGTATGAAGCGCTATATGCAGAACAAGTTATTAGTATTTGATGTGTCAGGGGAGGACTTCAGACCAAGTCTGTATACAAAACAAGTTATTAGTCATGTTACATTCACTGAGAGCAAGATAAAGTGAGTTATCCAAAGTGAAGAACTGGAGTTTGAAAGCGAAGTGTTTTGTTTAGATAATGAAAGTTCTTACCACCTAAACTCACCCCTTCTTCCTTTACCGCTCACTATCTTTATATACACGTACACTAATATAAAAACATAACGAGGCTGCAGAGCATTCCAGCACCAATGAGTTACATGTAGGGGCTTTCAAGAGCTCCAAAACAGTATGCCCTGGTTGGCCTTGGGAGAAAGAGCACCCTGGATGAAACCAAATTGGGCGTCCCCTCTAACCCGCCGTCAGTGTTTTAGAAAAAAATGGAGCGGTGGGGGAAAGGTGAGGGAGGATTATTCAAGAAAGGAGGGCCAGAGGAAAAACAGACAAAAGGTGGATACGGCTGCCAGTGTTTAATGCACTCTTCTTTGCAGCTAGGTGAAAGTGAGACTGCTGCAGGCAGATCCTGTGCCAATCTTAAGGTCGGCACCCTGGGCGTGGGCCCAGCTCTCCCTCGCTAACAGTCAGCCCTGAGTATACCCTTCATTCATATACCAGAAGTAGATACAGCATGTCTCAGTTTGAGACAGCACATGCCGTCTAGAGCCAATACCTAAAAAAGGAACCGGAGAGGAAAAAGAAACTAGAGAGAATACATCGGATAAGAAAGGAAAGAAAAGCTCCCCTCAGGAAAGCAGTAAACTGAAAGGAAAAAAAAAAGGAAGATTGGAGAGCATATTGAAAAGAGGTGGGAAACGTAAGAGATAGACCCTTCTCCAGCATGCGAGCCTTTGCTGAAGCTGTGAGGGTGCGTCTTCTCAGATTGTCTGATTTAGTGGGCAGTGATGTTTGGGCAAATAACAGACCTGGTAGTCATGACCACAACATGGAGATCTCAAGTGTGGTATTTGGCTCTTTCCTGGGATTCTCCAATCTGTCTTACCCTGTTTTCAGGTCTCCCCAGGGATCCGCAGGGAACCCTCATCATCTGGTGCTGGATGGCACTCTGCATCTTATGGTATGGAGGATTACAGGGAATGCTGGAAAGTCCCAGGTCTTTCATGACAGGCTGTGTCACTACTCTCCAAAGCCTGGGCGGATAGCACAATCAAGCGTTTAACCGCTTCGCCGCGATCGGAATTCCGCCCAGGTGCTGGACATTGCGATCGCGGGTGTGGTCGTGACGAGCTCAGCTCGTCATGCGCACAGCGCGACCGCGCAGCATGACGAGCTGAGCTCGTCATGAGCATCGAAGGGGTTAAGATCGTCCTGGTTTCGATGCTCATGTTGGTGTCACCAGAGACATCTGGATCCCATGGGGACAGACACTGTCCATATCCTGAATTTCTTCGCTTCCCTGGCCTCAGATGGCATGGCGTATAGGCCCATCAACACCTTCCAGTCAGCGATCTCGGCAGGGCATTCCCACATCGGAGATCACCCACACCCCTTGCCCTTCCTCTTTTTGGCAGGTACCTGGGCCGTTCTTCCAGGCTCTAGGTCCTTCTGACCACCCTCATGAGCTGCCATGGACTGTGTGGTCAGGCACACCCACTCAGGCAACCCCATCATCTGAGCTCCACCTCCTTCCAGATGGTGTGCTTCAGGTCATTGCACAGCAGACAATGCACAGGCATAGACGGGCTCACAGATAGCTTCAGCAAACCTGAGACACCACCCTACCCCCACTCAAAGGGAACCAAAGCCACAGGATAGTGGCTATCACTGTTGTCAGCAGCAACAACTTGGTAGAACATATTAGGGACTACCTGCTCTGAAGACACCAGATGACACCTGAGAGTAGTCATGCTGGCTTCCATGTCTCTCACAGCCTACACCCTCTGTCCATTGATGGATACCCATTGACTGTATTTCCTAGTATTGTCAAGCATTAGGGTTTTCTTTACCATCTCTCCATCACCCAGGGACACTAGGGTCAACTGTACACTCTCCCCAAAACTATGTTGTGCAGTCTCCTCCCCAAGCGCAACAACCAAACCCCAGTTACTGCCCACTGTGCCCACTTGGGACACTTGGTATCCCCTTCATAGTGCCCTTCCTGTTGGCACTCATAGCACTCCATGGGTGTCTTCCCTGCAGGCTTACTGGCAGGGACCCATTTCTTCTTTTCAGCAAGGGGCTGGGAATCCTGACCCCAGAACTACTTTAGGGCCCTTAGAGAAACTCTTGTACTTTTTGTCCCCTGCCCCTTTTTCTGTTGAGGACCCTGCCCACCCTTTTTTCTTTTTAACAGACTTTATTGGGTTTTTAGATGCAGGAAATACATTCAGCATTGTTAGCACGCCTGAATACAGCACGTGAGACCTCAGTATAGTACGCAACCAAATCTGTTTCAATTAATCAAAAACAGAAGTCAACCAAACAGTACCCCCTACTGCCCTTCCCACTCCCCCCGCGGGTCAGTACATCACCTCCTAAATGGCAACCCAGTTGGCATATCGGAAAAGGAAAAGGAAATACATCCTAACAAAGGGGCTCGGGCCAGAGGGCCCCTTCTGCCATGGGCCGCGTCTGCGTATTTTGTGTGTCATAAAGGGTGGTATCTGGGAATGAGCCAATAGCCGTGGAACTTTCAAATCATCTCGGGGATTCTACAGGGGAGACCGTCGGTGAGTCTGGCTCTGGGTTGGCCAGGTCATCTACTAGCGTACCACAGGCTCGAGCTCCGTCCATGTTCTCTATGCCCCTCTGCACCTCCCTCAAAAGTATCCTGCCATTGCAACTCGCCCATTTGAGCAGTTCTCTCTTCCATACTACACGTTGCGGGCCACCCGCTGCCTTCCAGTCAGTGGCGGCTCGCCGAGGGAGTGCTGCGGGGCGTCGGGGCGGGGGAGGGGCAGAGTGGGGAGGTAGTGGAGTCCGACATATGATAGACAGGAGTAAGGTAAGTAATTAAATAAATAAAACAATTTACCTTGCGCCCGCTGCTTCACCAATTTGGCGATGCAGCGCGCGCAAGGTAAATTGTTTTATTTATTTAATTACTTACCTTACTCCTGTCCGTCGTATGTCGGACTCCACTACCCCCCCACCTTGGCCCTCCTCCGCCCTGCCTCACTGCCCCGCAGCACTCCCTCGGCGAGCCGCCACTGCTTCCAGTTCCTAGTTATCTCCTGTTTTGCAATGATATACGCTAGGTTTTGGAATGTCCCTGTGATCTTAGTCCTTGCCGGATGGGGGAACCAACTCAACAGGCAGTGCCCCGAGGTTTGCAGAATCTACCTCCCAATGCACTCCTCAAGCGTCCGTATCACTCCCTCCCAGAAAGAGTGTAACTCAGGGCACTCCCAAAACATGTGTAAAAAATGGGCCCTTACAGCGCCGCATCTGGGGTATGCTGCGTCTGGTATGTGGAAGTATCTACCTATGAGCTCTGGTGCCAAGTATGCCCTATGTATGTAATCGTTGCTAAGTTTAAAGCGCACATTCCTGAAGACTTTTCGTGTTTGCTCTAATATCTTGTCCCATTCATTTTGGCTAATAGTGGTGTCTGGGCCTTCCTCCCACCTGGCCTTCAGTGTGTTCAGCGGCGATTGCTGGTCTGTCCGCAATGCCCTGTAAAGACATGAGACCGTTCGTATAACACCTGCCAAAAGCGCAATATATTGACAGCTCTGGTACGTCGTAGGTTCCAGTGATCCCTTCCCCCAGTGCTTTTTAATCGCCACTGTAACTGCGCTATGAAGCAGGAAGTGCCCCGCGGTAAGTCATATTTCATTCTGAAGTCCTCAAATGACAGCAGCTCCGAGTTCCTATATAGGTCACCCACCCTCGATGCCCCTGCCTCCACCCAATTTTTCAGTTCCCGCCAACTCCCACCATGCGGGAGTGCATGCAGGAATCCCAAGGGCAATTCTCACAAGAATGGGATTCTAACGCGCATTCTCTGCAGGCCCCTATGCCAGCACCTCGTCAGCACCCACAGCTCATAAGATACACTTGAGTTAGGCTGACTCGCACTCAGAAGGACCCTAAGGAGCTCAGAAAGCGGTGGCACAAAGGGACCTGGGATTTGGTCTGGATTGCGCCTTTGTGCTATGCCCTGTATCAGCCACTGCAGCTGGGTTGCAAGGTAATATAACTCAAAATCAGGGATCGCCAGTGCCCCTTCCTCCGTCGGACGCTGCATTGTAGTCAATGCAACCCTACGTCACCCCGAACTTCAGATAAACTCAGTACTCAGGGTTTTCGATTCCCTGAACCGCGCCCCAAGGATCCATAAGGGCAGCGTGGAGAAATATTAAAGAAGTCGAGGCAGGGCCACCCTTTTGAGGAGAGCCATTCTTTCCATTACCGATCATGGGAGCGTGCCCCAGAATTTCAGTGAGGCTCTCAGGGAACCAATTGCTCGCCCTACATTTCCCTCCAGAAGATCGTTACGGTCATGATAGATCCTGACCCCCAGGTAGGTCAGACATTGGGGCCCCCACTGTACCACGGACCGATGCATCGACGGATCATCTCTTTGCATCACAGGGAAAAGTCTGGATTTCTGCCAGTTAACTCACAGCCCGGATAGACGGCCAAATTCCTCCATCATATTCTTGGCCCCCTGTTAGTCCCCGTCAGTGTTGCTCAAGAAGAGCAGCTATCCTGTGGCAGTGCCTCTGGATCGTCAACCCCCCAAACACCTCACCTGTCCTTCCGCACACCGCCAAGGGCTCCATAGCGATAGCGATAGGCAGCGGAGACAATGGACACCCCTGACGCATCCACCGTGCAGCTCGCCGAGATAGTCCTGCTGGTGACAAGGCTCTGGATTGGACCACCTCCTTCCTTTCCGGCAGAACCCAGAGCGTCCTCCTCCCCCCATTCCGATCCGAAGCCTCCGAGATCATCTGCGGCGTACCCCAGGGATCTTCCCTCAGCCCGACACTGTTCAACATCTACATGGCTCCACTTGCCCCCATCGTCAGAACCTACAGACTCAACATCGTGTCATACGCAGACGACACCCAGCTCATCCTCTCCCTATCCAACGAGCCCAACACCGCCAGACGCAACTTTCGAGAAGGCATGGAAGCCGTCGCCAAATGGATGAAAAACAGCTGCCTACAACTAAACAGCAACAAAACAGAAGTACTCATCATGGGCCCAAACCCCGACGCCTGGAGCGACACCTGGTGGCCCCCCGCCCTCGGAAACCCGCCAACCCCCACAGACCACGCACGCAACCTGGGAATCATCCTGGACTCCGAGCTCAAAATGGACCGCCAGATCAACTCTATCTCGTCTTCCTGCTTCCACACCCTCCGCCTCCTTCGTAAGACCTTCAAATGGATCCACTCGAACACCGAAAGACCGTCACTCACGCCCTGGTCACCAGCAGACTCGACTACGGCAACGCACTCTACGCCGGAATAAACAAAAACCTCACCCGCAAGCTACAGAACATCCAGAACGCCGCCGCAAGACTGGTCCTCAACCTGCCAAAACACTTCCACATCTCCCAGCACCTGCGCACACTCCACTGGCTCCCTGTCGAGGCTAGAATCACCTTCAAGATGCTCACCCACGCACACAAGGCACTCCACGGCACCGGACCAGCATACCTGAACAGCCGACTCAAATTCCACGCACCCCAAAGGACCCTACGATCAGCCCAGCTCTCCTACGCCATGGTCCCCCACACCACAAAGACCAGATCGGGAGGCCGCTCCTTCTCCTTCCTCGCGGCCAAAGTATGGAACGCCCTCCGCTCCACCTCAGACAGACAACATCGCTCCCCATCTTCGCAAGAAACCTCAAAACCTGGCTCTTCGACAGACCTTCCCTTGATGGAATGGAACCTGCACCCCCCCCCCCCCACCCCTAGCGCCTTGAGACCCTTACGGGTGAGTAGTCGCGCTTTAACAAACCCCTGATTGTATGTCGAATAGTATCTGGTAAAGATATCATTAAAACCTTCTTGGGAGTATATCCGTTCGCAATCCTTGTCATCCAAATCCAATATGGACAATTCCCTTTTAGAGGGGTTAGCCAGCCAGGCCAGTAGGGAGTCGGATTTATTCCATTCAGCATGGGTCTTATCCACATACTGTTTATAGTCGAAACATCTAGGGCGTTCAACCTGGGTCGCCACTGCCTCCTTTGCGTAAAGGAGGGCCGATTGTAATTCCGGTCGCTCTGGGCGTTTTAGTTCTACCTCTCTAAGTGTCTATTCGGATCTCCCCCAGTAGGGTGTGGCGGATGCCCTTCGCCTCCACCAGGCAGTGGCCTTGGGACAGCACTTTAAAAGAGTTCCACTCAATCTGCGGAGAGGACGCTGTACTGGTGTTATCAGCAAAGAACTGGAGCATCTTCTCCCGTATTGTCTCGTGGAAAACATGGTCTACTAAGGCCTCCGGTTTAAGTCTCCATGTGGGGATGGATGGACGAGGCTGGGCCCATCGCAGTCTTATAAGGACGGGGTTATGGTCTGATATAGTACGTGCCAAGTACTCGACTGTCTGTATTAGGCTATGTATTCCCGAGGTAAACAGGAAAGTATCCAAGTTAGCAAGCACCTCATGAAGCCCTGAGAAGAAGGAGTAATCCATCCCAGTCGGGTTCATCTGTCTCCACGAGTCTGTCAGTCCCAAGAGGTGTTGCCAATCCCTAAAGGCCTGTGCTGTGCATACCGTCTGGGAATCCCGTAAGGGGGGGTGAGAGCGGTCCACATAGACATCTGCCATGCAATTAAATCACCCCCTAATACCATCAAGGAAGTGAGGTAGGGTGCCAGATGCCGGAACGGGTTCGGCAAGAACGTGCACTGGTCGGCATTCGGTGCATATATATTTACTAGAGATATATCACGTCCCCCCTTTCTAACCCATATTAGCACAAATCTGCCCTCAGGGTCCACTACCTGGCTATCTAGGTGAAAGGGGACCCCTACCCTGATCTAGATAAGGACCCCCGGGCATATGCTGAATATGTGGTATAACATGCCTGTCCCCGCCAACTGCGCTGCAGTACAACCCCTTCTTTGGCAGACAGATGCATTTCCTGTAAAACGGCTATTTGAACACTCCTCCTATTCAGGAAGGAGAACACCTTATATCTCTTGGTCATAAAATGCATCCTCCGAATGTTCCAAGAGAGAAAGTTATTCGTTAGTGAGTCTGCCATGATCTAAGTTGCATCCCACAGCTTTCCGGGGACCCCGCTCCCCACGCCACACTACCCCGATCCAACGTGCTCGTCAAATATAAACATTTGCAATGATGTACGACTATGTTAATTCCAACTTTCAACTTTTCAATTCCAAAGTAAACACCCCAGGACAAGTAGATAAATATCCCCCATCGAAACCAAGTCTAGAAATGGATTCCTTCGAGGAGCGCCATCCATAAAGCCTCCAGCTAAAACCCCGTCGGCTGGCCCCCCACCCATCCAGTTCAGTGTAACCCTGCTGTCGGTATCCCCAGCCACTCACAAGCTTCACAAAGCGGTCTCCCAAACATAACATTACAGAGTCGCAGGAGCCTCCCCTCTCCTTTTACCAGTCTGTTGTGGTACTCAGATGATGTAATCGGCTGTTCTCAGCATCGCCCTGGGCAGTTCCATGCTCAAACTCTCTGACACACTGGATTCATGGTCAGAGTCGAAATCCCAAGTCAGCTCGCTGCTCTCCGGCGACAGTGGTACCGTATCCTTACCACTGATCAGCGCGACCACCTCCATTGTACTCTGGCCGCCTTTGATCATACTTGCTGTTGTCCAGGGCCTCTGTGAGGTTCCACACCACGTAGAGCCTTCAGCCATTCCCAGGTCTCCTGCGAGAAGTGAAAGAATTCCGTTCCCTCCGGGGTCATTACTGTCAGTGGCGCCGAACACATCATGGCATATTTAAGATCGAGTTGGCGGAGCTCCCTATTGGCCTCTTGGAAAGAAGCCCTCCGCTTCTGCACCTCTTTAGAGATGTCAGGGAAAATCTGCACCACTCTATTATTGATCTGGCAGCCCCCTTTTCTCCGTGCCTGCACCAGGATATGATCCCTGTCCCGGTAGTGCAGTAGTCGGGCAATCACAGGTCTCGGGTGGGCCCCAGGCAGAGGCGGCCTCGATGGGACTCAATGCACTGGCTCCAACGCAAAGAAGGCCGACAGCCCCTCCGGTGCCACCTCCTCGAGCAGCCACCATTCCAGGTAGTCCACCATATTGGTGCCCTCCACCTTCGCCGGTAGGTCCACCATATTGATCCTTCGGAACGATTTTCGGCGTACTCTGGCCGGTGCTCCAAGGTGCGCACCTTTGCTTCAACTGCCGTCAAGCGTTCCTTTAGAGTGGATAATGCAGGTGTGAAGTCTGTCCGTTGACGCTCGTTGGCAGTCACTCTTTCAGCCAGATGCAGGTGGTCATCCCGTAGGATCCCCAGGTCAGTACTGATAGCATCAATCTTCATTTCAAAGCGCTCGCTGGAAGCCGTAATGGGCTGCAGGATGTCCTGTAGCGAGGGAGCAGTAGGGGGCTCCGATGGCCCAGTTGAGCTATCCGCCCCGGCTCGGGGGCCCGACTTGGGGCCCACACTTTGCTCAAGTTTACAGGACATCTTCCCCATCATGGACGGGCACAAGGGTCGGCTCCGGATGCTCTCTGACTCAGCTCCGCACAGGTCTGCACATGCAGGATGTGACAACAGGGTCCACCCCTCCGAGCATCCCATGTAGTGATCAACTACAATATTACAAGTTAGTTTTTCGATTTTTTTTCACAAATTGCATGCGTGTGAATTTTCACATATACATGCTCAGTTGCAGTTGGGTGTTTAATGAATATGTATATGCCCGCAACAAACAATAAGCATGTCCTCATTTTTTCTATTATATGTCTGTTTTGTGTCTTGCTTACCTAGATCACGTATGTTATGTATTACATGTGTACATCATTTTCCAAGAATTTGGGCCCACACTTCAAATTAAGAAAATGCTAAAACAACTGACCCCACTACCGATAAGAGGGAGTGTGGTCTACTTTAAAGATACTCCACACAGCCCCATCAAAAATGTCTACCTACGTGATAATATATATGTTTTTCCCATAACCTTATTTTTACAGGATTGATTGCGAGAAGTGACTCTCTCCATGTTTGCAGGGTTTGTAAGTACAAACCTCTATTTTGCATGTTGCAGCATGCATGCATGTATGATCTTTGGTCCTGACGAAAGCCACATTGTTAAAATGAATTTATATAGCGCACGTACACCGGGGAGGTTTCATGGCGCTACTTTAATTGACACCGAAGTCCTGAAGAACATTCAAAAAGCCTGACGGAATAGCCAAGTTTTAAGAAGGCTTCTAAAGCCGAGGAGGTTGGTACAGAACCGGATTTCGGAGGGGAGAGAGTTCCAGAACATGGGGGCCAAAATGGCAAACCTGGCACCACTGGTGCGCTTTAATTTAAAAGAGGGAGTGGACAAAAATAGCTTGTGTGCTGAACGGAGATTGCGTGTGGGAACATGCCTATTAATCAAGTTGTTCACAAATTTAGGGCTTCTACCGTTGAGTGACTTAAAAATGAGGCACCCAACCTTGAAGGCACAGCGCTGGACCACTGGGAGCCAATGAAGTTTCCTTAGAAGAGGAGTGACATGATGGTGCCTAGGTTGATGAACAATCAGGCGTGCGGCCTGGTTTTGTACCATCTGCAGGCGCTTGGATAAATAGAGAGGAATGCCAAAGTAAAGCGAGTTGGCATAGTCGACATGGGACATGACCATGGCGATGATCACCTGAATCCGGGCTTCATGGGTGAGAAATCTGCAGATCTTTTTTATTTTCCTAAGAAGGAAAAAACAGGTAGAGATCACCGACCCAATCTGGGGCTTCATAGTGAGGTCTTGACTGATTATTACCCCAAGGCTCTTAGCCGAGATAGATGGAGAAGGGGGCTGACCCAGCTCCTTGGGCCAGAAATGAGGGCCCCAGGGATTTTTAGAGAGACCACCTGTTAAAACCAGCTCCGTCTTGTCCGGATTGAGCTTAAGATGGTTACTGTTCATCCACTGACTAATGAACAGCATGGTAGACTGAAAGGCGTGGACCGACTCGGAGGAGTTACTGATGGGGAAAATAAATTGAAAATCGTCAGCATAATTAAAGGTACAAACTTGACGCTCTTTCAGGGCTCGGACAAGAGGGAGAAGGTAAAGATTAAACAACAGGGGAGAAAGTGAGGAGCCCTGAGGGACTCCGCACGAAATTCTAGATCTAGGGGCAGTAAACTGTGCAGTACAGACCGCCTGGGAGCGGTTTTCCAAAAATGAGGTGATCCAGCCCAGGGCAAGTCCCGAGATTCCCGCGTCCCTCGCCCGGTCGACCAAAAGGTTATGGTCGACCGTGTCAAAGGCCGCGGAGAGATCAAGCAGGACAAGAGCCTGCGAAGAACCACCATCGACCTCACTACGGAGAGTGTCCAACACTGTAAGGATCACCGCCTCGGTCGAATGAGCCGGGCGGAACCCCGCTTGGTGGGAGTCAAAAAATTTGGATTCCTCCAGGAAATCAGTGAGACATCTCGTAACATAGGTTTCCAAGACCTTGGCTAGGTAAGGGAGAAGAGAGATAGGTCGGTAGTTCAGTAAAATTAGCGGATCCGCGCCCGCCTTCTTCAAAAGGGGAACGACAATTGCCTCCTTAAAAGTGGCGGGGACGATACCCTGGAGCAGTGACTCATTTAAAAGATTGAGAGCAGGACTAGAGAGGGCAGTAAAAATGTCCTTCAAAATGCTAGGAGGGCAGCAGTCCGTGGGGGAGCCAGATTTGACTTTAGAGAGGAGATCCGCAAGGGTATGCTCATGGATTATAGGAAATTGCGTAAAGGTGCTATGATTTCGGGTGATATGCAAACTAGAGTCCAGGTTTTGGCAAACCGGGATACTGGACTTTATTTTTTTAATTTTATCAATGAAGAAAGAATTCAATGAGTTGCAAAAGGTTTGGGAAGGGGTATGCTTGATACAAGTTCTGTCGGGATTAGACAACTCATTCACTATGGAGAAGATCTCCTTAGAACGATTAGTTGCAGACAGGATTTTAGAAGAAAAGTATGTCGCTTTGGCGGTCAGGATCGATTTTTTATATATTTTCAGGGTATTTAAGTAAGACCATTTATCTTCGGATAAATAGTTGCGTCTCCACTTTCTCTCCAATTGCCGTAAGACTAGTTTTAGATTTTTCAACTCGGTGGAAAACCATTTCTGGGCGTCATGGCGGCGAGTGGCATGGATCTTCCTGGGGGGCGCAAACATGTCACTAGCGGCCGATAGCCAGCTGGTTAACTGTGCATCAGCCAAGTTGATGGAAGAATTGACGGGAGGAATAGAGTTAGCAAGTGAATCAAGAAATAAGAGTTTCTCGATTTTATTCCAGTTTCTGCGTGTGCCCCCACCTAAACCGGAAGTTTTGATCGAAAAATTATCGTGAATAGTAAATTTAATTACATGGTGATCTGACCATGTACACGGTGAGACTAATACCGGGGACATAGTGATGTTGACTGACCAAACCTGATCAAGAATATGCCCCCTAATATGAGTGGCCGTGGTCACCTGTTGTGTAAGGTTCAATCCTGTGAGTAGCTCTGCAAGTTCAGCCGATTGGGGACCACCAGATGTTTCATTGGCCCAGTAGTTGAAATCACCAATTAGCATGACCTTCCCATAGTTAGTGACTAAGTGCGCGACCTGTTCGCCCAGAGAATGAGGGAAAGAGGGCATCCTTTGAGGAGGTCTATAGAGCAGGACGCATACTAAAGGAGCAGTGTCATGTTCTTGTTCAAGTTTTATAACCAGATTATCAACTAAGGGTAGGTCTAGAGGGTTTAAAATGGTATATTTACAGTCATGACGTGTAATAATAGCCACTCCTCCACCAACTTTCCCCTGGGGACGGTTGGCTTGGATGATGTGGTAATCCAGAGGAAGTGCAGCAAGAATATCAGGTGATGATTCCTGAGATAACCAAGTTTCAGTGAGCAAAGAAAGTCTGGCCGCTCAAATTTAAGCAACAGAAAAATGTCCATCTGGTGCTTAACCAATGAGCGGGTGTTCAAGTATATAACAGAGAGCTTCCGAGGGCCATTGCACTCTTGAGTCTGAGGGAAAACCGCTCTGTGACTACCACAGAGTTCGGGAAAAACTGCTCTGGACACCATAATCCCCTGTGCAGACAGACTGGAATAAGTGAGGGGATTTAGTGTGGCAGATGGATTGTGCAGTGCTATCAACTCAGAGGCAGTGTAGCTGATTTTATTTTGGGCATAATTACAGGCCCCAGGCCCCGAAGGGGCGCGGACGGGCGCAGATGGGCTTGCCTTTGGCACGCCATTGGCGCGCCAGCGGCGCGCCCGCTGCGCGCGTCCGCTGCGCTCCCGCGCTGCAAGCGGCATGAAATAGCCGGTGGCAGCCTTAGCTCCGCCCCCCCTACCCTCTGATTGGCTCCCGGGTGGGCGTGACGGCCAGCAGCAGCTGGTCCAGCCGTGAGCGAGCGAATAAGCAATAGCAAGTATTTGTGTTATAAAACATACAAATTCAATAAGCAGCAACAATTCTTAAAAGGAGACAAGTTTTAAAAATGAGCGCCAGGAGCGTGGGAGTCAAAACAAAGTTGACCCTTAGAGGCACTTAGAAGGATGGCTGAAACATGTTGACCATATTGAGGATAATTGGGATCAACTTAAATCCCAAAAGTGTTCATCCACTGTTTTTAAAATTTGCCCAGGACCTCCAGTATTAAAATCACTATTTGTGGTAGGAGTACGTGAGCCAATTTTAAAATCACCATTCACCATCACACATACTGTCACAATCACAACAAAAAACAGCTCGCTCCGCTGTAATTAGGTGTCGTAGAACACCCTGGAAGCATTTGGCGACCAGGGTGGGAACCCAATGATGAAGCATGTCACCAACTAGGCTGGTGAGTGAGGGTTTTTAAAAAACACCCTGCAGCTTCCAAGGCATTCTGGCCTTAAGGATTATAAGAACCCAACCCTCTAACTATAGCTAAATAGGTAGCAAACTTGTTCTTGTTGGTTATAATAACAAGACCAAAACAACAAAAATCGAAAAAGTAGAACTTGAGATATGAATCTTTAAAGATGAAATGCAAAAACAGTGCTTAGAAGTCACATGCTATCAAAAGGTTACTTGAGGGCGTGAGGTACCGGTGCAAATCCAAAGTTCAGGCCGACCGCGATGGAGGGCAAGCCGTCTACAGAACCCATGCAGGGTCTGCTTAAAAACTATCTTTATGGAGCAAAGCATTGATGTCAAGAGCACTATGCATCAGTCTTCTCCACACAGTCGGGCCTATGCGTTGGAGTCGAGCCTCGTAGACGTTGTCAAAGGATCATCGCTGCTTCGTCATTGAACTTCACAATCGGGACCCACGTCGTAACTGAAATCGGCACTGTATCTGCATTGGAGGACACTGAGTTGGTTCCGATCAGCGCACAGGGGCCACCGCACAGATTTTTTAAGACAACAGCTGCAGACTGGAGGGGGCACCTCAGAAAGGGTAGGACTCACAGATTGCAGAGTCCAGCAGCACCAGCAGAGTTGCAAGAAGTCTTTTGTGTCCCTGAGACTTCAGAAAACAGGAGACAAGCCAACAAGCCCTTGGAGACTCTTGGGTTCAAGGATGTCAAGAGCAGGTCCAGTCCCTTCCACTCCCAGGCAAGAAGCAGCAGGCTAACACAGCAGAGCAGGTAGCAAAGTAGCAGGCTCTCCTACAGCACAGCAATCAACAGGCAGCAAGCCAACATAGAAATGCAGTTAGCAAAGTGGCAGTCTATCCTACAGCAAAGGCAGAATGACCTTAGTTCCAGTAGAATTCTGATTTGGTGGTGTCAGGGGTCCAGTACTTATACCTAAATGTGCCTTTGAAGTGAGGGAGACATCAAAGAGGCCTTTGAAGACCACAAGGTCCCTGCCTTTCCTGCCCTGGCTCCCGAAACACTACAGGGGGGTATGCAGCTCTTTGTGTGGGGACAGGCACAGCCCTATTCAGGTGCAAGTGTCAGTTCCTCCCTCCCACTCTACCTCAGAAAGGCCCATCAGCCTACAAATGTCACACCTCTACTACCTCTGTGTGACTGTCTAGAGGGAATGCACAAAGTCCAGCGGTCACCCAACCCCGGCGTGTATTCAGAGACAGGCAGGGGCATAGAATGGTCAAAGTGAGAAAATGCCAACTTTCTAAAAGTGGAATTTTCAGACTTACAATGTAAAATCTGACTTCACCATAAGTTGTGAATTTAAATTGTGAGTCCAGAGACATCAAAATCCAAATCTCTATCTTTTTCCAATTGGAAATTGCACTTGAAAGATGTTTGAAGCCAATCCCAATATTAACCTGTGGGAGAGATGGGCCTTGCCAAAGTAAACAATATATTTAGCAGTTTTTCACTACCAGGACATGTAAAACTCAAAAGTACATGTCCTACCTCTTAAATAGACTGCACCCTGCCCATTGGGCTGCCTAGGGCCTACCTTAGGGGTGGCTTGTATGTAATAAAAAGAAAGGTTTGGGCACGACAAGTACGTGAACTTGCCAGGTCGAAATGGCAGTTTAATACTGCATCACCGGCTCTGCAATGGCAGTCCCGAGCCATGTTTAAAGGGCTACTGAGTAGGTGGCACAATCAGTGCTGAAGGCCCACTAGTAGCATTTAATCTACTGGCCCTGGGAACATATAGTGCACTCTACTAGGGATTATATGTAATTTAAATATGCCAATTGTGGATAAGCCGATGTCACCATGTTTTGAGTACAGGGCATTCTCACTTTAGCACTGGTTAGCAGTGGTAAAGGGCCCAGAATCCTAAAGCCAGCAAAAATGAAGTCAGCAAAACAGGAGGTCAGAAGGCAAAAGTCAGGGAAAACAACGCCAAGGATGCCAGGTCTAACACTATTGTTGCCTACACACATCAATATTACAAGGACACTTAGTCACACTCCTTGTGCGAAAAACGAAATATAAGATATAATGTTTTGTCTCAGGCAGAGATGCTTCACTGACTCCAGGGAGGTACATCTCTCCAAAACCATGTGGTAGGCACAACCTACACCAGACTGTGTGATATATTGGCTAAGTAGCTTACCTTTAGCATCAGATATGTGGTGACTCTACCCTACCTTTCATATTGGCAGACTTTTTAAAACTATTAACAATTACTATTGGGGTGTCAGGCGGAAGAAGTACTACAAACTAATATCATGGCAACTTTCTTCAATTTGTATAAGGCCATTATTTTTGATATTGCTAAAATAAGTGTGATATTTGCTACCAATGTTCTACATATATTCTGTACTAGGTCGACTTAAAATAAAGACCCCTAACAGCACTAGTCCAGGTGTCTTGCATGTATACTAATTTGGGGTCATAGTAAAGGAGAGCTCCTCTATAACGTGTCAGTCTGTGTCAAGTACGTTTTTCATCCCAATATAGAGCTATCCTATAGATTTAGATAGATAGTTATATATTTGCAAGGTATGTTAGTATACCTTTACTACCTAAGGGGGTGGCTAAGAGAAATCCAAGAGTTCTTGCCAAAGCAATAGCAGATCATTACCATGGTGAATGCCAGGAGATGATAGCAGTTTAAAATGTATCTTATTTACTATCAGCCTTAGCGAACCTGGGAGCCATTTACTCAATTGTTTTTCCAAAACAAGTCCAACCAAACTATTTCAGAAGCTAGAACAAATGTATCATAGCAAATGTACCATGTGGCCAACTTCTCAGTAATGGTATCAACTGTCACAACCTTACTGTACATCTCCAGCCTGTTACTGTTGACCTTAATTTTTTTAACCAATATCTCTAATGAGGAAACATTTTTATTGTCAAAATTAAATTATGAATGTTATTAAGTATAATTCATTTATAAGTTTGATATATTCTTATAAGCATTCCAGGAAGTCATCCCATCTGACAGTTAAGTCTTCGATATATTAGACTCAGAGCACTGCATGTTGGTTACAACCCTCCATCATATTATACCAGGCCTCAGTCTTCTTATCATGACCCATACTCAAGTTGACCTAGAGTGGTACAAAACATGAGCTCATAGGAGTATACTGATCTGGAGTTAAAAAATAAACTATGCCATTTGTATCAACATTTGCACATGACAATACTAGGATACAGAGCAATCACTTAGGAGATATCTTGAGGCTTCCATCTTATCTTTCAATTGAAAGCTCTTATATACAGAGATGTGACTTGCTTGATGCCTAGAATATACTTGGGGCACCAAGGAATATTTTAAATTCTCCTAAGGACATGCTTGATGTTTTAAACACACAATGTCAGAGTTCTGTCATACAGAAAAATATAAGAATTTGAATAGACATTTTTTTTCTGTGAGATACATTAAAAATAGCTTGCCTGAAGGAGTAGCCACAGGTCTGTAGACTTTCAGAAACAAGTATAAAGTCTGAAACATGAGAAATCTACTGGTAAGAAAGAGGGGCATTAAGGCCAAGCAACTTAGTGCCCCACCAATATATTGCCTGTAAATTCAGATCTAAGTTATGGGGTGGCAGTTGAGCCCAGGTCTGGCATGGCTTTCAATTTCAATGTAGTTAATAGTTAATTGATGAATGAGAGCACAGATACAAGATATAGGGTGTTGTTTCCTAAGAGTTGAATAGGCACTTGCGTGGTGCTGTATGGTTTTGTGCTTCACTTTCAGGCTTTAATAATGGTAAGTAAAGCAACACAATGCTTTGCACCATATTGCGTTGCTTAATGCCGTGTGCAACACATTAGTAAATAACCCCCATAATATTGTATATAAGGATGCCAATAGAGTTTAGTGTACAAAGTACACAGTACACGTTTATTTATAAGACAAGTACTGGTCTGTTATTATTTTCACATTTTGCTTGAAGAAAATTGTATACTTTCAGAGAGTTTAAGGTAATGTGTTTTACCATATCATGGGGCCTCAATTCATTGTGTTTGTGCTCTTGTTCAACATTTAGCTAAGGTGGGGGTATATCTCAATTAACATTCATCACCACTCCAACAGAGTATGCATTTAGGACTGTCATTTAACCATAATATCACTTCTCAATTTCAAGAACATTTTCGATTAGATAGTGGTCTCATTATAATAATATGTAGTATTAGTAATCACAATGTTTCCTCCCTTGTCTGAAGGTTAGATGGTGGTGAGTTTATCACCCAAGAAGCCCTTCAATATCTTGAGCTATTTCTTTGGAAGACTATCCTGTTAACCGATTCGTCTAATGTAGAGAACACAAATTCCAATATAAAGTAAATTACTGAAATAGAGATAAAGCTATCATTAAGTGCAGCATCTATAGGGTTCACAACCTTTTTTTATTATGTCTATTTGCTTTCATCATGATAGGGTCAGGAAAATAAGTTTTGATTTATATTTAAAAAAATGGACTCTATAAGCTCTTTTCATATTTTAAATTCACGAGACAGTATGATTGATGAAACCTTGCAAACATCCACAACCAAGTGAAATGCTGTACACAAAACACTGAGAATCGAGGAAAGTGATGTCTCTTATAGTGACCTACCAGGTGAGATGCCAGTCAATGGTCCTTGGAGTTGCAGGTATTGTAGATGGTAGGAGTGGGCTAAGAGCAGGCTATTAGAAAAGGTGAAGAATGTGATACAAAGAGGGCTCTCAATATACTATTGGAGTTGAGAGCATTGAACCTGAAATTCAGTATATTGGTTTTAAAGAGTTTTACGGAAAGATGACAGAAAGCGAAATCGACTCTGAATAAACATTCATAAAAAATATTGGGATCAGAGTCCAGAAAGACACAGCTCAATTTTGGAATCCTTGAGAGAAACAGAAACAGCAGTGAGCTAGACAGATGGCCATCATTCCTCATAGGTGAAGGAGGACCTATACACCATTAGTGAGAGAGAGAAAACTGAGAGAGCGACATGATGAGAGTATGCAAATACCACAGCAGGGATAATCCCTAAAGTGCATTTTATCATAGGAAGTAGCTGTCTGCTGCAAATGATTTCGATTTTACCATCTCAAAGTTGATGAGGTCCCACGTTCCATCACACAAATTACAAAAAATAATCCTACCTTTTCCATATTTTCTCTGCCAGGCTTTGGTTTGAGTTTCTGCTCTTGCACTGAAAGCTCTACTGTGTCGTTATATTTATTTTCTATTAGCTCTGAAACATCTAACTTCTGGGCCTGATTTAATGTTGCTTCAGCAGCTTTAACAAATTGTCCTTTCTCGTGGAGCTGGGCTTCTATTTCTTTAGCTGATATTTGCAGGGCACTCTCTATTCTCCTAAGAGTGTGCTGTTTTTCCTTCAGATCTCTCATAACATTCCTTAAGTTTTCTACTGACGACTCAAGCTTTTTGGTGTTATTTCTCAGGCTAATATTCATCTTTTCATTTTCCCTCTGCAAGCTAGACATCTTATTTTGTAAATGAACAACTGTTTTGTTATAGTCTAATGTCAAATATGACAAACCCTTGTTTTTCATTGAATTACAGTCTGTTAGCTCTTTTTCTTTTCGGATCATGGACATTTTAAACTGAGACACCTCTAGTTCTTTTTTGTTGAGAAGGTCTTTGAGATTCTGAATATCTCTCTCCATTTCTAGTTCCTGTTTCTTATAATTAGAGCATTTCATCTTCCATCTGTTCAGTTCATCACACAGATCATGGTGTTTGCAATCAAGTTCTGCATGACATGCGAACAGTCTCTGCTGTGACTCATTCAGGAGGTGCTCCAGATTAGATATTTGCATCTGAAATGTCTGTTCAGTTTCTCCTTTCATGGAGAGGAAACTATCCCTTTGGAAGATTTTATCTCGCAAGGTCCTAGTTTCTCCTTCAGCATTAACAAGTAATCTTTCAAGCATCACAGTCCTATCCTGAAATTCTGGCTGAGATTCTTTGTGTAGCCTAACTTGTTTGTGCAGTTCTGTTACTTCTTCAATTGAGGTATTAGTGTCTTTTAACAATGCACCTTCCTGGACAAATCTTTCATTCTTTTCCAAATCTAACCCTCTTTGCTCTTCATGCAAACTGGGCTTTTCAGCAGGAGATCGAACACACACATTAGATTCATCAATTGCACGAACTCCATCTTCAATATTTGAATGAGCTAGAAATTTTAGATGCCCTTTTAAAATTTCATCTTTTTCATCAAGTTGCTTTTTCTGCTCAAGAATAATACTCAGTAATTTATGTTCTAGCCTTTTAAATTGCTCTTTTGCTGCTGATCTAGCAGCTGCCAGTCTTTGACAGACTTCTCCATGTCAAAGCACTGTTTTTGAATTGCTGCTTCACTGAAGACTCTATCTTCAAGCTCTTTCTTTAAATGCCCTACCTTCTCATCCAGGTAACATATGTTTTTCTCCATTTCTCCCATTTGCCGTAATAACATCAAGTTTGCTTTTTCTAGGTTCATATAGGATTCTTCCCGCTCTGCAATTTCGCTCGACAGCAAGCGGAGATGTTCTTGGTGTTCCTCATCAGCCAGAGCTTTCTGACGTTCCAGCTCTTCCACCTGTGCGTACCTCTCTAGCATCCTTTGTTCAGCCTCCTCCTTCTGATTGGTCAGCTTCTGTACTGTAGCATGCTGCGCTTTCAGCAGCCGCCCATTCTCCATTGTCAATTCCAATTTCCTTTCAAGTTCACAAATTCTGTCAATAAAGCTCCTCTCATTAATTTCCTTAATGCTTAAGAGCCCCTGTAAAACTTCCAGTTGTCGATGCAGCTCATATATGGCCTTTTCTTGATCCTCATTTTGTGTTGGTTGGTCAGAGCAGTCCAGTTCCTTGACTGTTGAGAGCTTACCTTTTAGAGCCATACAATCAAACTCCAGCTTCTGGTTCATCAATAGTTTCTCTGAAAGTTTTTTCTTTAAACATGTAATCTCCTCGTTTTTCTAGTGATCAGAACTTCGTAATGAGACAATTTATGGGGATCTGAATTAAGCTGCTTTAAAAATTATTTTCTCCCATTGTCGATGGTCAGTATATGTTCTGCAAGGTTCCCTTTAGCATCAGAAAATAGCCATGGCACGGAAAGTGAAACTTTTATTTTTTTATACAGAAATATATCAAAAACAAGTTGTCTAAATGTCCTTTTGAGGAACACACATGACAAGTGTTGAATGCATGCAGAATGGAGACAATGATTTTGGTTTGGTACCGAAATGGTCTGTTGTTTAGTAGTTTACATAGACATCAGTAATAGCACTTAGTTTTTCAAAATATTTTTTTTTAAATCACTTTGTATTGTATGCATATGATATGTTAGCAATGTCCTCGCAGCACTTGTCTCATCCAAGCACTATACAATTCCAAAGTGAAAATGGACACCATCATTTTTTTTTACAAAAAAAAACTCTAACAAGTGCAAAGGTTTTGCGGGTTCAAATAGAATGTAAACTTTTTGACGAATAAGTTCAAAAATGTGAAGTGACTGAAATAAGCCACGACGTCTTCATTTGCTGTGTACTGGTACTTGCTCTTTATTCCATGTGCTCTTCGTATGTGCTGTGGCAAAAAGAAAGGAAACAGGTTGAAGCAAGCTTGCATTCCCAAATAGTGACTTACTGCAGTAGTGCTTCATGGACAGAACGTTTCAGTTGCACAAAAAAACATTAATATTGCAGCATCGAAAGATCAAAATAATGGCCTGTCAGTATGAAATGCAAATGCAAAGGCCTACTACACACATGCTACATTTGGGTCAATAGGTTTCTCATTCAGCGTCTGTAAAGTTCTGAATTCCATGTAGTTCATCTTATTTTTATTATTGTTGGGGGAATTTTGCAGTACAATATATCGCCCAAGCCTAAAGGCACCCCACCATAATCTCACAAACAGCGTTTCTTAATTTGTGCCATTGACTGGCGGTGGCTGTCACGAGAACTCATTTTTAGAGGGTCAGGGCTTACATTTTTTCACCTGACTTTGACCAAGGGCAAAAGAAAAATCAGAAAAGAAACAAGCATTTACAATGCAATAGGTCTCGCATTTGCGAGAGTTTAAGCTAGTGGCATTGTAAATGACAATGGGCTACATGTATCAAACTTGTAAATTGCGAATCCCTAGTTGCAAATTCCTGAGAATCACAATTAGGTAATCGTAATTTACAATGTATGAAACTCAAAGAGTTTCAGATAGCGATTCCTAGGGGTTCGCAAATCGCTCTACCTCATTAATATTAATGAGGTATATCGCAATTTGCGACCCCCTAGGAATTGCAAAAATCACGGGGATGGTGGCCTGCTGAGGTCAGCAGACCACCATGTCTGTGATTGCTTTTAAATAAAGCAAACTTTTTTTTTTTAAATGCAGCCCGTTTTCCTTAAAGGAAAATAAGATGCTTTACAAAAAGTAAAATGAAAATTTTCTCTTCATTTTTAATAGTAGGCAGTGGTCCGTGGGACCACTGCCTGCTCTTAAAACATGCTGTAATAAACATTCACAAAGGGGAGGGACCCCTTCCCATTTGCGAATGGGTTACCACCTACTTAAAGTAGGTGGTAAAATGCAAATGTTTTGCGACCGCATTTCGGTCACAAAACATTCCTACATACCGATGCGATTCAGTATTAGGAAGGGATGCCCTAAACACGCCCCTTCCTAATAGCGAATCGCAAAATTGGGTTTGCTGTATCTGAAAAGCATTTTTTGCATTCGCAAACAGGCCGATTCTGTGAATCGGCCCATTTGCGAAGGCAAAAATGCTTGATGCATGTGCCCCAATGCCTTTTATTTATCTGTTTTGATAATCTACACATAAATAATAGGCATTGTCATTTAGAATGCCAATAGCTCAAACTCTTGTAAATGCGAGACCTATTGCATTTCAAAGAAGCGTCCGCCATTGTCCCGGGCTGCTTGGAAAGTGAAAGTGCGCATGGCACGCTGAATGTTGCAGGAAAGCATGTTGTGCCTGCAGTAGGAAACACTTGTTAAAGAAAATAGTGCTTACAGACTAAATAAGACGTATTGAGTAACAACCGAAGTAAAAGGGTCAGTCCTCATGGGAGGTTAGAAATGAAGACAAGGCGATACTAAGGAGGGACTAACAAGCCTATTAACGAAAAAGAAGGCAGCATTTATGAAGGACAATGCCACAAGCTAATGACAAATATGGGCGGAGAGTGGACGGGGCTTCAAGTCCATACTCGAATACAGCAGGCCTCGTAGAGGAGCGCATGCGCTGCCCAGGCTCGACCTAAAAAAGGGGTAGGCTAAATTTTTAGCAGGTCAGTAAACAAATACTTCGAAACAGACTTTTCAATGGCCAAATCGAGGTTCTGGAACACTCGTCCTTTTAATTTTTCAGCCCTTTTGTTGTGTTTCAGATTTGGCTTAAAAATTATCTCTTTCATGAATGTTTTGGATAAATGTTGTTTTCTGATTGTTGAATGGTGTTGTTTTCATATGAACAACTGTGTTATTTAGTATTGTTTTAATCTTGTTGAGATAGTAAATATGTTACTCTGTAATATATTACTCTTTTTTTTATATTATTGTTTTATTTGGTTGCTTATTTTTAATGAGCTGTGGATGTCTTCGGGTTAGGTGTTCAATGTATGATGTACTTTTTATAAGCAATTTTAAAATACAATAAAATGAGGGTCCCTATTATGTGCGTAACTGAATAAATAAGAGGTTGTTCGTTTTTTAATTATCTCATGATCGCATATTATAGCTTGCTTACAATCGTCCTGTTCACCAAAGCATTCACTTATGAGGATATACCAAAGCCAACAAGCATTGGCACAGCCAAGAGGTTTCGACTCTGTGAGATCTATTGGTTTTGCCAATGTTTTTTTAGACATGTTGCACATCAGCTCAAGCTGCTGTGCAACATGGCTTAAAGTTTTTTAAAAGTGTTATGATGCGGCAAGTGTTGACTGCATCATAGCATTTATTTTTTCATTTAAGACATGTTGCACAGCAGCTCATGCTGCTGTGCAATATGTGTAAATACAGTGCCGGGGGGGGGGGGGAGAGGGAGTTAAGCAATATGAGGGTGGCCCGGATGGAAACAAAACAGACAGAAGGGGGGCAAAACAGATGGCAGGGGTGCTGGGGTCAAAACGGTCATGTGGTGGGGGCAAAACGAACAAGGGTGGGGAAAATGGACAGGTGCATGCAGAGAAAACCTACGGCGGAATGGTGGGTGGGAAAACAGACGGCAGGGGTGGTGGTGGGTAAACAGTTAGCAGGTGGTTGTGGGGTAATTAAACAGGGGTGAGCGGAGACTGTACCTTGCCATGTACTCTATAAGAGTGCAAGGCCAAAAGCAACAAAAAAAAACATTGGCGAAGCCAATATGTCTCACCTAGGCAAGAGCTATTGGATTTGCCAATATGTTTTAGCAATGTTGTACACCAGAGTGGCTGCTGTGCAGCAGAGCTAAAAGTTAGTGGGGTAAAGTAGAGTGGTGTGGAGTGGAGTGTCATAAAATGGAGTGGAGTGGAGAGTTATGGAGTGGCGTAGAGTGGCGTACAGTAGAGTTGAGTGGCGTGGAGAAGAGTGAAGTGGAGTGTCATGGAGTAGCATACAGTGTTGGGAAGTGTTGTGGAGGGAGTAGAGTGTTGTAAAGTGGAATGGCGTAGAGTTGAGTGGCATAGAGTGGAGCACAGTGTCAGAGTTGAGTAAAGTGTCGTAGTGGAGTGGTACAGAATGTTGTGGAGTGGTGTAGAACAGAGAGCAGTGGCATAGATGGTGTGTGTAGATTGGAGTAGAGGGTTGTGGAGTAGAGTGGCATACAGTGGAATATATTGTCATAGAGTGGAGTGGCATAGAGTGGAGAAGTGTGTCATAGAAAACAGGGGAGTAAAGTGGCATAGAGTGGATAGAGGGAGTTGCGTAGAGTAGTGTTGTAGAATGGCACGGAGTGGAGTAGAGTGGAGTGGCATAGACTGGAGTAGAGTGTCAGTGGAGCAGAGTTTAATGGAGTAGAGCATCATAGTGGAGTATCATGTAATGGAGTGTTGTAGAGTGTAGTGTAGTAGAGTGCAGTGGAGTGGAGCAGAGTAGTCTAGAGTGAAGTGAAGTGAAGCAAAGTACAGTTGTGCAGAGTAAACTTGCATAGAGTACAGTGGCTTAGAGTGCATCGGTTTTGGGTAAAGTGGTGTAGAGTGCATTGGTGTAGAGTAGTGTAGAGTGTAGTGGCATAGAGTAGAGCGGTGAAGAGTAGATTGCAGTGGCATAGAGTGCAATGGCAAACAGTAGAGTGACGCAGAGGGGAGTACAGTGGCGTAGAGTGAAGTGGCATTGAGTGGAGTGGTGCAGGGTAGAGTGCAGAGCTGTAGAGCAGAGTGGCGTACAGTGAAGTGGCATAGAGTGCTGTGGTACAGGGTAGAGTGGAGTAGTGTAGGGTCAAGTGCAGAGGCATAGAGTGCAGTGGCATAGACTGAAGTGGTGTGGAGTTGAGTGGTGCAGTGGCATAGAGTGCAGTCTTACAGGGTAGTTTGTCAGAGAGCAGTGATGCAGAGTCACACTGCAGGGTCATAGAGTGCAGGGACATAGAGTCCAAGGTCAGTGCTGCAGGGTCGTAGAGTGGTGCAGCATAGAGTGGAGCAGAGAGCAGTGACGTAGAGTATAGTGGTGCAGAGTAGAATAGAGTGGCACAGAGTGCAGTGACGTAGAGTGCAATGGTGTAGAGTGATGTAGCATGCAATGTCGTAGTGTGCAGTGGCATAGAGTAGAATGTTATACAGTATAGTGGCGTAAAGTGCAGTGGTGCAAAGTAGCTGCCATAGGTGAAGTGATGCAGGGTGCATTGGTTTTGAGTAAAGTGGTGTAGAGTGCATTGGCATAGAGTGCAGTGGTTTAGAGTACAGTCACACAATGTACACTGCAGAGGCATAGAGTGCAGTGGCATAGAGTGGAGTAGAGTGCCAGAGTGAAATAGCATAGACTGCAGTGGAGTAGAGTAGATTGTTTCAGAGTAGAGTGGAGTTGTGCAGGTTAGAGTATAGTGGTGCAGGTTAGAGTGCAGTGGCATAGAGTAGAGTGGTGTAGAGTAGAGTGGTGCAGCATTGATTGCAGTGTCGTAAAAGGGAGTGGCGCAGAGTGGAGTAGAGTGGCATAGAGTGCAATGGCACAGAGTGCAGTGGCATAGAGTAGATTATTTCAGAGTAGAGTGAAGTGGTATCGAGTGGAGTGGTGAAGGGTAGAGTGGAGTGGTGAAGGGTAGAGTGGATTGGTATAGATTAGTGGTGTAGAGTGCAGTGTTGCAGAGTGGAGTGGAGTAGAGTGCATTGGCACAGAGTGCAGTGGCATAGAGTAGATTGTTTCAGAGTAGAGTGAAGTGGTATCGAGTGGAGTGGTGAAGGGTAGAGTGGAGTGGTGCAGGGTAGAGTGGATTGGTATAGAGTAGTGGTGTGGAGTGCAGTGTTGCAGAGTGGAGTGGTGCAGAGTGGAGTGGTGCAGAGTGGAGTGGCCTAGACTGAAGTGATGTAGAGTGCAATGGTGCATCATAGAGTTAGGTAGAGTGCAATGGCATAGAGTAGAGAGGTGCAGAGTAGAGAGATGTAGTGTAAAGAGGCATAGAGTTCAGTGGTGCACAGTAGATTAGAGTGGTGTAGAGTGCATTGGTGTAGAGTGCAGTAGAGTGGTGTAGAGTGGTGCAGAGTAGAGTGCAGTAGCATAGAGTAAAGTGTCAGAATGGAGTGGCATAGAATAGAGTGGCATAGAATCCTGTGGCAGAGAGTGCAGTGCTGCAAAGTAGCGTGTTGTAGAGTGTGTAGATTAGAGTGATGTAGAGTGCCTTGGTGTAGAGTACAATGTGGTAGAGTGGCATAGAGTAAAAGGGAGTAGAGTATAGTGGCATATAGTGCAGTGGTGCAGAATAGATTGGCATAGAGTGCAGCGGATAGATTGAATTCGTTTTGAGTAAAGTGGCACAGAGTGCAGTAGCGTAGAGTGTAGTGGCGTAGAGCACAGTGGACTAGAGTACAGTGGCACAGAATTGAGTGTCGCAGAGTGTAATAGAGTGGCATTTACTGCAGTGGCATAGAGTAGAATGAAGTGGCATAGAGAGCTGTTGGCATAGAGTGCACTGGCATAGATTGTATTGGTTTTGAGTAAAGTGGCACAGAGTGCAGTTGTGTAGAGTGTAGTGCCGTAGAGCACAGTGGAGTAGAGTACAGTGGCCTAGAGTGCAATGGCGCAGATTTGAGTGGCGCAGAGTGGAATAGAATGGCATTGACTGCAGTGGCATAGAGAGCTGTTGGCATAGAGTGCACTGGCATACATTGGAGTGGTACAGAGTAGAGTGTTTTGGTGTAGAGTGCAGTGGCATAGAGTGCAGTGTTGCACAGTAGAGTGGTATAGAGCGGAGTGGTGCAGAGTGCAGTGGCAAAGAGTGCAGTGGTGCTTAGTAGAGGAGCGTGGGGTTGAGTGCTTTGGCATAGAGTAGAGGGGAGTGGTGTAGAGTAGAGAGGCGTAGAGTGGAGTGGTGCAGAGAATAGTGCAGTAGCACAGTGTGGAGTGGCATAGCATAATGTGGATTAGTGCAGAGTAGGGTGTAGTGATGTGGGTTGGTGCAGATTAGAGTAGAGTGGGGTAATGTGGACAGTAGCGGCCCGTGGTGGGAGTGCTGCCGGGCGGTGACGTGGGGCGGGGGAGGGGCAGGGTGGGTGGTAGTAAAGTACAGAATACGGCCGTATAGAGGTAAGTAGACATATAAATAAATAAAACGAATTTCGTTGCACGCGCTGCATCGCCAAATGCGATGCAGCGCGCGCAACGAAATTCGTTTTATTTATTTATATGTCTACTTACCTCTATACGGCCGTATTCCATACTTTACTAGCCCCCCGCCCCACGTCACCGCCCGGCAGCACTCCCACCACGGGCCGCTACTGAATGTGGAGTGTGCATGGTGTGGTAGTGTACTGCCATTACAGACAACACGTCTTCATTTGACATGAACATCACATTTGTATTATATTGTACAATGACTTCACTGCAGGAGGTGTTTAGGGTGGGAAAGGCCGTTATACACCAGCCTCTGGTGTGTTGCAAACAAGCTTGGGTAGGGAGCCTGCGGGAGGTGGGCAGCTTCGCGAGGGAATGCTACGACGAGCAGAACGAGACTTGGGGGAAATGCTTCTTAATCATGTATATCGTTTTCATCAAAGAAGAAGAGTGCATAATTCTCGTCAAAACATGGAATTTCCTTGCCAGTAGGACACGGAGCCATGTACTCTGTGCTAGCCGGCGAAACGGCAAGTCCCTCAATTTTAGAAAGAGCAGCACGACCGTGAGTAACTAAAGAGACGCAGACCCCCTTTTAAAGAACTGAAGGCACAAGACACTTATCCCGGGGGGTAGAGAGTTTAGGAGAGATGTTCAAGCAATAGGCAGGTCTGATTTACTAGATACTATTTAAAATGTCGACCTGGCCGAGTTATTCCTTGCTTTGGTTAAATGAAGTACCCGGCTGCAGGTCCGCTCTGAGCTGCTGAGCGCGGGAGTGAAAGGATGCAGTCATGTGTGATTTACCACAAGTGGGTGTGCGCGCTCCCCGTCTGTGTACTTTGCTGGCTGGTGTGTGTGTGGATTCAGGACACGCCTTCTCGGCATTACTTCCATCCCAGGCGGCTGTAGTATAAAGTGGGCCAGTTCTTGCAGAATCCGGCATTTTTGCAGTTCAGTTCTTGCTGCGAGCTGCAAGGAGGCGAAGGAGCTTCAGAGCTAAGCGGCCATCCCTCCCCTCTGTCCGAGATTTAAGGAGGCTTTTGGAAACATGGTGCTCGATCACAAAGAGTTCGCCTCAGCTGGCAAGAAAGCCGGGCTGCAGATCTGGAGGATCGAGAAAATGGACCTGGCTCCAGTGAATGCAGAGCATACATTAAGAGAGACTTACCGGGGCCCCAGACGCCGCTTTGCTGCTTGTGCTGTCTCTGCCTCCCACAATCAATTGGAAAAACGGCACTGATTTGTCACGCATGCGTACGATGTAAGGCATCACGCGCATGTGAAACAAAGAGTGCAAATTGAGCCACCAATCAGAAAACAAACAAGCACTGAAAATGCAATAGGACTTGTATTTACGCGAGCCCTGTTGCATTTTAAACGGAAGTGCGGGCATTAAAGAAGGCACGAATGGTAGGGGGTGGGGCGGTGGTTGTGGTCAAAAAAATTACGGACTGCGGGAGGGAACAGGTAGAGGCAGGGGAACAAAACGGTTTTTACAGTAAAGGTGCTGATAGCCTCGGAAGAATAATAATGACGACATGGCCGTCAGGAGGCGGGACTAAGAAGCTAGAAACCAATCAGAATGCTCAATTTATGATGGAAGCCAATGAAACTTATAGATGGAAAGTGGGCGGAGCTTCCCCCAGCTATAGTGTATACTGCATGCCTCGCAAAGCGAGCAGCGCGTTGCAATGAAACGCTATGCGAGACCTAAAAAGGAAGTAAGAGAAAGATAGGAAAACTGTATTAAAGGAGAAAACAGGGATGAGAAACAAGAGTGAAATAGAGACAGAAAGTGTAAAGTAGAAGAAAGAGACACAAGATAGAATTTCACACTAGGCACACTTGGTAATTGGCAAGCCTGACATTGGGCTCCTATGAAAAACATTTACAAATTATGCACTGGAAAAAAAGATTTAATAGAGAAAAATGTAATAAATTCAAGTGATCAACATTTTCAGAGACTAAGGAGGTTGCATAGTATTGTGAAACGTTTAAGATTTATTAACGCTACCCTTAAAGATGGAGGACCATAATGTCTCTATGAGACAGGAGCACAGGACACCAAATTGGTGCTCCAAGGACCACTAATCGTCAGCCATGCACATTTCATCCAGGACCTGAAGCTAAATATGATCACATCACTCCCATCCTGATATAACTCCATTGACTCCCCTACCCTACCCTTCCACCATCTTCAAAACCAGCTACATTATTTACAAAGCCATCAAGACCAGCACAACCCACTTATCTTCCAGACAACCTGTCTGCAGCCAGGACACCATCAGACTGCAAACTAGGAAGTGTAAAAAGGAAAAAACAAGAGAGCAGGCATCCTTCATCTATACATGATATGAAACAACATCCTCGTATCTATCAGGATCGTCCCAACGCTGCTCCAAAATAGAGTTGAAAGAACACTACATAACAATGCATGAAGAGTCCACAAAAAAGAAACCTCTCCTATCAATTGTTGATTTTATGATTGTCTTTGACCCTGTACAGTGCTCTGCTGCCTTTTGTCAAGGTTCACTCTAGGGAAATACCACATACATACATACAAGAATGAAAGCTTGAATGGTGGAGATCAATTAATAAATTTATTGGAAGACCAAAGGGGTGCTGCAGGGGAGTGAATTGTCAGGTGGTCAGAAAAGTGATGGAGTGGAAGTCTCATTTCAATCGTAGGGGTGCATCATTATCATGTGTACCGCGCCCGCATATAATCATCCATTGTATTAACATGAAGTGCTAGAATTGTGAAATATATTAACATGAATATGTGATGTATTTTAGGCCATTAATAAGTGTTGTGGAGAAATTAACATAGAAAATTAATGTAACCAGCAGAAAACGTTAACATGAAGTACTCATGTTGTGCAACTGACAATTATTCGTGTATCAGATGTGCTTATTAATTATGACATTTCAATGTAGATAAATGCATTAGTTGAAATTGCATTAATGTTTATGTGAATTCGTAAAGCTTACATGGTGCTTTCTTTCTTATGTTAGCTGAAATTGTAGGCCTGATATGCAAGTCTCTGACAACTCTTGCTTTAGAATTAATAGTTGAATTTTATGTGTGCTGTGGAATCGGTTCTTTCTCACGTTTTTGTATTGCAGGTGAAGAAGCGTTCTTTTAGGCAGAATAATGTCTTTGTTTTACTAGCTAGGCAATGAGGGAGGAAGTTACAATTGTGTGACTTGGACCGATAAAGGAAGGATGTTACGATTCACCCAGGAGAAGGTCTGGGAACCAAGGACAAATTGTTGCGAGAAAGGTATACGGATGACATCGTGGAAAAGTACATGCAGGACTGTACCCAGAATGGATGGTGTGACTAAAGTGCATGTTGGGATTTCTACCTTTGGATAATTGATTGCTGGACTAGGGAAAGAGACCCACTTCTTTCTTGCCTTCAGAGAAGGAGCATCTTAGAATGAGCTCTTTCTTTGCGATGGTGGCTTTATACTACCGTACCCATTGATGGTGGAGAGACTTCTTAGGAAGACTTCACACACTGACAGCTTTTATCGGGTTTCCTTGGGAATGCTTATGTAGGGATGTCATCTTAGAGATAGAGTAGCGATAGATTTAATGCTTTTTACTCATCAACCCTCGATGCAGGGAAATTTGGAGTCATGCTTCCTGATTTTCTGTATTCTACTTCTTGAATTAATAGTTTTGTTCATGGTGCACCATCTAAATTGGATGCGCAGATTTGGCTTCATGCTAATTCCTTTATATTTTTATACCCTCGTGTTGAGGTGTCTCTATGTTCAGTTGTTTTTGGCTTTGTAATAAACTAACTAACCTTACGTAGTAGTCTGTGGGTTATTATGTATCAAAGAGAAGTAATGGCTAATTGACAGCTTGTTAACGACTTTTCTCCCCTTTACACTTTCATGCTGCGAACAAGAACCATCGGAGTGTGACTCTAGAACAGGAGTACAACTTATGGGTCTGGCCCTTCCAAAAGTAACAGGGCCAATGCTTTGGATGGATTTGTGTACCAAGGCCGAAGTTCTAAAATATAAAAATGTTCTTGAAAGAATTATATAAGGGGCATAAATAACAACAACAACAAACAGAACACCAGAAAAATCACACAATACCATTTCATCACGCAATCATTCTGCTGACATCCGTTAACGCATTTTACTTCTGAAATGAAGCACAAAACACATTACCACTTCAAATTAACATTCTTGAGAGATGAAGAATGTTTCTCCGACCTACTTCTCACTCGGGATGCATCTCTAGAGTAGCATGTTTAGAAATCTTGGGGGTGACTTGCTCTCCAGATATGTCTCTCTGAACTGTGTTGGTTCAATATGTGATGTAATATCTGTTGTGCACTGAGGCGATAGTGAAAAATGTGATAAGTGAAGGGGTAAGCTGTTATTGTTTGGTTAATTCACAGGGATCCAGTTTGTATACTAGTGTCAATTACATGGTTTGAGGATTTGAAAAGAGGGACGATATTTGTTGTATAAGGTCATGGGCACTTCTAATGGCTAGTCCTGTTGGTAGGAGCAAGATTGATGGCTATATTGCATAGCTGTGCTATAATGGATGTAGGTGAAATATTCTGGACAATGGGTAGTTCTGTGCTATGAAGTGTTGCATTTGTGTATTGGTGCACATGTATGTTATTCCATCTCATGATGGACAGCTGCTGCTTTCATTCCCTGCACGAGCGCTCTATTATCACTGCTTTTTTACGATGCACAGCCTCGCATCATGGTGCAGAAGAGAGTGTGCACTGTCTAGCATAGGATTTGTACTGAAAACTTACCCTTCCAATAAAAATTCCTATGCCTAGACAAACTCACAAGGATCTCATGTATTGTATATGTGATGTGCACTTCATCACATATTTAAAGTGTTTGTTTTGTTTTTTTAGAAATGAACACTTATCCGCTTGCTAATGGCTACTTCAAGCAGACAATATTTTATTTTATTAATCAGTGTACAAAGCCTCTTAACTGTGCTATCTGATAAAGCACAGTGTGTATATACTGACTGCCATATGGTCTTCAGACCTTTAAGTCTTGAAAAATAGATTTTGTAGCGAACCACATGTTGTGAAATATCAACAGGGTTGTTTTTGTTAATACATTTAATGTAAAAAGGTGCTCCTCCATTTTTGTGTTGGTCAGAAGTGATTTATGAAAACTGTAACAAATGCGGACGCATGTGCACACGTGCAACATTTACACAGCATTAGGCCTTATTTCTCTTATTACCCTTATTGTTGATACACTTGTATTTATGAGTACATGAAGTAGCATTACAGTAGTACTACTAGACAGTTGTAAATACCATCATTTTGAATGAAGCCATAACATCCACTTTTCCATTGTGAAATTTGGGGCTATGTTTGAGGCAAATCAGTTTTCTAACATAGGTAGCGAAACCATGCAAATTCAGTTTGCTCACTTTTTAAAAGAAGGCCTCTTCGTGGACTAAGGCTTATTTGTTTTAAAAATTGACACGAAACACACACACTCACATTGCTTTGTAAACATGAAAGTGTCTTGTGGTTTGTTGCCTGCCTTGTTATGTTGGCCTAGGACTAGCTGCCATGCTGCTTTTCTTTGCGCACGTTACACTGAGCCAGGGCTCCCTCGCCCTTTGCTCTTGCCAAGTTCCTTTGCGCTGTCTGCATTTTCTGTCTTTCACCTTTTCTCTTGTTCGATTTGGGCTCAGACTGCACAACATGTACAAGGTCGCATAACAATGTATTTCGGTTCTTCCTGATATGGCCAGTCTCGCGCACCCAGACATAACATTAGGCGAAAATGCCATGAAACTTTGTGTGCCTTTAATACTGCAGTTTTTACTGGCGCTTAACACTTGGAGAAATCCTTTTCAGTGAGAAGAGCTATGATGTCCTGCTGATGTAATTCTGCATCTAGAGACTGAGGTATGGGGGTTCGCTAGTCAAAGCCCAGAGGTCTTCTATTTTTATAATAAACTATCTTACTGCACGGGGAGGGTGGTAATGTTATTTAGACATTTATCCACTGAGTTATGAAATGCTTTCCCCGTTTGTATTCTATGGAATTGTAACCATGCTGCTTATATTAGTCATATGCATTATGCTATTAGTGCTGACACGTGTACTGTACCTTAGAGCACGTAAGTTGAAATAAATATTTTAATCTACCCTGTGTCTCTTCATACGCGCATTGTGGACAAGTACGAGTGAGTGACGAAAGAGTGTTCTTGCTTCTGCGAGTCCTGAGATAAAGATACCGTGTTCTGGGTTGTCCAATCATTGGTGCTTTGGTACTAATGGGATGCTAAGCTAGTTGGGTTGGGGTTTTTGGGTGCTACGGTATATGGTAGGCAAACCACTGTATTCCGGGGTCCCATTATCCTGTGCATAGCTCTGTGTATGTGCAGAAACCTTATGACATGGCGCGACCACCGTGGGGCTGCTTATCTGCGAGATGCTTGAGTAGTACTTGTGCTTGTCCACAAAACCCTCACGTACGCTTCCGGAGGCGTAAGTGACGGTGATACCTCCTATATTGAACGTTTTATAGGTTCTTTCAAGCTTGAAGTTATTAAAAAAAAAAAGGTTACATAAATAACCCATTTTGTGCTCCCTGTTAGGTTGTCGAATACAATTGTTTAGTTATGGCTGGTGTGGCGATAGCTGCACATAGCCGAGGACCAATCCGAGAACACCTAGGTGTATACGGAGTGCCCGATGCTGGGGTCGAGTTGGTCTTTGTGGTTCAAGCCGATCCGGCTTATCACTTTGAAGTGTTTTACACTTGGATCACTTTTGAGGCGGTGGATGCAGGTGATAAACTGTTTCATGAATATAAACCCACCGCTATTCCTGCTGCCTATCGACCCTATACTACTCTTGAAGTGCCTCTCACGGCTTGGCAGCACCGTGTTTGGTTTAATGGCGCCCTCCCACAACCAAATACCGCAGTTCGTTTAGGCCCCTTATCCATTGAGGGGGCCACTTGGCCTGTATTGGCCGGGTATACCCCGCATCCAAATTATCTGGCATTACCGATTGCGGAACTGCGCACTATGCATACCGAACTGGTGCAAGTGCATCGAGCCTTAGTGACATACGTTACAGGTAGCCTACATGGAGCTGCCCCTGTAGTCGCTGGCCAACCAGCTGTTGCAGCTGGAGTGACCATAAGTCCTGTCATGGTAAATTCTGTGATGGGCAAACGTCCACAAAGTAAGGACGATTATCCTTACTGGCTTGCCGAAAAGTTCGATCAGATAGAAGCGGTGTTTCCACATACGTCCCCAGTGGATAAACATCGCATCCTTACGATAAGTTTGCCAAAAGACTTAATCCCCGATTTGACATCATGTGAAAACTGGGGTAAGGTATTCGCAGCAGTTTATTCAAAATGTTTTGGTACTCCTTCCATGACGGTTCTACCCTCTGTAATTAAAAAAGTACAGGACGAACATGGCCCTGAAGCGGCTGTGGAATTAGGGATGAGACTAGTGGGAGTGTTTGATGTAGTAGCTGAACTGATCCTTGGAAATGTCAAGGGCGATGCTATGAACTTTCAAGTAGCGAATGCTTTGGCTTTGGTCCCAGAGTTGGACAGGCCCCGCGAATTACCGAAAATTATAGCCCGGGCTTATAAAACAATTGGAAGAAATAGCCTAGGCAACAAGCCTTTTGTAAAAATGCAAACTCAATCGCAACCACAAATTACACAAACAAAAAGTACATCTGAGAAAGATGATAGACCAGTCTTCACTAAAAAGAGTTGGAGACAGAAAAAACAGGGTAAGCAACAAAAGAAGCCGGGGTCGAGAGGCGCTTCCCCAGTTTTGGTTTCTTCTGAACGTACTTATGATTTACGTGATAGGTCGAGAATTAAATCACCAGAAAGGTTTCAGAGCTCTGATACCCGTTCTCCTCGTTCTTCACAGGCCCAGACGTCGTCACAGGCTGGTGGAGGAGGACGGCAAGATAGAGGAAGGGGCCGAGAGGCTCCCCAGGAGCGAGACCAACCTCGACAACAAGTCAGAGGGAAAGCAGAAGACTTTCACCTTCCTCGACCGCAATTTCAAAAGAAAAAGTTGCCGCTGTAACAGCGAAATATGCCACAGACCGTGAGAACGAGACTCCAGAATTGGACGTGGGCAGTGACCCTCCTAGACAGCGCCGCGGAAGTTACCATAGTGCGGGAGGCGCTACGTCCTCATATGGAGGCGACAGCAACTGAAACATTTGTTACTGTAGAGACAGCTGACACGAGAGTGGCACCCCTGACAGACTTTACAACATAGTCATCCAAATTGAAGGTGACATACCGCGTGAAATAAAAGGGATTTTTTGGGAAAATCTAACCTCTTCATATGACATTTTGTTAGCAGAGGTGGATTGGCCACCCCCATTCGTTTTAGCTGCACATAAAGGAGAGGAGGTAATCCTTCCAAGCTTTTCACGGCATGTCCCAAAAGACAAAGCTGAAGCACTTGCAGCTGAGTGGGCTGTGTACCTGGCACCAGCGTTATACCGCAACCATGTGGGATGGGATGAAGAATCACCTCCTCATGCAATACCTTTGCGGTCACTACCGCAGCCACAACCCCAATATCCCATCAAACGGCAGGCAAAAGGCCCCGTCTCCGAAATTCTGACACAGTTGGAATATCAGGGAGTAATCGAACCATGCGTATCACCTATGAACAATCCCCTTTTCGTGGTTTCTAAACCCGATGGATCGTACCGCTTAGTTTTGGATTACCGGCATTTAAATTCCCATTGTCGGAACTTTGCGGTACAGAATACACATAGTTCTGCGCTTGTAGACAGTCTTGTTCGTAAAAAATATAAAACGACACTTGACCTTTCAAACGGTTTCTACACGCACAACCTAGCCCCGGAGAGTGGTCAATGGACCGCATTCACTTCCGGTGGTAAATTATTCCAGTTCCGGCGTTTACCCATGGGCTACAAAAATAGTCCGGGTATATTCGCCGCCCGTGTTGTTTCTTTGTTAAATGACATTGATCAAGACGCATGTTCGTACGTAGATGACATCTATCTGACAGACGACGAGTTATATCAGCATCTGTCCCGTGTGGACCGCATTATTCTTGAATTTGCGGAGCAGGGTTACAAATTTAACTTTGCTAAGTCACACATTGCTGAATTTACCGTTCTGTTCTTGGGCTATGAGCTCAATAACGAAGGTAAGGGCTTAGCCCCCCATTTCTTGGAAAAATTTGCACATTTGTGCCCCCCAAATACTCTGAAGAAACTTCAGTCTTTGCTGGGTTTCCTGAATTTCGGGCGTACCTACATTCCCGAATATGCCCAGCGTATCAAGCCTTTGTTTGCTTTGATACAACCTACTTATTCAAGGTCTTGCTGGCTGCCTGAGCATACCTCAATTCTGCAGTCTTTGCAGACAGACCTATTGGAGTCTAAATATCTTTTGACTCGTGATAACCACACAAACTTGGTGATTAGAATAATTCCGGGGGCGGTGGGATTCACATACTTAACCTTTAATGAAGGTGATACAGTACCCATTGCATACAAGTCACATCTGTACACTTCCGCTGAATTGCGCTTTACATCTGTCGAAAAAGTTCTAACTGCAGTGCAAATGGCGATTCTAAAAGAACGCGCACTGGCACAGGGAAAGCGGATTCTAGTGGTAACACCCTGTCCTGCCCTAGAGGCAGTAACAAAGGCAAGTGTACCGAACTCAAAAGCAATGCATCCCCGTTGGATACAATGGGCTACATCTTTGACGTCTTCGGACGTCACTTTTGTTTTTGATTCTTCTCTTCAGACTCAGGAGTTTTTGCAGTATGAATTCGTTCATCCTCCTCCTTTGTTTTTACTACCGCTTGAGGATTACAAATGTGTGATCTACACCGATGGTTCGGCGCAACCGGCCACAGGGTCCAAGCACGCTTATTCAGCTGCATGTGCTATTGTTGCGGGTTCCTTTGTAAATGGAACGTTCAAATCCTCTGTAGTGCACACTCGCACACTTGGAGATAGTACCGCACAATTGGCCGAGCTGCATGCATTGCTACTTGCACTTGAGTTCGCTTCTCAGGATGAGACCACTCTTATTGTGTGTGATTCTTTTTACTGTGTACAATCTTACAATGACAATCTGTTTTTCTGGTCGAAAAACGACTACAAGGACGCAAAAGGGAGCACAATTAAGCATAAAATGCTTTGGGTTCGAGTGGCAGAATTGCAACAACGTCTGCCCCTCACACAGGTGGTTCACACCTTAGGGCATCAGCGGGTGGGCGCACACGCTATTGGTAACGATCTGGCAGATGAAGCTGCCCGTTCAGCAGTAGTCACGTGTTCAGTAGCAGCGGTTACCGGGTCCATGTCTAAAATTGACTCTGTTATTCTAGCAGCTATTGCTGCAACCAAGGAAGGTGATAATTACCCTACAGGTTTCCCTTCCAAGTATTCTTACAAATTAAGTCCCGATCAGGTTCCTTATGTAACAATACCTGACGTTGGAGATCGGCTGATCCCCAACGCGGACCGCAGGAGTGCCTTGATATCAGCTGCACACGAAGGCATGGCTTCTGCTCATGCAGGTGTGTCAGCTACAGATTCCATCTTGCAGCAGCGTTATTGGTGGCGTGGATTGTATAAAGACACCCGTGCTTTTGTGCTTTCTTGCGACGTTTGTCAACAGATTAAGCCTTCCACGGTAACACGCCCTCCACAGACCCCGCTCTGCATTGCTAACAGACCCTTTGGGTGTGTTTACTTGGATCACTGCGGTCCATTCTCATCAGACACTGCCTATAAATATATCTTAGTAGCAGTGGACTCGTGCACACGGTTCCTCTGGGTCTGGCCACAACGTAGTGCTGACGCTCGAAATGTAATCAGGGATTTGCGTGTCTTTGTGGGAATTTTCGCATGCGGCACCTTCCATTCGGACCAAGGTCCAGCGTTTGCCTCTAGGGCTTACAAGGATGCAATGGCTTCGCTTGGGGTGCGGGTGAAATTTTCGTCTCCGTATAGGCCTGAGGGCAACTCTATCGTTGAACGAATGAACCGTGACTTAAAGCAATCCTTAACAGCTAGAGTTATAGGTACTGGCAGGAACTGGCTGGCCCACTTGTATACCGTTCAGCGTGCACTTAATAATCTCCCTAGAAGACCTCTGGGTGGGCGGACCCCAAACGAAATGCTCTTTGGCATAAGAATGTTTGTGCCTGACCTTGAGGGTCCAGACATCGCGGCGCAATCCGCCAAGTTTGATGTAGATAACCATTCTGCTATGTTACAGGACTTACAAGAAGCCCGAGACAAACTTGCAACTACACATTTGCCTTCAGCCACAGATCCTGCGTTGCAGATTCCGGTAGCCGGCTGGCTTCCAAAGGTTGGAGAACTGGTTCGAGAGAAGGTTGAAAACAAAAAAGAATTCGGCCCCTCTTTTCGTGCACCGGTTCCAGTTCTGGGCTTGAAGGGAACACGTACAGTCATTTTACCACCGCTTCCTGGTCGCAAGGAGAACAGATACATCTCAGTGGAAAATGTCAAGCTACAGCGCCTGGCCGATCCTGAATAGTGTCACACCAGCGGTCTCTTGTCCTGCCATTTATCGGACATATGTTCGTGGCCCATCTACACGAATGGTCGCTGATGCTGTAATTGAGATGGTTGATTTGCCTGAAACTACAATTGATCCCCAACTCTCCACCAATATCGACGAGGACGAGTATACTTATCCTGCATCTGAATCGGTGGCGCATCAACCAACAACGCCACTTGGCCCGACTCGTTATTCCTTTGATTCGGATTCCACATCTTCAAAAGTCCCATCCAAGTTCAGTCTTTTTGTATCCTGGTTTAGAGACAATTTTTTGATTCCACCCTGGACATACCTCTGGTTGGTACTTTTCTTGATTTTTTTGTTCATGTCCATTGGCTTTGTCACAGTGTTTTTTCTACTAATCAATGGTCACTATTTACCTGAACGCTCTGCTGTAGACTATGTTTCTGGAACTTTGGCTCCTCATTCCTCGTCTCACATCATGAAGCGTGACCACACATTTGTGAACATTTCAGCTTTTCCAGTTGCTGATGGCATCGTATGGGATGCAGTGAACTATCAAATCCATGGTCCGACGGAAATTATTAATGTACCTAATGTCCTTCGTGTTTCAATGGGTGATGTAGTACAAAATAATATTCATTCTGATGATTGGGATGTGCATGCCGTTGAAGCATTGTTTGCCGATTTAAAATATTATGCATCTTTTAATGCTGAAGATTTATATATGAATTCTGCGAATTATGCCGATTTGTATTGTTACCAACATTGGGGTAATCATTTTCTCCATAAGCCAAGTGCCCTGCGTAGTTCTGTTAACTACACCCAATGGGAACATTGTCCAAACCCCTTGCCAGGTAGCTCACAAACTCTTCGAAATAAGTTTACCTATTTTACTGATTTTAATCGGTCGAACCCTGCATCCTATTATTTTAGACTTAATACCACATCAACTCAGAAGATTATGTTAACACACACCAAATTGCTTTATTCGGGTTCCTTTTTAAGTGCCCTAGCAGTGGGTGGTTATGAGTACTGGGAGGATACAATAGATTTGAAATCCATTTGGGGCTCCAAGCCATGGCAGGTACAGGGAACCGAGGCGTTGCATCGTGCTTGCCTCATCCCTACCCAAATTATGTTCCTAAACGTTTCCATCTATCAAACTACGTGTTGGGGCTTAGCTACCACTAAACAATTAAACTCGCCCTCAATTCCATCCCTTTCGAGTTTTCCCAATGATAGCTCACGTTTTAACCTGTCCCTGACGACCCTACAGGCTCTATTACAGAATAATTCATTTAATGTTTCCGAACTGGATCAGTCACCCTGGTTGGTATGGCCTATATCATCTAATGCATGTCAAATGCGTTTTCACGACTCAGGTACTAGATACACACAGGATAGGCCTGATCCGAGATTTACTGCTTCTCGTACTGTCACTACATATTCTGTTGGTAAATTATGCAAACAATGGCTGCAACATTCGTCCCTTGATTCTGTTAAACAACATTTGTCCCTCCTTTCAGGCAATATTGATCTGTCCGACTTTGTTTTGGGACCTCGTGGTCCCCGACCTAAAAGATTCATTTATGAGACATATAATGAACTCTGGAAGCTATCACAAATGGAAGCTGCTTCCCGTCTTCGGGAAATAGATCAAGCAAATTTGGAAAAGGTGCTTGCTGTTGTTGACAATAGTATTAATACCCTGTCTTCACGCATTTATACTTTAGAGAATATTGTGTCCTCTGTTGTTGATATTGTACAAGATGATGTTTCTGTGTTGTATCATGGTCAGAATCAATTGCGTTCAGTTATGCAGTTTGCATGGACTTTACAAACGCTCAAGTTAGGTAAAGTTCCTTGGCATTTTTTGAACACCTCTGCCTTGTTTCTACCTTTTAATTTAACTGACAAACAGCAATTTATGTCCATGAAAGATGCAACTTACACTCTATTACATATCGAAAAGATGGATCCTTTGCCGTTCTCTGTTGCAGAACTCGATTCTGCTGTGTGGCTAGTTCATGGGGTTATCGCTTTACCTTTTTCCTTGTTTGAATTTGACTCGTGCATGAAACATTATCCTGTGGGCCGTTACCAGCCCTTGGGCAGTGCTTTCCTGCATGAACTCTGGTCCTTGCCTTTCATGTATAAATGCCTTCGGGACGGCAAGGAAGTCTTTCTCACGGGGGAGTCCTGCGACTCGACTATGGGTCATTCGCTTATTTGTAAACACATTAAATTGCATGGCTCATGTAGCGTTTCCGCTCCTAATCTTGCTTGTGTGCTGAAAGGTATTCCTGCTCCTGTTATTTCTCCTACTTTCACTCTCCTTTCCAATGGTAGTTATTTACTTTTAAATAACGAAAACTGTTGTGGCCTGCAGGCTGGCATTCCTTACATTGTAACAGTTTCGCACAGGGTTGTCTGCTGCAAAAATGTGCTTTTTCCTCCCCCTCATGGCAAGGTTGATATCTCTATTTGGCCTTCCATCCCTACCATGGAGGCAGATTTCAATAGACTGAGCAGAATAAAGGCACTGTTATTGAACGAGGAAGTTATGCTCACGTCCGCCCGGGAGACATTCATTCTCCAGGTGGCGAGTACCCACAGTGAAATACAGGCCCTTTTGAACACTAATCTCCCCCAACATTTTGGGGAGTTAATTCATCGTATTTTTAACGCATCTAACACAGAGGGTCTGGTACACTTTTTTAAAGTCGTGGGGTCTGGTTTAGTGTCCTCCTTCCAAACTATTTTTGGTGTCATCCCGGCTTTTATTCATTCTATTTTTTCCAGCGTCTTTGGCGGTTTCCCGTTGATCATCGCTTTGGCGGCTGGTGTCCTGTTATTAATTTGTTTTATGCGCAATGGCTGCTCCCCGATGGGACCTGCTCAATCCAGAACGCCTCCAGCTGCTTCGTGAGCGCCTTTTGGTGTCAGCATCAGTTTTGGTGTCTTGCCATTGGCAACACTGAGTGTGTCATATACTCTTTCTTTTCGCTTTGCGTATTTCACTTGCGTGCAACCTGTAATGACTTGTATCCGCTGTCCTTTCACCTGGACTTTGGATTATTGCCTCTCCAATTCGTCATTGTCTGTTCCGGATTTTGTTCAGTTGATGGGTCCCTTAGAGGCCCATGAGCAGGACTGTTCCGTTGCCGGCTGTATGGCGCGTGCGGCTGCACTGGGGATTTTGGCGCAATGGGATATCTGGGCGGCTGCCCAGGATCTCCTACAACGAAGCTGTTTCGATTATCACGCAAGTTGTCCCGCATTGCTTTTGGATGCTCCCTCTGCTGAGGAGCATTCCTGCTCTTTTGATCTCATGGATTGGATGGCATCTATGTTTTTTGACGATTCCAATGATGTCCTCTTGGAGGGTATGGCTTTTTTCTGCACTTACACTTTCATGGATTGACTTGTCCTTCGCCGTTTGGGCGCTCCCTGTGCTCTACTGGATGTGTTTTTCTCTATTGGACCTCTGTCTTGGCCGCCGGACTGACCAGGGGAGGGTGTCTTGTGGTTTGTTGCCTGCCTTGTTATGTTGGCCTAGGACTAGCTGCCATGCTGCTTTTCTTTGCGCACGTTACACTGAGCCAGGGCTCCCTCGCCCTTTGCTCTTGCCAAGTTCCTTTGCGCTGTCTGCATTTTCTGTCTTTCACCTTTTCTCTTGTTCGATTTGGGCTCAGACTGCACAACATGTACAAGGTCGCATAACAATGTATTTCGGTTCTTCCTGATATGGCCAGTCTCGCGCACCCAGACATAACATTAGGCGCAAATGCCATGAAACTTTGTGTGCCTTTAATACTGCAGTTTTTACTGGCGCTTAACACTTGGAGAAATCCTTTTCAGTGAGAAGAGCTATGATGTCCTGCTGATGTAATTCTGCATCTAGAGACTGAGGTATGGGGGTTCGCTAGTCAAAGCCCAGAGGTCTTCTATTTTTATAATAAACTATCTTACTGCACGGGAGGGTGGTAATGTTATTTAGACATTTATCCACTGAGTTATGAAATGCTTTCCCCGTTTGTATTCTATGGAATTGTAACCATGCTGCTTATATTAGTCATATGCATTATGCTATTAGTGCTGACACGTGTACTGTACCTTAGAGCACGTAAGTTGAAATAAATATTTTAATCTACCCTGTGTCTCTTCATACGCGCATTGTGGACAAGTACGAGTGAGTGACGAAAGAGTGTTCTTGCTTCTGCGAGTCCTGAGATAAAGATACCGTGTTCTGGGTTGTCCAATCATTGGTGCTTTGGTACTAATGGGATGCTAAGCTAGTTGGGTTGGGGTTTTTGGGTGCTACGGTATATGGTAGGCAAACCACTGTATTCCGGGGTCCCATTATCCTGTGCATAGCTCTGTGTATGTGCAGAAACCTTATGACAAAAGTTTGTTGCATCTGTTTTGTAATAGTTTCGCAATATATCTTTTTAGTAGAAAGATACAATTACGAATGTGAAAAATTGCATTGTATTTGAGCCATTTTTTTTATGTTGTATTACATAAGTAGCAAAAATAGCGCATATCCACTTTATTTTTCAAAGGGTGTTTACAATGTTTGTGTTAAAATCTCTATTACGCAGTAAATGTGATGAGCACTATATGTAACAACCTGCTTTCACAATATGAGTTCGCCGTGTTTGCTTTGGTGTACATGCATTGGAGAAACATCTGTTTGCCCCTTTCTATATTACACAAGCAGAAGACCTAAAACCATTGCAGTGGCCATGTTTTGCACCAGTTCAGAATAGCTGTAATGTGGCACCAGGGCTATCTTGTGCACAACCATGCACTGCAGTTGGAATCATGCAGCCTAGAACTCTGCTACAGAATCCCACTTCTCTGTGATGATAGGTGGCTTGGGGGGACACAAGATTGGGTGTATTCAGAAAGTGACCCCACCCTCATAAGGACCATCATGTCTGGCCAACATTCACTCTGTGAGTGACTTACCACCATGCCCTTGTAATGGGAGTGCACCGCAAACAAACTTACAAATTTATTATTTTGTTCATTTTATGGTTCACAAAGGAAAGCTTTTTTAGTCCCTATGTTGCGTAAATATATATTTGTCCAATGTAGGCCTGCACTGTATTTTATTCAGCAGTTGGGAGAGCCTTATGTGGCTATGCTCTTGCATCATTCTTGTGGGCTGTAGCAAAGCGGAGACGTTTAACCCTTCGGATGTTTTAATTTATTGGTGTATTGTTGAGGGTAGTAGGGATTCGTGTTTTAATGAAATAACTGTTATTAGGATGATGTATGTATTATGAGGTTTTAATGGAATGTAATATATGATATTTTAATAATTTTGTATTTTTATGCATTGAAATAATGCAAAATAAAGTATTGGAAATGAAATGAATGACCATTATGTCCATTCAAAGGCTGCGATTAGCTGCACTCTCAGACAGATTTAACAGGTAAGACTTTAACCATGTTTGAAATCACAGGCCAGTCTGCAGTGAACTCGCAAGTGTAGCAGCGCTGGGGAGTTTAAGTAACACTGTAGACTGAAGTGCAGTGTAACGTGATCGGCGGAATCCCCATAACACGATGCACCTCACCACAGGATGCGATATTAACATTTTCCGAGGCCTCATGTTGAAGGAACTAACCATGTGCAAGGAACTGGCCCGTATGTAGTCAATTGTTTTTTGAGTGCCTGAAAAGGCAATAGCTGACTCTACTGGAATAGGTATCCTAGATTCTCAAAGAAGGCTATTTCCCATTGGTGAAGCTCTAGCCTCTCATATAACCCCCTACATTTAGGGGTGCCGCTTAGTGGTACGGAGGGAGCAAAGGGGACAACATTCTTAGTAATCGTCAGGCTACGGTCGAGGCAAAGCTGCACCACTGACACCAATCTAGAGGATTTGGCTGGGTTCAAACTGGGTTGGCGAAGTGAGCAAAAGATTTAACCCAGATCTCCTGACTGGGGGTGAATGTTTGATTCATTTAGCATTCTGTCCATCATTTGTTGCTGCAGCACTTTCTGCCCTTAGTGGGATGGGTATGCACAGACGTGGGTCCCTTGCTCGCTATGCCACTGGATTCAAGTTAGCCTGGCTGATGATGGTGTTACCCCCAAAACCGGTCCCAGGGTGCTTGTTTTCGGTCCAGGGAGGACCCGGCTTGGCAATTCGGGCAGGGCTGTTCCCATGAGGAGCAGGGTGAATACTGATTTGCATATGGCTGGGTCCAAACTGGGATGGTGTGGTGTGCAAAAGAATGATGGATTTAACCCAGATCTCTTGACTGGGGGTGAATGTTTGATTCATTCAGTATTCCGTCCATCATTTGTTGCCGCAGCACGTTTTGCATTAAGTGGGATGGGTATTCCCAGACGTGGGTCCCTTGCTCGCTGTGCCACTGGATTCAAGCTAACCTGGCTGATGAGGGGTATTACCCCTAAACCGGTTCCAGGATGCTTGTTTACGGTCCAGGGAGGGCCCGACTTGGCAGGTCGGGCAGGACTGTTTCCATGAGGAGCAGGGTCAAGTATGATTTGCATATGGCTGGGTCCAAACTCGGGTAGCGTAGTGAGCAAAATAACAATGGATTTAACCTAGATCTCTTGACTGGGGGTGAATGTTTGATTCATTCAGCATTCCATCCATCATTTGTTGCCGCTTCACTTTTCGCCCTAAGTGAGATGGGTGTGCCCAGACGTGGGTCCCTTGCTCGTTGTGTCTCTGGATTCAAGCTAGCCTGGCTGATGAGGGGTATTACCCGCTACCAGTCCCAGGTTGCTTGTTTCCGGTACAGGGAGGACCCAGTTTGGCAGTTTGGGCTGGACTGTTCCCATGAGGAGTAGGGTCAAGACTGATTTGCATATGGCTGGGTCCAAACTGGGGTGGTGTAGTGAGCAAAAGAACAATGGATTTAACCCAGATTTCTTGACTGTGGGTGAATGTTTGATTAATTCAGCATTCCGTCCATCATTTGTTGCTGCAGCACTTTTCACCCTAAGTGGGATGGGTATGCCCAGACGTGGGTCCCTTGCCCACTGTGCCACTGGATTCCAGCTAGCCTGGCTGATGAGGTGTGTTACCCCGAAACCGGTCCCAGGATGCTTGTTTTCGGTCCAGGGAGGACCGGGCTTGGCAGTTCAGGTTGGATTGTTCCCCTGAGGAGCTGGGTCAAGATCTCGAAGTGATGTGATGGGTAAGTATTTCGCCTCTTTATTTATTGCCCAGGCTAATAAACAACAAGATTTGTCTTTCTATGAATGGGTGCATGCAATGTAAGCAGTATAATCTATGCAACAAAGTTTTCAAGTATTTTTGCTTCTGTTTCACATATTACCATGCTGACTTGAATGTGATAGGCTGGTGCTTCATTTCATTGTAGGAGTCCTCTATTCTGGACAATTTTATTTGTAGAGTTTTCAGGCTACCTAGTACTGCCTGAATACAATGGCCACGCACCACCATCATGAGCGCCTCCCACTCCAGTTCTTTGGAGAAGGCTGATCATTCGCTATTGGCAAAGTAATCACATATTTGAGTCATGCAGCATAGGGTCCTCCAGCATCGAGACCTGAAGACACCAGGTCGGTATGAGTGGCAGGCTCCTGCCACACTCCAGGCGGAGTAACAGGGGGCTAGATCGCATGTCTCTGCCTAGGTAATGAAAGGAGGGGTAATGTCTGCAGAGCAGACTAGTCAGTCCAGTCACACATACAAATAATGTGTGACCGAAAAAAAGAGTAGAGCAGAGAGTAGGGGTATATAAATACCACACATCTGCCGTTGCCCACTTCTGGAGCCACTGAGAGTGCATATTTGCGTTGTAAATAGCGGTACTGTGCGGAAAAGCCGCATGGGATTTTCCAACACAACATCTAGGACAATGGTAGAATCTTCCCCCGGTATCCATGGGATGTGCATACACTGTGCTAGGTGGGTTGACTGTTGTAGGCACGCCTTCTGGTCTGTATGTGGGGTGTATATGCTCCCAATAACTGTTGGATCACCTTCCAATCTGCCCTCTAGCAGAAAAAATCTACTCGCCTGGTCAGTTATCGCTGAGTTAGTTATAAAGGGAGTATCTGTCGTTATTCATATTAAAGCACCCCTTTCATATGTGGAGAAATTAGTGTAGACCTGACCCCGTCAGCGCTTTTGAAGCCTTAGGGGCATATTTACAAGCCACTTACGCCACCGGAGCATCACTTTTTCTAATGCTCTGGTGGCGTTGCTCTCTACCCCATATTTATAAGGTGGTGTTAAGCCACTTAACACGCCACCTTGTAAATATGCCCCTTACCGCAACAGTGCGCTGCGGCAAAGGGGTGAGCACTGGGTGTTGCAGAGGGCGTTCCACTGCAACATCCATTGCTTTTTGACGCTGCCCCATATTTACAAGGATGGGGCAGCTCCAAAAACAAAGACCAGGTAAAACCTGGTCTTAGGATGGCGATTCGAGGAGATATGATTAGTTTCTCCTCGTATTTCTTTCTTTCTATGTGTGCTGCATTCTACAGCACACATAGAAACACCAAATTGCCTTTAAAGATTTAAAGCTTTTTTAGCGCCAGTGCTAGGGGAAATGCAGGGGTGCGCTGTATTTCTGTAAATATGGTACATCCCTGCGTTTAAAAAATGTCGGAGCGCGGTGTTACCAATTTTGGAGTCACTGCGCTCCAGCATTTTAATGTAAATATCCCCCTTAGTTTCTTTTACAGATATGTGGAACTCCTGTAGTACGGCTATCTGCATGCCTCTGTACTGCATGAGATAATTGACACTACAATGTTTTGCTGGATTTTGCAACCCACCAATGTTACATGCCAATATATTAAAACTCTACGCCCACACCATACAGGTTTATTAGGGTTTGGGTTGTAGATTAGGCACTTCACTAGAAGAGTAGTGAAAGTTCTCAAGGGTATGAGTGTCAAGGTCCAAAATTTGTCATCAGGGGAATGAATGTAGGGCACTCTTATGAGTAAAGCTGTGCAGGCCACCGAACCGAGCAGCGGGAAGGCACATAGTCATGGAAATTGCTGTAAGCTAATCTGTAAGTGAACTATAATGTCCAGTACTCCCCAGATTATTACAGGAGGTCATCTGCCGTCTGCGAGGTCACACATGGGAGGTACTCCGAACCCTGTGGTGAGAACAGCGAGGTGTTGTCATCAGTGTGGTCTGAGGAAGAAGCTGCAACCTCTATGCCAAGCCCTAGAAGAAAGCCACCGCCAACAGTGCAGTTCTATGCCGGTATTGTGCTTGTGCTTGTGAATGGACTGCCGCCGGGGACTTCATACTGTCCTGCTTGTTTCTGGGGCGGCGATGCAGACCACCAGTCTTAGGGCGCTCCCTCGATCCAGAGGCGCTTCCCATGGCAGGGCTCATTGATCATCAAGAGGGGGGCCCTCTGAGGTGCCCCTGTCCTCCCCAAAGGGCTGCTAGGCCTGGTTTGGCAAAGACAGGTCACAACAAGGTCAACCCTTGTGCTGCTGCTCACCAGTCAGCTCCCTCCACAAGGTTGTACTGACACCAGCTTTCAGCTCAATGACTGGCAGCAGATGGCCCTTCTACAGCCCCAACAGCAGCAGTCCCTCTGGCAGTCACAGATGGGCCGCAGAAGGGAGATGGGGAAGGGTGTGGAGGCCCGCTCGTCAGGTTTCTGCTGCATGGGCCTCTTTCAGCGCTTTCCCACCTCCATCAGGGGTAGTAGCCAGTGAAGTACAGCTTGCACAGGGCCCACACGTCACCCAGAGCCTCCTGCCGCATCTAGCTGCCTCTGTTGTGCAGATATGGCCAAATGGGCCAGAAATTGTTGGATTTTGAGTGCCTGGAACCAGGATTTCAGTTTTATGCAACTGCCATATTGGCCCTCTTGGCCATGCCCCCTGAGGAAATCTAATTATTGACACTCCTGGATCGGGAGTCTGGCAGAGCCAGTTTGAGTATTGTTCAGGCTTCAGTTAGTGATGAACAACCTTTACAAAAATCATCTGTGGGGCATAATTATTCAAATCTATGATCACCAATGAATTAGATTTTTGCTAAATGTCACAATACTCAAGCTGATTTATTTGGGTACTTTCCTAAGCCAACTCAGAAAAGTGTGACTTCTGTTTTCTTAATGCAGGTCTTTAGAAAATGTAAGGACTGATTCTTCTCATTTCTATTACCTCAGAGTTATGCCCATTCTATATTCGGCATGTTGCATTTTCACATAATTAATCTTGTGGGCTCTAAAGCACTACTTATTGTTGCCACAGCTAATTTTAAAATTAGGTTCTTCAACATGTCCCAAAAGGTTTACTTTGACATGTGCTGGTTGCAGTCCTTGGTGACAGCAGTCCAGGGTTGCAGGTGCAGCCCATATGCCATGTATTGGTGTCACCCCTAGTGGTGTAATTCAAAACTGTAGCTCACATGTGAAGTCTGACATTTATGTGATTGGTACATTTTTTGCACCATTTTACTATGGCCTTACTTACAAATTTGCCATTTATTATCATGGTTAAGGGGAATATCACATGCACTTGTGATATTCAGCAGCCTCCCAGTGCCCAGAGTTAGATATGCCAGTATGTCCATTCAGAAAGAAAATGGGGGAACTACACAAATATGCACTTTCTTCCAGGCACCCAGAGCCACCAGCGTCTGATTCAGCAACATAGGATATGTTAGTTTGAAGTTAAATGTGGCAGGGCTCGTTTACTTCTTCCAACCAAAGATAATAGGTGGTGTGCTTGCAGTTCTGCAAGTAGGATCCAGAAAGCGTGGGTATTAGTACTTTCTCTCTCAACCTTTATGTAATTTAATGACTTACTGAAATGAATAAAATGCTGGTTAAAGCTTTGCTAATCATTGATGATGGACAGAGCGCTGAAACTTTTCAAACACTCACCCCCAGTCAAGAGATCTGGGTTAAATCCATAGTTATTTTGCTCACCATGCCACCCCAGTTTGGACCCAGCCATATGCAAATCAGTCTTGACCCTGATCCCAATGAAAACAGTCCAGCCCGAACTGCCAGGCCAGGTCCTCCCTGGACCAGAAACAAGCATAAAAATAACGATGAATTAAACCCATATCTGTTACTGGGGGTGAGTGTTTGAAACGTTTCAACACTCCATCCATCTTTTTATTTTGTGATATTGCTATGTGCACCCTAAGTGGCTTAGGGTATGCCAGACATGGGTCCCTTGCTCGCTGCACCACTGGATTCAAGCTATGTTGGCTGATGAGGGGTAATACCCCAAAGCTAATCGAAGGACGCTTCGTTCCGATCCAGGGAGGACCTGGCTTGGTGGGGCGCAGGCTCAAGGCTGATTTGCATATGGCTTGGTCCAAACTGGGGTGACGTGGCGAACAAAATAACGATGGATTAAACCCAGATCTTTGAAGGGGGGTGAGTGTTTGAAATGTTTCAACAGTCCGTCCATCATTTTATTTTGTGATGTTGCTATGTGCGCTCTAAGTGGCCAAGTGTATGCCCAGACAAGGGTACTTTCTCGCTGCACCACTGGATTCATGCTAGCCTGGCTGATGAGGGGTGACAGCCCAAAGCCGGTCCCAGGATGCTTGTTTCAGGTCCAAGGAAGACCTGGTTCGGCAGTTCGGGCTAAACAGTTCCCTTGGGGAGCAGGATCCAAAATGATTTGCATATGGCTGGGTCCAAACTGGGGTGACGTGGCGAGCAAAATAACGATGGATTAAACCCAGATCTGTGACTGGGGGTGGAGTGTTTGAAAAGTCTCAACACTCCGTCCATCATTTTATTTTGTGATGTTGCTTGTAACAAGTCAACCACTTTTACAAGATCATTTGTAAATAATTAGCTTTGAATAATTGATGGAATTTAGCAAAACAACATTTGAAACACAGACACCTTTCAGTACAGAGCTATCGTACACGTGACTATCAAAAGCGAGAGGCACTGAATAATTTACTATCAAATACATTTTAAAAAATGGGACTCAGTGCCCATTGTTTAGAACGGTCTTGTGTTAGAAGTATTTTTTCTATACAATATTTATCTTTTCAGGATTTTGCACTAAATACCCTCCATGGACATTTTGCTATTTTTACATCTTAGAAAACTTCTCCACCCTAGTTCAAATTTCCGCTGACCAGTTACAAATATTTTCTACTGTATTGAGATGCAGCATGAAGCTCTTGGGCCATGGTCATGTGTCAGTGTTCACATACATCTATATTCTTAAGCCAACAGACACCATTCAGAACCAATAAAGATCAATTAGTGACATTAGACGCCAGTACCATGATTTATCTGGAACTAATTTGATATTCCCAGAGTAGAATGGCATTTGTAAAGTTTGTTCTGAAAATACCACAACAGGCTCACAAATTTAAATTGACAATGGGACTTCAATTTTGTTTTGAGGTTTAATGAAGGACCAATTAATTGACTTCAAAGATACAATGGTCATAGTTTGGACGTGAGTTAAAGTTTCTTTCTTCGTCCATAACCTCAAGTGAACTAAATGGTTATATTGGGTATGTACATTCACACCTTTCTTCATGAGGAAAAGAGTTGTGACTCTCAAAACAGCAACGGCTTGACGACCTGAATACAATTAGCATTACTGGCACTTATTTGACTGAAATGTTATCTAATGAAGTATGTCAAAAATGTCTTCCAATTTACATGAAGAAATAACACTATTGGTTGCAGTGTGACAAGCTTCACGAGATAGATTTATATCACAAATACGCTATTTTTGTTGAAAATGTAAAACACAACAATAGTGTAGAGTACTGCTGAGGGACAAATACTCATTGCAAAGAATGGACTGTAAATCCAGGAGACAAATCATTGGCTATGACTGGAAACACATGCCATTTGCAGGATCAAAAAACAATGGAAGCCTACAAATGGTTTAGCATAGGTGAAATGGTAATTTTCAGAGTAAAGATATCTGTAGTAATATCTCTCATCCATACTAGGTGTTGGAAAGGCCTTTCCCCAAGCACTGCTTTGATAAATTACCTGATTGACATGTCACCAAGTTAGTACTAGATTTTTTCAACCCTAAAACGAATACAAAGAACACACTACCATAATTGTATTGTCAACACAATTTACACATAAAGGTTTGTGTTACATATGTGTTACATTTCAGTTTAAAGATATCAACAATGGAAGGGGTACTATGTATTTAGGTATTTAAATATGCTACATATATAGTGCCCCGAAGATACAAATAAGTATGCTTTGTTCTTTTGCCGGATGACCGAAAAACGACATTGCAGGTGGCAGATACCAAGAGTGGGCGGTCTTGTGGACTGAAAATTGGTGAACTCGTAATTTACTTGCCTGCATGACTTATATGATTTAGGGACTCATTCTGAGGGTCACTGATGTGGGACATCCACTAACAAATTGCAGATGCCCCGTCTGCCAACCTTGTCATTCCCCCACCCCTTTAGAGGGAGGGGTACACCTGGGTTTCTGCCAGTTGAGCTACAGCAACCTCAGCCATTGGAATCACTTCACCTACAGTTTGTTTGCCAATGGGTCAGCGGGTCACAGTAATGCACATTGGGCCCTCTATATGCAGGGTTCCTTATCTGATTTCTTCCTTCTTGGGACTGATATGCAATTCATGGTGGTACTAAGAAGAAAAATATGAAAACAGCCCTGTGGTGCAGGGAGAAAACTCTCTGCGTGTCAGGGATACTGGTATTTTTCATTTCAGCAACAATTCCTCAGTTGGGGGATTTGTTGCTAAAAAGCAATAGAGAACACCAAGCGGTGAAACAAAACCTGGTGACCCATTTTCCATTCCAGTGTGATGGAAGTGCATCTGCTGCACTAGCAGATGTGTTTTCATCATAGAGAGCCCCACCAGGATGGTGGGCATCTCAACTATGATGGACAGTTCTTCACCAGGGGAAGTGGAGGCAGGTCCACCGCCGATCTGGTCGACTGGTGGTCCACAGGCCAGGGTTAAAAAAACTGTAGTCATCTACAGTGATAAACTTCTCTTCAACAATAATAATATTTGGGAATGCAAATGGACTTTATGAATTGCAAGATATCATGAAGGTAATGTTGCTATCTGTCCATTGTACTTGCATGAGCTCTTGATGAGGGTAGTATAAGACGGGTTTAATTGCAAGTATTAGATGTGCCAGTCACTTTAATTAATGGACACAAAGTAAAAGTATTGTCTGTGGGAATCTGGCTTTAATGATATGGGGCTATACAAATTCTTATTTTAAGCGTTTAACTGTTTAAATTGTTGTTGGACTTGGCCCTTTTTGCAGGGTCATCCTTGAACTTTTTGCCTTCCTCCTAGTATTTTTTCTGACCTGGTGTTGGTGGTTTTAAGACTGTGGGCACTTTAACACTGCTGTCCAGTGTAAAGTGCTTGTGCTCTCTATGGTAAACGTTGTAAGATTGGTCTACACCTGTTTGGCGTATTTCATTTACCTATCAGTCCCTTGTAAAGTGGTATCTCATATACCCAGGGCCAGTAAATTAAATGCTACTGGTGGGCTTGCAGCGCTGCTTGCGCCACCCACCAAAGTAGCCTTTCAAACCTGTCTCAGGCCTCTGCCATTGCAGGGCCTGCACGCGCAGTTTACTGCCGCTGTGACGTGGCACATAAAGTGGGTGCCACGTCTGTGACTCCCCTTTTACTACATATCAGTCACCCCTAAGGTAGGCATGTCCTGGTAGTGACAAGCAGCCATTTTGGTTTCTCACTACTGTGAGGCTGCCCTCTCATAGGAATGCATTGGGGATTCCTTCATATGTGTTTTAGTGGTAATTCCTGACCTGAGAGGAGTAGCATGATCAAGTTTGGTATGTTTGGAATAGTGGTAATAAATGCTGCGTAATGGTGTTCGCAGATTTATTATCACTATTCTAGAAATGCCACTTTTAGAAGTGGGCATTTCTGTATGCTATGTGTCTTTGTGCCTGCCTGTTGTGTATTGCATGTCTGGCTCTGGATGACAGGGGCTGGGGAGGTGCAGGGGCTCCAAAGGGGCTGGGTGAGTCAGTGCTAGGCTGAATAGGCCAATCTGCATTTGGAGTAGTGGGAGGAGTAGCACCTGGACCTGAATAGGACTGTGCCTGCCTTACACAATGCTGGCCCCACCCCCTGTGGTGTGTCTGGGGCCAGAGCCTACACTAACAAAGGAGGTTATTGTGCACTGTAAAAAGAATGTTTGAGTGCCCCCAGAACTGGTTTAGACCGGGCACAGAGCCCTAAGGGGGAGAACAAAGACATTGGCAATATAAATATTGGGGCTGTGACCCCATGTTGGTGGTACCTGCTTGGAGCTGTGTTGCTGAAGGACTGCTGGGCACCAGGAGAAACCGCCACGGAGGACTTCCCCTCTGCTAGAGGGCCCTGTGAGCTGGCCTGCCTGGGCCCAGCTCTGCCCCTCTGGACTTTGGGGCTCAGCGCGTGGGGAACGCTTGAACTGTTCCCTTCAGGGCTTGGGGGATCCTTCAACGTGTAACTCCCTTGCCCTGACTAAAGTGGTGGTTTCTGCCTGGCTTAAGCGCTTGCCCTACCCAACCAGAAATCCCATTTCTAACAATTTTATTATCTGTTTTTGAGATGTATGTTTGCCTTGATGCTTTTTTTCACAAATTCAAGCCATTGATTGATTGGCATGGCTCTTTAAAGGTATACAGGAGACGTATATGCCATGTGAACATGCCAATAACATGCTGTGTCCCTACCACGTACTGTTCATCTCTTCACGTTTATTGTCAATACTGATAGAAAATATAACCATTTTATGCATGTATATAAAGAATAATTCTTAAAAATATTAATTAAAGTTTTCAAAATGCTAATTGTGTTAATTTAAAGTAGGAACAAGAATAATACCAACCATGTTTATCCACTCAGATTTATCATCAAGGCCACAGAATGAAGGCTAGTGAGAAAAACAAAAAAAGGAACAAAAACTATAACATAAGATCAAAAGAAAACAAAAAAAAGAAAAAAGAGTTGTAAGATATGTTACATGGAATTCTGTGATAACATTGCAAATAACATAGCATTCTATAAGAAATAAACAACAAATATGTCACTTATTGGTGCTTAATAAAATTACGGAACATTCTGATGTATTATGCAGTTCCTTGTCCTAATTTAGCAATTATCATCAAATACCTCTTTACGATTCATCAAAATAATGAGCTGTCGTGAACTTGTTAAAAAATGGACTACAAAAGGGAAAATGAAACTATTGTATAAAACAATCAACAAATACAGAGGCATATGGATACTTCATATAAAACAAATCTTAACCATCTTTATAAACTTCTTTCTATGCCATAGGTGTCCAGAAAAATGCACCCATGGCACATTTTTAGCATCTGCACATAACAAAAATTCATGTAAAACTAATCAAACTAAAATCTGGCATGGATCCGGGTCTTCTAGAACTATGTTAGGCACCTCTGCGCCAGACATTCCTGAATTCCTCTCAATTAAAAGTATATTCAGAAGCAAAACACGCCATACAATTCCTGAAAAATGGTGGGAGGTAATAAAAATGGATGATGAATCCAATATTTCACCATATTTATTGAGACTCCTATAAGCACATTGTGTATAGCAAAACATTTTCAACAAAACTATACATTTCTATTTTAAGAAACAAAAGTTTGTCTGAGATCCTTAAACTGCAAGGATTGATCCTTTTTATGTAAAAACATTTTGAGAAGCGCAAGGATTCCAGCCACCTCACGTAATGCAGCACAATACTATGCCCTTCATTACAGTGGCGGCTGGTAATCTGCAGAAGTTTTGGGGCAGGCACGCACTGCATACTCGGTTCCACACATCCACAAGCACACACATTCACAATCATTCATTCGCAAGCACATTCACACACACACACTCTTACACCCGTCCATTCACAAACACAAGCAGACAGGTGACATTCATTCACCCATTCACCATTACGTACATGTGCACACTTGCACTCACTCATTCACAGCACATGCGCACAAATACACATACATTCAGACATACACACAAGAACCCAAACTATCAATAAGGTACTGATCGGGCCACGGTGTTGATGGTAGGACCACCAGGTGGCGGGACGGAGAAGCACGACAGCCCATAAGGAGTTGGAGGCTTCAGGAGAGAAAGCAGGAAACTGAAGCTCGAGCCGCCTCCTTTGATTGTCTAACCTTGACGAGGGTTAGCCAATGAGGGGAGGACTTTCCCTAACTCATCACAAAGTGGGGTGGGGTCAGTGGACATCAAACATGGTGGCCTAGAGTATGATAACAACAAGAACACTAACACAATCATTTACTATAGCTTTATAGCCCACCATAGCGACTATACCACAAAGGCATCTTTACAATTCATTCCACAGAGCACTATAGCAACCCCTTTGGGCATGACGGCCAGCCATCAAGATTACAACGTATCGCCTTTCTTTACACACACAAACAACATTTGCATTACATAACTATGGCAGAGTATATCAACGTACATATTACTACAACTATATACAGTTGTAATCTTGATGGCTGGTCGTCATGCACAATGGGGCTGCCATAGTGCTCTGTGGAATCTTGGTGTTTTTGGAGATTCCAGGGAGCTGAGAGCGACACTTAGGCATGAGCAGGCGAGGGAGCCTTACGCTTGTGGCTATCGGTGAATAAAGCTTTCCTGAAGTACATTGATTATACACTAAATTATTACAATTTGGTGACGAGCGCCTGATCTGCCATGCTTCAGCCACAGTGAGGTCGGATCCAGTGCAGTAGCATATGGAATCACATTTGTTGGAACCATCTGCCCCTTGATGCAGTGCGAGGACCTCAAGGAAGTGCAGGTGTCTGGAGCCAGTGATCGCCAATAAGGAAGTGCTGTGTGGTGTTTGCCTCTCCTCCAACATATGTGAGGGGCTGGGAGCAAGTTGTGGCAGGAACAAAAACAGTGGAAAGGTATATTAGGGCCCAGCGGCATGTGAGTACTGTTGTAATTTATATACGCCAAACTCGGCAGCAGTTGGCGGTTTTCGGTTGAAAGTGTAATGTAGGCACACCGCTCCCTATGTATTTTGCCTCCGTGTGGATGGTCATTTAATGGCAGGTGGAACCGTCACTTTTGAGGTGCAGTGTGAGGCATTTTGACCATTGTGTGCTTGCCGGCGTGAGACGGCATCGAGGGTCTCGGGCCGCCACCCAGTGTTCTGTCAGTGCGGCCTGAAGGTGCTGCGTGAGCCAGCATTTATACAAGCGTTGGGTCTCACCACACGATCCAGTTCAGTCAGTGCGGCTTCAGAGTGCAGTGCAAAGCCAGCATTTGTTTAGGCACTGTGACTTCAGTGCGCGAACCAACGCTTCGGTCATCGCATTGTGTAAGCAGGAGAGCGACTTATACCTGGATTACCATTTGTAGGGCGGAGGCAGCAAAGTGACTGTCACTTACTTAGAGCTTAGCCCTCTGATTTGGAGGGTGAGTGGGTGATTGTGGAATTCATGAAGAATATAACAAGGGAAAGTGCCATTAGATTACTGGAACGAATGTTAATGAGAGAGGGGTGTCCTGGTATATTGGTTACTGATAATGAGACACAACTTACATCTAATGTTATGCAACTTTTTTGAAAAAACAGGGAATAAAACATGTACACACATAATTGTACAATCCTCAAGGAAATGGTATGGTTGAGCGGGTGAATCACATGGTCAAGGGAACCATACAGATGGCAGTGAGTGGTGAAAAGGATGTGAGAAGAGTGGTGGAGAATTTGGTGTTGGCGTACAATACTACAGAGAACGGGCTACAGGGGAAACACCTTTCAAGAGAATGAGAGGAAGAGAACAAAAGACAAAGTTATCGCCTCTGTGGTTGAAGGAGAGTGGAACATTGAGAGAAGAGAGAGGGGAAGTGAATAGAGGGAGAATTGTAGCAGGGGATTTCGAGAAGATTAAGTTAGAAAGAAGAGAAGATGGAGCAAACACGTTTTTCAATCCCATGAAAGTGCGAGATGTACATAATTGGCATGTTGTTTTAAGGAATGGGTAGAGGTGGAACAAAAGAAGAGTTGCATTGTATTGCAAGAAGGATGATCAATGCAGCAGGAAATGGAAAGGCAAAGGCAAAATGGAGCAGAGTGGTAGTGGATACATGATGACGGATGATGCAGGGATAAGAAGGAGAGGAGGAATGGAAGGAAGATGTGCAAGTGGAGAGAAAGGTGAGAGTCGTGAAGAAAGTGAGGCTGAAGGTGGATGGAGTGTAATCAAGCAATGGAGTAGACAACATTGCATGCCAGTTAGGTTCCATGATTATGTAATGAAATGATATATGTGTTTGCCTTAAGGTGCTTTAAGGAAGTGTTTAACACAGTTGTAATTAGTTATAGGTTATTAGTTTATAGGAGGGTTTGGTTGAGAAAGTTTCCTTAAGCTCACTGAGTGAAACACTGTTTGCACCAGTATCTAGGGGGATATATATAGTTGTAGTTATATGTACGTTGGCATACTATGCCATAGTAATGCAATGCAAATGGTGTTTGTGTGTGTAAAGAAAGAAGGTATGTTGTAATCTTAACGGCTGGCTCGCGCTGCACTCTGAAGCTGCGCCGACTGAACTGGATCTGACCCAAGTTAACGCTTGAATAAATCTTGCCTCGCGCTGCACCTTCAGGCCACACTGACAGAACACTGAATCGCGCAGCGAGTCCCTCGATGCCTCCTCACCTGGACAAGCACATGATGGTCAAAATTATTCACACTGCACCTCAAAAGCGATGGTTACACCTGCTGTTAAATCACCATCCACTCAGCGGCAAAGTACATAGGTAACAGTGCGCCTACATTACACTTTCATGGCAAAACTGACAACCACCAACAGCTGCCGAGCTCAGCGCATATATTTTACAACAGTACTCACACGCCGCTCCGCCCCAATACCTTTCCACTCTTTTTGTTCCTGATGCAACTCGCTCCTAGCCCCTTAACATATGTTGGAGGAGAGGTAAACACCACACAGCACTTCCTTATTCCCAATAACCGGCTCCGGACACCAGCACTTCCTTAAGGTTCGTGCATCGAGTCGAGGGCCAGATCGTTCCGACAAATGTGATTCCAAATGTTACCACGTTGGATCCCACCTCACTGTGGTTGAAGTGAAACACTAAGATTTCACAGAGCACTATGGCAACCCCATTGGACATGGCGGCCTGCCATCAAGTTTATAACAGTAGTCCTTTAAACATGTCTCAGACCTGCCATTGCAGCCTGTGTGTGTGCAGTTGTAAACTGCCAATTCGGCCTGGCAAAATAATGCTTTTTTGCCAGAACCAAACCTTAATTTTAAATACATATAAAGTCACCCCAAGGGTAGGCCTTGGACAGCCTAGAGGGCAGGGTGCAATGTATTTAAAAAGTCAGACATTTACTTTTAAGTTTTACATTCCCTGGTTGCGAAAAACTCTTAAATTTGTTTATCCCTTCTACAAGGCCTATCTCTCCCACAGGTTAACACTGGAATTGCCTTATTACATTTTATAGGTGAAATTTCCAAATGGGAGGAGATAACCAGTTCACATTTGGTGTCTCTGGAATCACAATTTAAAGTCCTAACTTATGGTGAAGTCAGATTTTAAATTGCAATTCTGAAAATGACACTTTTAGAAAGTTGGCATTTTCTTGCCTTAGAAATGTAGTGCCTGCAGCCTGTCTCTGATTACATGACTGGGTGTAGCTGAATGCTGAGCTTTGTGTATTCCTCCTAGACAGTCACACATAATAGGGAGCTTAGATGTGCATGGATGAGCCATCACTTGAAGGATGGGAGGGAGTACATGGGCACAAACCCACTTACACCTAAAAAAGCTGTGCCCTGCCTCCCCTCAAAGGGCTGCATACCCCCTGTGGTTAGTCTGGAACCAGGCAGGGAAGTCAGGATGCCTGGGGACTTCAAAGAGAAACATCTAGAAGCTTCTCCCCCACTTCACAGGCAAAACTTGGTATAGGTAATGGACCTCAGACATCTGCTCTTCAGTACATTTGCAGACCTGTGGATACGCTGCCAGGAAGAAGGACTACGGTGCTGCTACAAGGACATCCACGCTGCTGCACTGCTGCTCTAAAGGAACTGCTGCCTTGCTGTGCTGACCTGCTGCCCTCTTGCCTGGGGAGGGAGTACTGGACCTGCAACTTCATCTTGAACCCAGGACCCTAAAGTGACTCAAAGGGCTAGACTGCTGGCCTCCTGATCTGAGCTTCAGGGACATAAAAGGCTCCCCAAACAGCTCATGGAGCCAGCTGCAGTGAGGTCCAGAACCCTAAGTGATGCCTCTCAGGTCCTGGACCCTTGGTGTGAGTCACATGCTCTTAATTAAGCATTTGGGCTCTTGATGACCGTGAACAGGCCCGTTCACACCGAGATCACACCTCTCACACCGAAAACCAGCACGAGCCATCACTAGCCCGTCTCTTCGCACAGCAGCATCGCCGCCCGTGGGGGACCACGAACCCGAAGCCACCAGCCCGCCCATACGCGATGCTCAGCCTGCTCTTTGCACCACACAAACAAACTCCTGTGATGCTCTCCTTCCTCCTGGTAGCCCTCTCAAAAACATGAACAGGACTTTTGGCTCAACATTTGAGAAGGTAAACCTTCAGTAGTACTAACCTGGGTCTGTATCTGGCCTGCACTCTATCGTGGTCAGCCGGAACTTTTGACTTTGACTCGGTCCAGCGCAACCAAAGAGCTGCGGTTGGCGCTGTATGCTTTACGGCGCTAATTTACACTTCACTCTTTAAAAATTCATAACTCCGGTTCTACTGATTGGATTTTTATTGTTTTGGTCTTGTTTTTTTGTTTGTTAAATTACGCCATATTTTTCTAACCTGGAGTAGGAATCTTTTTGTGTGTTATTTTCACTGTTTACTGTTTGAATTATTGCACAAACACTTTACACATTGCCTCTTAAGCCTGACTGCTATGTGCCAAGCTACCAGGGAGTTGAGCACAGGTTAATTTGGGGTTTGCTTGTGTCTTTCCCTGACAAGGATTGTAGTTGCTGCTTGACCAGGGCTCACATCCCAGTCAACCAGTGACCCAATTTCATACAGGGCCAAAATGAAATTGGTGGTCCATATCTTGGTTGTTGAGAAAACTCATTCGTCCTCCCCCATTGGGTGACTTGAAGATCCCTATTCTGTATATTCTCCACTACTCCAGTCATTGAAACTGGAGGGCTAGTCAAATGATCCATATTGTGTACCCGTTTTCCTGCAGTCTTCTCTGCTTTTTCTATCTAATAATCTGTGATGTAAGGGTATGCTTACTTTTGAGAAAACTTTGTATTTTTTTTAGTTTCATGATTGTGCTTTCAGTGAGGAACTCTTATTCTCAGCAATGGTGTTGTTAATCGCATCCACTCTTTTCTTGTATGTTGATAGTTGGATGGTGATTTTGATATTATTTTGATGAATTTTCAGATGGCTACTTAACAATACAACTACAGCTATAAAGTGTATATCCCGTAAAAAAAGCTCTGCTGTGCAGCGCCATTACAACAATATTGCAGTTGCATTGTTGTTTTGCCTCAAAAACTGTGAGAATAATTAGTTGCTGCTCTTCTTCTGAACTTTGTTGGTTCCACCCTATAAAAAGGCAGGTATTCAGTGCCCAGATCTCGCTGATTTTCACTGTAACGCTATGCTTTTAGAAAAGATATCTCAGCCACCTGCAAAAGCCCCAGAAATATCTGTTGGTGACACCATGAGAAAGCTACCAGTGGACTAAGAGCCAGATGTAAACTTGGCCACTAAATACCAATAGCAATTTGCAACCAATATTTTTGTGGCCAGAGTGCTATTCTGCAAACTGACCTACATATTAATAGATCACTTTGCAAATTACCAATTCCTAGTGGGCAGGAAATTGAATGAATTTTAATGAGGTAGATCCCAATTTACAACCCACTAGGAATCGCAGTCATCACAGGGATGGAGGCCTGCTGGGGTCAGCAGACCACAATGCCTGTGATTGCTTTAAAATAAAGTTTTATTTTTTAAACTCAACACATTTTCCGGTCAAGAAAACTGGATGCTTTTTAAACAAAATTAAAAGTTTAACATAGATTTTTTAAGAATAGGCAGTGATTCACTGAACCACTGCCAACTGTTAAAAAGTATATTTTTTTAATATTCTCAAATCGCAAAACATTAATGCATACCATTCCGATACGGTGTTTGAAAGGGACGCCCTGAACACGCCTTTTCTAAATACAGAATCAGATTTGGGTCTCAAAATCCAAATTGGGATTTGGTAACTTGTTACCGAATTAAGGGGCCCATTACGATGGCGGGCGGAAGCACAACCGCCGTGCTGGCGGATGCAAAAACCACCAGTTACCGCCGGCACGCAGCAGTCCACACTCCCGCCCAATTACGATGCGAAAAGCAGGCCAAACACCGCCGGCAAGCCAGCAACACCGTCCGCCATCAAAGTGCGCCCGCACACGTAGCGGCGCAGCCCAACTGACACACACCGTCCGACGAAACACGTCCCGCCCGGCGCATAAATTACGATGCCGCAAACAAACGGCTCCCACGGCAAAGAGACACCGCACGTGAAAGAGAGGCGGAAACACGGACGCAGAGCACGGACAACGAAGAAGCGGCACCCCGGGCATGAATCCAGCACTGCAGGCCCTTCCCATGCTTCTGCTGATGCACCACCAAGGACGCAACGTACCGCGGAGACGCAGGTAGGCACACACACAACAAGTGCACGCAAACAGCGCACACAGTGCAAGGGCGGAAAAGCGGACAACCCCCACCAGCGCGTGCACACTACACATCCACCATTGCATCCACATATGACACACAGGCCAAATCCTAACATCGCAGAACACATGTGTACACACCACCTGGGACTAGGAACCAACCACCCCGTCACGGCCCCAAAGCGCCGATGACGCCGCCACACATGCGCACAACGCAGAGGCCAACCGCAGCGCCATGCATGCGTCGCACACAGACACAGGGACACAACCAAGCAGCACACACACCAGCCCCACCCCGAACGCACATGACACGTGACAGGCCGGCTACAGACATGTCCCCAACGCCCAATTCACGGACAACACCCAACGCCACACAACCGACGCACACATGTCAGTGAAGTCACGCAACAGCAGGACACACCCCAGTGTAACAAACATGGCGAAGCACACAGCGGCGGCAACACCAACTAGGAGAAGCAGGGCCCCTTCGGGAAGAGGAACGCCAGTACCACACTGAAAAACCCATACCACCCTGCACATATGAACAAGACACATGAAACGGAACACCAAAGAGCCCGGTGACCGACAACAGGTGGCCCAAGAATTACATCCACACACAAGGCCCAACGCAGAGCGGAAAGGCAGCCTGCCGCCCACACAAGGGAGAGCAGACATCACTGAATGACCTTCCATTCCAACACCGAAACCACAGCCCTACGACAGAAGCCGGTGAATACAGCCATTGTCCAAGAATAGACCAACACAGGCATGCCGAGGAGACCGACCACACGGCAGATAGCGCATATCACAGAAGCACACAACGGACGGGGAAGAAAGAAGAAAACACTCCCCATGTCGGCCACATGCAAGTTAATTGGAAGGAGTCACACAGCACCGACCTTGAACTGTCTGAGAAGCATGTGGGAAGAGGGCCCGTGTCCTCCAAACAAGCCAACAGAACACAAGTCCTGTCTCCCCACAACTACACAGAGCTCACAGCAACCCCGGAGCGTGCACATTGCAGACTGCACACACAGCCGGAGCACGCCACCTCTACGAACCGCTGCGAAATGGCAACCGCAACACACCTACCCAACTACGCCGAACAGCTCAAGCTGTACCAAACCAACACGATACATACATTGGGATGCGATCTCCTGTCCCTGCTGAACGTAAGTTACCGACTGACTTACCGCATCACATTGTTCAGCTGCGTCATGCCCGTCTTCTACTGTCGGAGGTGTCCCTACCAGCATCCCGTCGAGATATGCCTCTCCAACCCGGCATGTCTGAAGGCGGACCTGCTACCACTACTCCTCCCTCTGGATGCACACGACAGGGCCTGCTCTGCCTATGGGGGCATGGCGTATGTGGCCAACATCGCACGCGCACTGAAATGGAACCACTGTGCCTCCACACGACGGATCATCAAGAACAGCTACATCGAATGTCACCCAGCATGCCCCATCATGGTCCTCCAAGGGACAACCTACGAACAACACCTTGACAGCCACCATCCGCTTCATTGGCTGGCAAACATGTACACCACCAATGACATGGAAGCCCTGCTGGACGGCATCGCATACCTGACAACCTGTAAATACGTCGGACCACAACGCAGGTTCCCCGAGTGACCTATGAAGTCCAACCCCGCACCCATGCTCAGCTTCCGCACGGACTGGCCAGTCACCACCACAACAGCCATACCAAACGACCGGCAACTGTAACCACACCATCAACGACATCGCCATGACATCGGATATGACCGGGACATGCACACTGTTCCCCATCACATCCAGGAACACCGCATGCATCGTGGGAGGCAGTGGCATGGGCTCTGTGCATCGCACCCACATGGACGGAACTGCACGAACAACCAGGACACGACATGGATCCAGCGCACATGGACACACACACCGCTCAGTGGACATGAATAGGTCGCCTGGAGTCTGTGGGTGCTGCACCCCTCCCACCCCCGCCCCGGGAATCCCATACCAGGACCTTTGCATGGACGACAAGTGCATACAACAACAACACGACCCCAGTGACTGTGACATGTCCAGTAACCACCACAGTGCAACAACAAGTGGCACGCCGCTGCATGCACGCAAGCACATGCCCTGATGTCATCTCACATGCACGCGTGCATGAGGAACAACCGCAGCAAACCTGTCACATGGAACTGAGATGGACTGTGCCCATGATGCCGAGCGGTCTGGTAGGCTACATGTATACCGTCTGTGTCAAAGTCTGCAGCTCCGCAGCTATACGTAAATGTACATTAGCACAGCCTTGGCCAAGCAGATGTAACCCCACACCCTATCCCATTTGTTATCATGCTCAGTATATCCTCAACATGTATTCCGCTGCCAGTAGTGTCCACTATACTGCATCACAGAGGACAGAAGACTCAATATAATGTTTGAAACCAGAACTGTCTCCGCTGACTCATTTCACAAGTACGAATGAGAGAGGATGAGAGTATGTGAAGTACACGGCAGTCGTGACATGACCATGTAGTCCACTGGTATTGGATGTCAACGCAAATGAGTAGCACAACTGTGGAAGACACACATGTGTCGTGTGAAGTCGTATGGACGCAGTGCTCAGGTGGGTGGGTGTGACGGGTAGATGCGCACATGCCAAGTTGGAGCACGACGTGTTGGGAGGGGTCATGAACAGTACACCACCGCTTCCCTGGGCATTGTGAGAGGACACCTGTCGGGGGGAGTGAACACGTGTGTGCACAGCAGCCGGGCACACGTACAAAGCGGTACCAGGCGCACCTCAGCCCACCCTCTGTGGACAAGCTGGATCCTGTTGTGCGCCCGCCATGCCCCTTGACAAGGCACACACAGCCCCAGTCGACCAGGTGTAACCCCAACATAGTCAATCCGCACAGGCGATACAGGGCACGGGATGGCAGTGGAGCATGGTGTGTGACAGGTCTCCTCGCGCTCCTCCTGGTCATATCACGCAGGCAATAGAACCTCAACGTCTAGCATGGCACAAGTCAAATGGAAGTGTAGGGGGACGCACCACAGCACGAGCAGCACTGACGTCACGGGAGGTGGCTCGCACCATCCCATCCATTGCCCATCATACCAACCACGCCACATGCCATTGCGACTAAGTGCAAGCGCGTGCGCCACCACCCCCGAGCCCTCCCCAGAGAGGCCAAAGAGTGAATGTGTGGGCCATCAGCCACAGACGGACGCGGCCTGGCCGCAAGGGCAGCCACAGCCACTGGGTGTCGCAGGTGGCAGATCCGGAAGGCGAAGACTGTGATGCATAGTCCATGCAGGCCGGGTCTCCATTTGGGGCACCACGCAGGTGGACGGCGTCCCGCCACACATCATACCCTGAGACAGCCCACTCGTGCAACTGGACCCACACATACACTCCTTGCCCTCTCTGGTGCGAGCTTGGGGCTGCCTGTGCAAGCGCTAGCCTCGCAGGTGAGCATGCATATTGGGGGCGAGGGGAGGACATGAGGGCTGGGGCGAAGATGACTGTATCACTGTCAGTTAGTACAAGGGATGACCCAGATGTGGAAAGGAAGAGACGTGTCCCGTGTGTACTGCAACTAGTCGCCAATCCAACTACCCCCATGTCCGGAATGTAAGCCCGCACCTAGGCCCGCCCATCCGCCACATCGAACATACCACCAGCACGACAACCTTCCCATTCGAAACACTGACTGGGGGTGGCGACCAGTGAACAATCATGTGTAGCCTACCCACGCGTACATGTGGGCCCTCCATGATCCATGTCACCTGCGGCAAAGACATGACATGCGCAATGAGGGAAGTGAGGAGAGCTGTCCGCCCCACGCGCAGAAGGTGCATCAGCTCCACAGACCCAGCAGCGAGTCCAGCAGGGGTCACATGTGCAGGGGCAGCTGTGCCTGGTGTGAAGGCACATGCATATAGACAGCACATCGACCAATGTGTAGTCTGCCCACATCCACAGTCCATCATCATGCGGACATAGGAATTGAACACAGGGCAACACATCTTAGTTGGTGCACCCACCGTGACCAACAATGCGCAATCATCGACGTACCCGCCCTGTGCATGGCCCCCCACCCAACGGAGGCACATCCAGTGCCACCATCCCACACACACAAGCCTTCCACGGAACATGCTGTGTCCAATGGTCAGTACAGAGTCAGCGCCCATCTGGTGGATCCTGAACAGGAGACACATGCACACACATGCCAGCTCCCACTATGTACGTCTGCCACCTGGCACGTGCAATGTAACCTCTCACCTGTGACGTGTGACTGCAAGCACACAGCCGTCTTGGCATGGGACTGTCAATGTGGACACCAGTCAATGTTTCGGGAGCTGTGATCCGTACAGTGCTGTACATAGGGTGCAGTGCTGACACCTACTACTGTCTCATATCCCCTCGTGCCACAGGTCCCACTTGTATTGGCCGCTCAGCCCGTGCCCACATCGTCGTCGTCGTGTGCCATACTCATCCAGCCTCGGAAGCAGTTCCATGCTCAGCAGACACTCATGTTGCCGTGGCGTTGCCGCTTGACGAATATGCAGTCAGTCCCCATCAGCACGCCCGCAAGTCATTGGGGCCTAGATCCCCATGTGCATGCACATGGCAGTGGTATGTCTCACTTGCCATTGCCATTGTTGGGAGACCTGTGTAAGTGTATTGTGGCCGTGCCGTCCCAGCTTGACAGCTGGGCTGTGGCTCATGTGCTTGCTCAGTCATGTCAGTGATGTGTATGCGAAATTGCTATGTGCCGTGTTGCTTTGACATGTGTCCTCTGCCATTTACCCCAGGCGGAGACCGAACATTGACCGCCCATACCAATTGCTGGCGGACATGGACGATACAGAGGTTATCAGGAAGTTTCGGCTGGACAGGCCAACCCTGCATCGACTGTGTGCCATGTTAGAGCCCCATCTCCGTCCCCGCAGGGTGTATCCGACTGCTGTCACCCCCACGGCTAAGGTGATGGCCGCCATGCATTTCTTCGCCACTGGGTCATTCCAGCACACAGTGGGCAGTGGAGGAGGGATGTCCCAGCCCATGTTCAGCAAGGTGCTGAGGGATGTACTGGCAGCCATGATGCTGTACCGAAACAGGTACATCAGATTCCCCAGGGCTCGTGAATTGGCGGCAGTGAAGGGTGCATTCTATGCCCTTGGCAGAATCCCACACGTCGTGGGAGCCATTGACTGCACACATGTTGGCCTTGTTCCACCACAGGCCACTGAGCACCTGTACCGCAACAGGAAGCACACGCACTCCCTGAATGTGCAAGTGGTGTGCCTTGCGGACATGGTGATCACCCACGTGTGTGCCAAGTTTCCAGGCTCGGCCCATGACGCACACATAATGCGCAACAGCATCTTGCCACGACTGATGGCCAATCTGCAACAGGATTGTGGCTGTATTGTCGGTGAGTATGTGGAGTGGTGTAGCGTGCTGGTTGTGCGATGCTGTCCCCTGTCCAGTTGGAATAGCAACGGTTCTCTGTGTCCCTCACACCCAGGTGACTCTGCGTATCCGAATGGGGCATGGCTGCTCAGTCCATTGAGGAATCCTCGCACCCCAGCAGACGATCGATACAATGAGGCACATGGGAGGACCAGACGTGTGGTCGAGCGTACCTTTGGCCTCCTCAAGTCCAGGTTCAGGTGCCTGGACCGCACCGGGGTGCACTGGCGTACTCCCCACAGAAGGTGTGCCAGATAGTGGTGGCGTGCTGCATGCTGCACAATCTGGCCATTCGGAAGCAGATCCCCTCATTGTGGATGACGGAGATCAACCAGGGCCCCAGCCCGCAGACCAGGACAGCTCGAGTGAGGTGGACAGCGGAGAGGAGGAAGCTGGGAATGTGCGCCAGCAGCTCATCGCCCGCTACTTCACTTGACGGTGAGTGTCCATGTACGACGGATGATGTGTCTGTATCTATGCAGGTGTGTGTGTGCTGTGTCAGGGTGGCCGTATGTTCACTGCGTGCAGTGTGTCAACGCTCCATGGCCAGGGTAGTATGCCACTGTTGGTGACTGTGGCATTGTGCCCTATTGCTCTGTGCGATGTGTGTACATTGCTTGTAGTTGTTGACATGTACTGTGTGATGGGTGTGTGACACACTCATTGAATGTGCTCCTGTTCTGTCTCCCACCCCTAGGTCCCTACAGGCCCTCCGGATTCCATTGCCATGCCACGCATCAGGTGCCCTTCCGCCCAAGGTGGCCGATGTATTCCGTACAAATAAAACACAGGGCACAAACAGCAGTTAGTGAAAAAGGTGCATTTATTACAAACTGTGACATGTGATTGTGTGTAAGGTGATGACAAAAGTGGTGCGTGCAGTGACAATGAGCTGTCGGTCATGGCTGCGTGATGATCAGGGTGTACCCACTGGTTCTATGTCCATAGTCCAACACACACATGCCATCCAGATGGCTGTGTGGAGTGGGATCGTAGAGCAAGTCAATGCAGTGGCTGGTCAAGGAAGGCTGGCGGAAGGCTGGCTGGCTGCCTCACTTGCGACTGGAGCGTGCGAAGTCCTCCCGGGAGATCTGTTTCCTCTTCGGACGGCCCCTTCCACGTTTGGGAGGGGGTGTGTGGTGGCGACCTGCTGGTGGTGGGTGAGGTGTGCTCACTGGCTGTGGACGCAGGGGAAGTGGACACTGCTGGCCGACCCTGCGCCCTAGCAGGTGGTGGCGGAGGTGGTGTTGCTGGCCTTGCCTGTGACCCCACCGCCACCACCAGCTGGCCCATGAGGTCCACGAGTTGGTCCATACGGGACACGAATTGGCCCATATGGGCGTCCATGGACCTCAGCACCCCCAGCACCTCCCGCGTGTCAGTAGCAGACCTGGCCCATTGTCCTTGGGCCTCTTCATAGGCCCCAAGGACTCTGGCCATTTGAGGCAGGGCATGGCTCCCAGGGGAGGCTGGCGTTTCCCTGACCCTGCTCCTCCTACCAGTCCTGCTGCCACCGGCCTGCCCACTAGCCACATTGCTCACCACGGTCCTCGCTGTGGCTCCCAGGGTGGATCCAGTCGGCCGGGCCACCACCTGCGCTGGGGCTGGTGCCAGCGAAGACGTGGTGGTGGTGGAGGCGGTGGTGGTCGGTGCGGCGATGGTGGCGGTTGCGGCAGTGGTAGTGGCCGCAATGACCGTGGGTGTGGCCGCAACGACAGTGGCAGCAGGGGACTGGGACTGTTCAGCATCCCTGGATGATGGGTTGGTGGGTAGGAGGGGTCCTGGGGAGCGGCTGGGCCCTGCCACGCCAGATGGGCCAGCTTGGTGGTCCGTGTCCGAAGAGGTGGACAGATCCTCCAGATCCGTGTGTCCTCGTTGGGGGCTTGTAGGCTGGCTGTGCTGGCTGCTGTCTCCATCCCCAGCGTCCAGCAGTTCGTCACCTGTGGAGAGAATGAGATTTGTTATTGTGTTGCACCTGGCGAAGTATGTATTAGTCGTCTGACATTGGCAGTTCGTGCAATCTCGTACATGGGTTTCCCGGAGGCGAGTGTGTGGCTGTGGCATCTGTAGTTGTGTGTGCTAGGCAATGGGACTGTGTGCTGTGCACATGTGGCATGGGACGGATTGGCCATGCCGATGGGTGTGTTGCTTTGCCCCTACTCATTGTGACTCTGGTGTATGCGGGCTCCTGGCCCATCCTGGGTCTGGTTTGTACTTTGCTTTTGGAGTTCAAATGGAACGCTTAGGAACGCATATGGCAACATGGGGGCCATGCCCCAGATTCGCATTTGGGATGGAATATGCTTTTGGGGTTCAAATGGAACGCTTAGGAACGCATATGGCAACATGGGGGCCATGCCCCAGATTCGCATTTGGGAGGGGATATGCTTTTGGGGTACATGCTGTGAGCCATGGGTGCCGAACGTGACATGTGTTGTGGCAGCATGACAGTGCATGGTCTGAGGTGTGTGCATGCCTGACATGCCCTGCATATTTGCTGTCTGTTGTGGTTACTGGACATGGCATTGGACGCATCGTTATGAGTGAGTGATAGTTGTGTGCCAGCCAACGTATTGCAGTTGTCCCATCTCCTTGGTGTGCGTGCTGCCCTGTGCCATGTGCATCACTGCAGTGCTCGGGGGGTGTGGCCCATGTTGTGTGTTGTTGCTCACAGTGTGTCGTGCGCTTAATTGACTTCTGGCACATGGTTGGTCATGGGCATGTGTCTTAGCGTGACTGCTGTATGTGTGGCAGCTGTGCGGATGACATGCCTTTCATGAGACTGGGGCTGACGGATGGGATGGATGGTATGTTGTATGTGCATGGTGTGTCTGTGAGTTTGATGGGTTCAGTGGTGTTCGTGTGCATTTCTGTTGTTCCGCTCTGTTGCGTCTAGTGTTGTTTGTCTTACATAGGCGTAGTTGTGGGGTGTGGGGTTGACAGGCAGTGGGGGCTACATGGACAGGACTTCAATGGTGTTTCGGTTGTGTGTGATGAGTTGCACAGTGGCTGCCGTGTGGGACTATATTCAGTGTGGCTTGTGCATGCAGACGTGGCTCCTTGGGTGTTGCTATGTCTGTGATGGGTCATGTGGGGTGTGAGTCTGTTGTTCATGTCCGTGTGCACATTGTTCACTTGTTCGTGACGGTGGGCGGTGCTGCGTGTTCGTGTGCTACGTGACATGTCCCATGTGTTGGTGGTGTTATGGTCCTCATGCCTCCAGTAATCCAGCCCTGTCCAGTTTCCCACCTGCAAGTTGTTCGTGCGTGCACTGTACTGGAT